>OZ038457.1:25412097-25619228 GCA_964036195.1 Sphaerolaimus hirsutus
CCCTTCGCCGCGCACTTGGCCTTGGCTTCTTCGTAGGTGTTCGTCCACTTCATCAGCACATAGCAATTGCCACGGTAATGAGCCACGGCCAGAGACTCCGCGTCCAGACCGACTTTGCTGTTGCATTCTGCTTGGAAATCTGCGCAGAATAGAAAATGTCCAATTAGAATATCCAATCAATAATTTTTTTCATTTTTCATTCATTTCATGGAACTTCTTTACTGGGACATCACGATGCACGGTCAAATATAACCAAAAGCACACAAACCACCTGAAAACTCCAAAAATGCAAACGAACCGTCGACGAGTGGTCTGACATAGAAGTTGACGCCTTGGGCGTGCTGCAGGGGCGTGCGCTTCATGTCGGCGGCCATCTGCGGCAGGATCTCGCAGTCGCCCGACGCCGTGCCGTGCGTGAACGCCAGGCACCTGGCGCACTCCCAGACACTGGAATTGCCCTGGAAAATGTCACTTGTCATGCAAAGTGTCAAAAGTCATGGAAAATATACCCTCAATTCTCGAATAAGACGCCAACCGGGGTTTTTTTTCGTCCGGTTTTTTTTAAGGGAGGAGTTATTCAAGGCGGGAGTAATTCGAGGGGGGACTTATTATTTCCTCAGAAAACTTAAACTTAATTATTTATTGTATGATGCAGTCTGTCAACTCATGTAATTCTGGTATTTAACTGTAACAACAGAAAGATGTGTATACACTGCATACACATCATGTATCTGCTGTAGTGATGTAAAAGCGCCATGGCGCTGGCGCCTGGCGCTAGCGTCAAAGCAAAAAGCGCCATGGCGCTTTTGGTGCTTGGCGCCTTTTTGCTGTGGCGCCGTTGGCGCTTGGCGCTGTGCTACGGAAAAGCGCCATGGCGCTTTTGGCGCTTGGCGCCTTTTTGCTGTGGCGCCGTTGGCGCTTGGCGCTGTGCTACGGAAAAGCGCCATGGCGCTTTTGGCGCTTGGCGCTATGATGCCGTGGCGCCATTGGCGCTTGGTGCTAGCGTTTTAAAAAGCGCCAAAAAAGCGCCAAGTGGTTCAAAAAAATATATCATTATTTTATGTGAAAAGATTTTGTGTGCATAATTTACATGAGTAAATGTGTTTACCGTATTTTCTCGAAATACCCCCCCCCCTTGAAATACCCCCCCCCCCCTCGTTTGACCCCCCCCCCCCTCTCGAGACCACTATGAAACAATCTTCCCCCCCCCCTCGAAATACCCCCCCAAATTGAGTGTAAAGGGAACGTACATGACAATAACTGTAGTTTGTGTTCAGTGTACTGCAGAACACACGTTAAAACAATGTCGGTGTCACGTTAGAACAGTGTACATACCATCTACATAACAGAACCTTATAAATGGCAGTTTTTGTTGCATTTTTCGACGTCTGCGTACGTTTCAGACGACAATTTCGTACTTGGTTTTCAAAAATTTTCTTGTGAAACAATAACCCCCCCCTCGAAATACCCCCCCTCGTTTAACCCCCCCCCCTCTCGGGACCACTATGAAACAATCACCCCCCGGGGGGTATTTCGAGGAAATACGGTAAGCGTATTCCAGGAAGCACAAATCTACGTACTTGCTTATCTTGCAAACCATTTCTGTGCAAGGATATCCAAAACTTTTCCGGAATAATGGGCCTAATGATTCCCATCCCAATTCAAAGCTTGCTCACGAGTCGACGAACGACGTTCAAATGCACGTTCAACGTATCTATAAAAATCTGAGCACTTTTTTCGAGATGGCTTGCCATTGTTACGGTGTTTCTTCGAATAGAAAAGCGTCATTCTATTTTTTTCATCAACTTTTTTACATGGCATTCTATTGGAGGTGCCTTTTTATTGGAGGCTGCCGTTCTATTTTTTCACCAATATTTTTCACACATTCTTGATTTGAACATAGTGTTTTTATGAAACATAAACAACATTCCATATCACAGAAACCATTCAAACAAAACCAAATGTGAAAACAACCATGAATCTTCCAATGTAATTTTTACCTGCCGTTATATTGGAGGGGTGCCATTTTATTATTTTCGTGGGCACGCAAACGTGCTAAGACCTGCCGTTCTATTGTAGGTGTAGGTAGTTCTATTGGCGGTATGCGATTCTATTAGAAGAAATACCCAACTCTCATATGTAAAATAACATTAGATAAAGAAAAGTCAACTCGATTTGACTTATTTTTATCTTGTTTCTCACACAAATATGTAACTGGCACTGCATTAGCATGGTTGCACTTTATGAGCAGCAAAATTTTTTGGCGCTGGCGCTATTGGCGCTTGGCGCCAACATCCTCTGGCGCCATTGGCGCTTGGCGCCATGGTCCAGAAAAGCGCCATGGCGCTTTTGGCGCTTGGCGCTATTTTGCTGTGGCGCCATTGGCGCTTGGCGCTCGCATGCCAAAAGCGCCATGGCGCTTTTGGCGCTTGGCGCCAAAAGTCTGGCGGTTTTTACATCACTAATCTGCTGTCGCTGTCGTAGCCTAATATTGTTTTGCATTTTTGTATTGTATCCTTTTCATCCAGAGGGTGGAGTTATCCAAGAGGGGGGGTTCGAGGAGGGAGTTATTTTTTCCTCACCTCGTTAAATAGGGGGAGTTAATTTTGCGTGGCGCCTGGAACAAAACGCCTGGCGCTAGCGCCAAAGCAAAAAGCGATCTGGCGCTTTTGGCGCTTGGTGCCATATTGCTCTGGCGCCATTGGCGCTTGGCGCTGCGCTTCGAAAAAGCGCCATGGCTCCAAAGTCCCGGCACTTTTACCATCACTACATTTGTCACTTTTCACAGTGCATTCTACATGACTTTTGACACTTTGTATTACATTTGACAGTTTACAGGGCACCTTCCAGGGTGTGGGAGTGGCACCAGTCAGTCTTCTGGCACTGGTGGGCGCATTGGCGCACGTCCAAACTCAGCCCCGAGTGCATGGCGCGGCGGTGCGTGCGGACTTCGGCGGCGGGCTTCTTGTCTTTGGCCACCAGGGTGAACCTCATCGCCGGGGATTCTGTTGATTAAATCAGTCGGACGCGCCGATTTTTTGACACTGCACACATTAGTTGTCACTAGGGTGTCAAAAACATTTTTTACGGAAAACGGAAACGGAAACGGAAAAAAAATTTCAGTGGCCGGAAAACGGAAAAAAATTTGCACTTGGCAGAAAACGGAAACGGAAACGGAAAAAAAATGTCAGCAGATGGAAAACGGAAAAAGAGGCCGGAAAAACGGAAACGGAAAAATCAAATTTGCACGGAAATGGAAAAACTTGCTGAAATTTTGCCAGAAAATGGATAAAATTGGCTGAAATTTTGCTTAAAGTGGAAAAAATTTGCAGTAATTTTTGCAGGAAACAGAATTTTTTTACATCATTGACAATCTGCATGAATTTTTACCAGTTTGGCTGATCAGAAAACAGAAAGTTGAGCCAGAAAAAGGTAAAATGAGGCGGAAAAATGGAAAATTGAGGCGGAAAATGGTAAAAAAGGCAGAAAAACTGGAAATTGAGGTGGAAAACGGAAAAAGGCGGAAAAACTGAAAATTTAGCTGGAAAACGGAAAATGAGCCGGAAAAACGGAAATGGAAAAAAATGTTGCCAGAAAACGGAACAGAAAACGGAAAAAAAATTTCAGCAGCCGGAAAACGGAATGGAAAACGGAAAAAATTTGCCTGCGGAAAACGGTCATTTGACACCCTAGTTGTCACTGCTGATGTGCAGTTGACTGGAACACATATACCTACTTAAATTGAGGGTTCTTCTCCATCAAATGTTGAATTTCAGTCAACTAAAACACATTTAAAACATCATTATTCAAGTTTTACCGTCGTCAACTGATTGTCTACTTGTATCGGGTGTCGGTTCAAAATTTTTGCGTGTATCGGGTTCAGGTTTCGGGTATTGAAGTCAGGTATCGGATCGGGTTTTCGGGTCAAAATGTTGGGTACCGGGTAATAAAATTGTCTGGTATCAGGTAATAGATTTGTTGGGTAAACTCGGCGGACATTATGGAAGTCAATGGTTTAAAGTGTTTTCGTATGACTGTGCATATCCATCCTTGGCACACGTCCAAGTTATCATTTGCTAGAATGTTATGAGAAAGAAAGACGCAGGATTTCTGTCTGCGTCGCCAATAATGGCTGCGGTATGCAATTAAGCGATGGCAAATGATCACTAATGGCGGCCCACATAAAACACTAGTGTTGTCTTAATTGCATTGTGCGGCCATTATCGGTGACGCATACGGAAATCCTGCGTCTTTCACTGAGTAAATATTTACATGTAAACGCAAATGGTAACTTCGACGTGAGCCAAATTCATGTGTAATTTTTGGAGGAATTTGTCAAGGCTGCGACGATAAGATCCGACCTAAGACTTTACAATCCAACTTTTTATAATGATTTGTCTATCAAACTCATATCGTTCTCGCATAAAAAGTCAGATTGAATCAAATGTATCGTGAACCGAATGGAATCCGTTCATTCAAGTTCGAATAAAAAACATTCGTCAGTGGTAACAAAAGGCCGAATCACTGACTCGTTTTATCTTTGCCGAGTTTATCAGGTATACTCGGGTTACTTTATGCCGTACATTTTTCCCGAGGAAACACTACCGCGGTGTGATACGTTATAAATTTTAGCCGCTGTCCAACTCGTACCCAGGTGAAATACAAAAAAAATAGGTATGTGTCATGGAAAATTCGGCACTGCTAAGAACTCGTTTCACCTCTCAAGGCTAATCTCGAAAGCTCGAAATCTAAAGGCCACGTACAAAACGTTTCGCCGCAGGCTGAAATAAGTTCCACTGAAGATAAATAGGAATATTTCTGGCTTAGGCTTAGGCTTAGGCTTAGGCTTGAGAATAGTAGCGACGGCCGGCATACAGGCAAATCTATTATTTTCTTGATTCTTTTGTGAAAAATCGGTCCTTAAAGTTTTCCGTTTGACATGTATATTTGACTTTGATAAAAATGGTACATAACTCCTATCTGTTTGTAGAGTATCATGTCTGCTGAGTATAATAAAAACATCTGGTATTGGATTGAACAACAAAAATACAGCATGGTGTAGTGTATCTATCTGTCACACAATAAATTGATACCATCACACCATGGTGGTTGATTGAGCCCCCAAAAATAGTGAAACATGCTTGAGTAATAACTGCCAAAGGCCAAACTGCATGGTGTAGCTAGCAGAAATAAGTTTCGATGATTCTTAGAAATCATTCCCAGTCATAGCAATTGAGCTTAATAGTTCTGTTATTTTGGAGAGTGTGTTGGCTGCACCTATTGGGGCTTAGTATCTGAATTGTCTTCAATTGAATCAAATTTTTTTCAAATGGGAATGAAAACATGATGTACATTATAAAATAAGATCTGAACTCATTGAAACAAACCAAGTAGAGGTGTCTAAATTACAACTGCACCAAACAACTGCAAGTTGTATTCACAATCTGGTTGAAAGATTGAACTGGGGGAACGTTTTGTGGGTATTTTTGGGTATTGAGTATGGCTTCATGTATTGACGTCCGGTATAGGGTTTGGGTTTGAGCAGTAGAGTCGTCGGGTTTGGCTATCGGGTTTCGGTTCCAAAAAGTGCGCGGGTATCGGGCATCGGGTTTGGGTCGGGTTGGGTCGGGTCGGGTTGGGTTGGGTTGGGTTGGGTTGGGTTGGGTTGGGTTGGGTTGGGTCGGGTCTTCCCAACCTTAATATAAAGTGCACATTGGCACTCCTGAAAAGACTGAACTTTACAAAACAAATATTGGCCATAGACACACTAGTCTACAAGGACACCAAATGTCAACTCATTCCGATCCCAATTCAAAGCTTGCTGACGAGTCAACAAATGACTTTCAAATGAGTCCAGACCATTTCGCGTCTAAGCTATTTTGCATCAGGCATTAGTGCTATGTTTTGCAAAAAATACTGCCTCAGTTCACAGCAAAACTTTGCATCACATCTGTGCTCTACTTCACAGGAAAAAGTGCCTCATTTTCGCAGAAACCACTGCCCTATTTTGCATCAAAAATTTCGCATCTCAAAGTGCGCTGATTTGCATTTTCCATATACAAAATTTTTGCAACAGGGCAAAGTGCCTCACTTTGCATCAAGAATTCATAAAACATAACACATTTATTAGGTAGAATCTGTTCTGATGTGATGACAATGTGCATGTCACTTAGGTAAATAATCAAGTATGCATCAATAATTGTGTACTTTTAACAACTCTGGTAAATGAAAAAATGATACAACAAAAATAATATGTCTAATACTCAAAAATGGGTAGGCAGAAAATTTGAAATACTTTACAGTTACATATACTGGTGAAAATGTTCCGTACTTTTAACAACTCTGCTAAAGGAAAAAAATGACACAACATTTAATATATTTAACTGAGGTTAACTGGGTGGGGAGTAATTCAGTGAGTTATGGTAGGATGAAAATAGGCAAATTTAAAATATAAAATACAAGTGCAGATGGTGCATTGTGATGCAGTGCACAATTTCATTTTTCCAACTGATGTTGGAAATGCTCAAGCATTGGATATCATGAGACAAATATTCTGTTTGATATTTACCCCATGCCATTACACCTGTCTCCCACAACCACAGAGCTGTGTCTGTTCCTAAGTAAATGCCTAAATGCAGTTTGATGCAAGAAAACACTCCAAATTTGTGCCCACGTGCTGCCAAATCCCCAAAAGGTACCGCTGACCTGGGCAGATGCTCACAATATTCACATCACGTTTCACACATGAAAAAATTGAATAATTACTCATGTTGCAAAACGTGCAGCTACGCTGTGATGCAAAGTGGGGCACCCTTTGATGCGAAGTGATGCATTTGTTGATGCGAAACTTTTGCTGCAACTTGAGGCACAATTTGATGCGAAATGATGCAGTTCTTTCTGCAAAGTGAGGCAGAAACTTTATGCGAAAAAATTATGCGAAGTGTAGCAGTTCTTTCTGCAAACTGGGGCACTTCATGCTGGATGCTAAATGTTTGTAATGCGAAATGATGCAGACTCTAGTTCCTCGAAACCTCAAGGGGTTTTTGTTTCGCTAGCAAATATTTGAGGGACGTATTATTTCGCCAAAAATTTTCATAAATGATCGTTAATAAATAGTAAAGGATGTTTTTTTTAAACATATGCCTAGTGTTACTCATCAGTAAGCTTTGAATTGAGATCGGAACGAGTTGACATTTCGTGTCCATGTCAACTAGTGTGTGGGGCCATTGAAACAAACTTCTTTCGCACAGGTTTTGCGCTAGTAGCCACTGCCGATCAGCTTCGCCTGGACCCATGTGAATTGTCCCAGCGGGGACATTCTCCGGTTTTATATGCGCGGTATCTCCAAACCATTTAAATGACACCACCCCTTTGTTCCTGTCGGGTTCAAATTATTTTCTTGTTGTGGGGCAAAACAATATGTAATTTTGTTGGGGAACCAATGACTGTTGATTGCGACATTGATATTAAAAGTTTCATGCGCGCGTTGCAGCGCAAATTTTCAGTTGAAAGGGGTGTATTTTTTGTAACTTATACAGGGTGCGGCAATTTAGACGTGCGCTCTAGATTTCGAATAACTTGTCACTGGATGGTCAGATTCATGTGAAATTATAGGTCAACATTAACAACTAAATAGGAAAGGAACCCTGAAAATATGGCTGCGATAGCTCCACTTGTTCACAAGTTATTCACGCAAACGCGTAATTGTAACTTTACCACCACCTCGTAATAGGATTCAAATGGAATAGACTTTTCAGGACCAGAATTGGGATCGGGATTGTTTTTGTTTGTTTGTATTTTCTGTTGTGTTTTTTTCGCAGCGGCGTGCTGCAAGCCCACACTTGCACCGCAAACGCCCCCAATGCGTGCCCGCCCGGCACAAATCCCCTATGTCCATAAAAAATCGGCGGGCACTTGCGTAATTGGTCTTAAAGCGAGGTGGTGGAAAAGTGACAATTACGCATTTGCGTGCATCACTTGTGAATGATTGGATCTATCGCAGCCATACTTTCAGGGATTCTTGCCTATTTAGTTGGTTATGTTGACCTAAAATTTGACGTTCATCCGACTACCCAGTGACAAGTTATTCGAAATCTAGACTGTACGTCTAAATTGATGCACCCTGTATTTTCCCCAGATCATACAGACTGAGAGTCGTTACAGGGGGCTCAATTCAAAGGGGGTTCATTCCAGAATATACGGTATTAGAAACCGAGCTTAATGGATGTTACCTCGCACAAACTTCCGAGTCGTGTTCGAATCTAAATACCACACTTTCAACATTTATAAGTACACTTCCGTGCAGAATAGTTGAGACTTTTCACCCATAGAGAAACAGAGGCTGGGGGTCCACCACACTCTTGTTGCTTCCCATTTTGTTGTACCATGTCCAATTTAAATTCTGTTCGGGTATGTTGAGGTTTTATGCTGAGGCTACCGTATTACCTCGAAATACCCCCATAGGGGTTTATTATTTCGCCAGCAAAATTTGAGGGGGGTTAATTTGAGGGGGGGGGTTATTGGAGGGGGTTTTTTTTCGTCAGAAATTTTTGTGAAATTCATAGTAAAGAATACACTTTTTCATACACAAAAACGGTAATAAACGTGAGAAAGTAGGTCATATTTGGGCTATAGGTGTAAACTGGTGGAAAATATAAATGGGAAAATCACTTAATTGTATTTTTTCAAATGCCACATGCAAGCTGTTAAGCTTTCATTCTGTGTGAGGGTGCCCCCAAGCATTTACTATAAATACCCTAGGGGACACCCCCCTCAGACCACCCTTGATGTAGAAAAAATGTTTTTCATGTTTTCTTCTGGCAAATATAAATGGGAATTCCATACAAATTTTTGTTCCCGATGAAACAAACAATTTTGATACAATTTTTTCTGGACATTTCAGACCATAAAGTTTTTTTGACATTGGTAGATTGTGATTATGTGCAACTTTTCTATCCACTCAGAGCCCCTGGAAGCCCCACACAATGACGGCATTGTTGATCAAACATGAAAAAACGTTTTTGAGGAAAACATAGGTTTGAAAAAGTGGATAATCCACTATCCCAAGCTATTCATGGAGAACATGGGGGCCAGAATTGGCTTGTTTGCAGTCAGGGGCAACATATGGCTGCTCCTGTGCCCCGTTTTTGCATTCAAGTATTTTTTATAGCTAACAATAAAAATGGCCCTACGTAAAGGGGGCACTTGCCTGACAGCGTGTCCGGCGCCTGCAGTGTCTTGATGCAAATGACAAAATACTTGTGCCCATTCAATGTGGACACTAATTAGTTGATAAAAACCTATAGGGGCCAATGGGCAATGTGCCCTGTATCTAGTGTGACTGAGCCAAACAAATAAAGAGGTCATACCCAGAAAATTGAAAGTCACAGTTTTTCAATCACAACCACAATTTTGATAATCACAAAGTTAAAAATCATTGTTGTCATGGTTTTGTAATCCATGCCTGCTTGCTGGGAGCAAGTTTTGTGGGGGTGAGTGGACCAGGTGCCAAATTATACTCCCAACTGACCAGCAGTCAAAAAATGGCTGTGGGCAAGCCATAAGTAATTTTTATTTAAATTGAAAAGGCACCAACACAAGTGTATTCATCACTTGTGTTGGCAGCAGAAAAAAAATTGGCTGTGCACTTTACTGCAGCTGTATTTTGTGTGTTTTTTGAAAATTCCCATTTATAGTTGCTGGGAAAAAATTGGAAAAAAACATTCATCAATCTGTAGCAGCAGAACAGGGGGGTGCCAGGGGGTGCCACTTGGCATCTATGTAGGCAAATGTTGTGGGCACCCCCACAATAAATGGCAGCCATCTTGGGCTGCACGTTTCCTTGTGAGATTGTTAAGAAAAATAAGGTACCTGATTTCCCATTTATATTTTCCACCAGTTTACATCTGTACACAAATGAGCATAAAAGTGGCACTGCAATCCAAATTAGTAGTAATAAATACATCATGTACATTGCATACACGATGTCCATCATTCAGGAGGGGGGGGTATTTCGAGGGGGGTTTATTATTTCCCCAGCCCATTTTGAGGGGGGTTAATTCGAGGGGGGGGTATTCAAGGGGGGGATAATTCAAGGTAATAAGGTATATGCAAAATTTTTTGATTGCTTGAATAATCCTCCAGTCTTGAGATAAATGGGGTCTATAAAAAGGTTTTTGATAAAAAATAAAAAATTGGCAGATCTGAATGATTGAATCTGAAGCTTAATAACTCAGCCATTTCTGGGCTGATTTGTGTCATTGAACTCTTAAAATGATCAGGACAACCTGAAAATTCTATTTTTTGAGGTCGAATCAGTGATGTCTATATTCATTAGCTTGATTTGACCCTGTTTTTCGATACGAAAAATAACTTTTTTTGAACATTTTATCATATACTATGGACAAATAGCATTCATCTGGATTTTCAATCTTTTCAATATCTCATTCCAATCAAGAGTTATGACAGTTCAAACTTATCAGTTGTGTCTAAATTTTTATGCATTTTGACTGGGGCTTTCAGTATGACATTTTTGTGTTTGAACATGGTATAAATACTCTAGACAAAGATGACTCATATTGCAACAAATTTTCATCAATATCTCATTCCAGTCAAAAGTAATAGAACTTCAAACTTTCACTATCTTTCCATACTAAATACTTACATTTTACATTTCAGATGGGCCAACTTTTCTTCACAATAGAGCAAAGCCAAAACCTCAAATTTACACACCAAATAGCCCTACTGACTAGTATGCCCACCCACATTTCTGAGTGGCTGGCAATGAATGCAAAACTGCAGCTGAGATAAATACATGCTACAGTCCAACATATGCTGTTCATGCTTAGAATGTTCCGTGCTGTGCAACACTGGTGGACATCCACCATATAGAAAATCTTGTTCAAAAATGAACCTAGTATTGGATAACCACTATAAAATAAGAGATTGGGCAGCTACTGCCCAAAACAAGAAAAGTCTCAACTATTCTGAAACACAAAGAAACTGAATGAATATGTTACTCCACTAAGAATATAAGCATATATATGAAGTCAAGGAGCGGTCATCCTGGGCACATGTAGCCAACCCCCCATGGTACCCACCAATGGTATCCAAATGTTGTGCACACACAATATTTCAAAATTTTGGCAATGTTAGTCATGCAGCAAAAAAAGTCTCAAATATTCTGCACGGTAGTGTATAACTCACGCATCTTCAAACAGCTGCACTGGGAAATCAGTTTCTTCATTGATCGCATCCCGAGAAAACCTCCAGAAATGATTGCTCGATCCCGGCGGATCATCTGAAAAACAGCAACACATAACTAGGCACCATCAGATAGTACAGCGAGATTGAAGCTATCGACCGATATTTAACCCATCGACTGTGAAGCCAAAGTATTTACCTCGCTAGATAAGCCAAACTACAGCGACATTTACCGTATTTCCTCGAATTAACCCCCCCCCCTCGAAATACTCCCCTCGAAATGGGCACTATGAATTAAAAAAACTCCCCCTCGAAATACCCCCCCCCCAATTGAGTGTAAATAGAACATCAATGACAAAAGCTGCGATTTCTTTAAAACGTTAGAACGTGGTTTATACCATCTACCGTATTTCCTCGAAATACCCCCCCCCCCCTCGAAATACCCCCCCCTCGTTTGACACCCCCCCCCTCTCGGGACCACTATGATACAATCACCCCCCCCCTCGAAATACCCCCCAAATTGAGTGTAAAGGGAACGTACATGACAATAACTGTAGTTTGTGTTCTGTGTACTGCAGAACACACGTTAAAACAATGTCGGTGTCACGTTAGAACAGTGTACATACCATCTACATACTAATATTAGTCTACAGAACCTTATAAATGGCAGTTTTTGTTGCATTTTTCGACGTCTGCGTACGTTTCAGACGACAATTTCGTACTTGGTTTTCAAAAATTTTCTTGTGAAATAATAACCCCCCCTCGAAATACCCCCCCCCTCGTTTAACCCCCCCCCCCCCGCTCTCGGGACCACTATGAAACAATCACCACCCGGGGGGTATTTGGAGGAAATACGGTACCGTATTTCCTCGAAATACCCTCCGGGGGTTCATTGTTTCAGAGTGGGAATTTGAGGGGGGGGGGATTTCGAAAGGGGGGTATTTCGAGGAAATACGGTATATAGTTATATAAGGCTGTAACCTCTTATGGTGGTTTTTGTCGCATTTTTCTATGTCTGCATAAATACATTATTAGTACTGGGAGTTCTAAAAATTTCTGGCGAAATAATAAACCCCCCTCGAATAACCCCCCCCCCCCCCTCGAAATACCCCCCTCAAAATTCTCACTCTAAAAAAATAAACCCCCTGGGGTATTTCGAGGAAATATGGTGTAAGTCTGTTTGGTCTTTAAAAAGTGTGCCATTTTTAAGCCAATATGTTGACTCCAACAATGGGTACGTTTTTTAAAACACTTTCTGTTTTGAATTCTTTGAAATTGAATACATGTGTTTCATTGTTTTGGAAAGAAAACGTCAGTAACTCTGTTTTTTTAATTTATCATTTGCTGAAAACTTGAGTTCATAAAATGCAATTTTAAGTAACCATTAAAATCAAGCCATCCGGATCCGACTGTCCGAATCCGATTGTAAGACCCAATTCTCGTCCATCGCTGAAAATGAAACACAAGCTAGATTGATTTGGACTGCAACGGTTGATTTACACAATGCGACCGCACACGCTAGTTTACCGGATCAGGTAACTCGCATTTGGTAAACTAATAAATCGATATTGAATGCATCTGAGTTTACCAGAATGCGATATCTGTCAACTACAGTTGACAAAGATATAAAATAACTCATTATAGTAAACTCAAATGCATTCAATGTCGATCTATGAGTTTACCAAATCCGAGTTTACTGAGCCGGTAAACTAGTGTGCGGGCAACCAATCGTAACAACAAAATAAAAATAAAACATGGAAAATTGTGCTTCAAATGGTGCGGATATCGATACTTACTACCGTATTTCCTCGAATTACCCCCGGGGGGTTTTATTTTTTCATTGTGAAAATTTTGAGGAGGGGTAAACGAGGGGGTATTTCGAGGGGAGATATTATTTCGCCAAAATTTTTTTGAAATCCCAGTAATAAATTAGTACGCAGACGTACAGGGTGCGGCAATTTAGACCGACACCTTAGATTTTGAATAACTTACCGCTGGGTGGCCGGATGAACATCATTATTTAGCTGAACATTAGCAACTCAATAAGAAAGGTTTCCTCAGAATAAGGCTGTGATAGCTCCATCCGTTCACAAGTTATTCACACCAATAATCGTCGCTTTACAACCACCTCGCTTTACAAGCAATTACCCAAGTGCCCGCAGATTTACTTATTCCGATCACGATCCCGGTCACGAGACCCCAATCCCAGTCCTGAAAAATGAAAATACTAATCCCGATCCCGATTCCAGTCCCGATTGTGTTGACCGTGGCAAAATGGATGGATAAAGAAATACAGAGATTTGATAATTAGGCTCATATTTGTCCATTTACTTATTTGCACTATTTTACATTTCATGCACTATATTAATTTACCACGCAAATTATATTTCCTGCACTATATTATTTATCCATGGAGAATATTCAATTAGGAAAGTGTATTATGATTATTTGATATGTTTATGTGAAATATTTAGGTTAAAAGGTCAAATAAGTTATTATTAGGTTTATGAATATGAAATTAGGCTCATTCAACTCGCCGTAATTTTCTGATCATTATTATATATACATTTACATGGTTTACTTGCAATTTGGGAAAGTCAAATCTTGTAAAATATTTATGTGCAACGTACTTACTTAGGCCAGCGTCCTAATTGAGAAATAGTGCCCTGTGTACAACTAGCATTTACAGTATGAAGCCCTTCGCGTAAGCATAATTATAAAACCCTACTCACTGTTTGTTATTTACTTTGACATTTATAGTAAATACCCTATTCTACTTATCAGTTATATTACAAACCCTGCTCAAATTAAATATGTTATAAACCCTGCACAATTAATATACCCATTTACCTCAAATAAGTCCCAATTTGTCAATTATAAAGTATACGTTTCCAGGAAGTGATTACTATTATTGTGCTGAATATACCCTATTCTATTTACGTCATTAGGAACATTTGCACTACTATTTACAATTTCCAAACCCTATTATATTAGTTCCAATGTGCATCAATGTTTTCTGACAAATTGAAACAGATTAGTAAATCGGCCGAGTTTGCCGACTTTGCGCCTCTCAAGATTAATAGTTTTTCCATTAGCCCAATTTGTACCTGGTATTTCTTTACCATAGTTATTTGAATGTATGCACACATAAAATAAGCCAACTGTTTCGACTAAATGTGTCTTTTTATTGCATTTATGTCTTATTGGTGTATTTGAATTTAGGAAATTATTGTAGCTATGTTTTTATACATGATTTCCGTGTCTTAGCTACTTTGGAAGTTGTCTTCAAAATAAGCTAGCGATAGAAACTTCGACTAGGAAGCTCGCTAAGCTTTGCGCTTTTGTATCAAGCTGTATCTGATCGAAATAAAGTACCTGAAACAATCTTGAAACCCCCTTTCAACATGCAACCATGAAATAAACTCAACTTGGCTGTCGACAAGTGGACGTTCAGCTACAACGGGAAATCAACCACTCTAAAGGCCGTTTCTCACTACGGTCTTGGAGTTGCCGGATTCGGTGGTAGAAGACGCTGACTTCGGTGGCTTCATCACACCGATAAGTCAATCCCAGTTGAACCCAGTCATGAGGTGATTTTAAACTGACAATTGCGCGTTTGCGTAAATAACTTGTGAACGAGTGAGGCTATCGCGGCCATATTTTGTGGAAAGATTTCCTACTTAGTTATTAATGTTCATCTAAATTTTGACTTTCATCCGACCACTCAGCGTCAAGTTATTCAAAATCTAAAGCGTCGGTCTAAATTGCCTCACCCTGTAGAACAATCGGATCACCCGGATCACAAACCGCACCTTTCGTCGTTAGCGTTCTCTATAAACTCAATAGAGGGGGGGGATTTCGAGGAAATACGGTACATATACTCGGAGTATCCCACCCTTGAATTGCCCCCTCGAACAATCACGCATCTGGAATAATGTACATCATGTATGCAATGTAAGTACATGATCTATTTATTGCTGTCAATTTGCATCACAGCTGTACATAGACTAGTTCGTCTAGATTTATATGTAAAATGTACTGTATACCGTATTTCCTCGAAGTACCCCCCGGGGGGTGATTGTTTCATAGTGCTCCCGAGAGGGGGGGTTAAACGAGGGGGGGGGGTATTTCGAGGGGGGGTTATTATTTCACAAGAACTTTTTTGAAATCCTAGTACAAAATCGTTGCTTGTGATGTGCGCTGGGGTAGAAAAATGCATCAATAACTGACATGTAAAGACTCCTGTAGACTAATATTAGTACGTAGATGGTATAAACACTGTTCTAACGTGATTCCGACATTGTTTTAACGTGTGTTCTGCACTACGCAGAACACAAACTGCAGTATTTGTCATGTACGTTCTCTTTACACTCAATTTGGGGGGGGGGGTACTTCGAGGGGGGTGATTGTTTCATAGTGCTCTTGAGAGGGGGTGGGGTCAAACGAGGGGGGGGGTATTTCGAGGAAATACGGTATGTAGGTAGGTCAAAATATACTCTGTTTAGCCACATCTATTACCAGTTTTGGGTATGTAAAAGCCTGTTATTTACTACGATCCTTCACGTTAATTTTGATGGAATAATAAAAAAATCTCCCCTCCGTCGAATAAAAACCCCCGTCAAAATTTGATAGCAAAATAATATACCCCCGGGGGTATTTCGAGGAAATACGGTGATTAGTATTGATTAGAGGCGTATGCAAAAAATCTAAAGCAAAACCAGCATCGTCAATGAAAAAGGACTGGCGCAGCAAGTTCAACATTGTGGGGTAGTTGTAGGTGTGGGCGAGTCGTCCGCGAGGCAGTGCGTTGGCGCAGTGGTCCCAGGCCTCAGTCCTGAAAATTGGATGATAGAATGGTAGACTTTGATTGTAAAATAAAAGACATATGATACCATAGTTTTTTTCTCGAGTAGCACACACCCTGCCAGCATTGAAAAATTCTCTGGGAGATTTATATTAAAAAATCTTAGAAAATCATCAGAAAATATAAGATTTTTTGAGATTTATATTTTTTCACGATGATTTGATTTGATTATGTTTTACGTTTGAGTGTTTTTTGAGATTTTTAAAAATATCAGAAAATCCATGTGCGTTTAGACTGTTAGCTAATTGCCAGATCTTCGGTTATTGACCATACATTTTTCATAGAAATGCGGTCTAAATGTTTGAATTAATAATTCCCCGTTGGATAGGCCCTGTCAAAAAAAGTCTGATGAGACAAATTCCCCTGAGGAACTGATCGAGGATATGCGGAAGATATAACAAATTTTGACAAAAATTGTGTAGTTAAGTACACTTTTGCAGGGTGAAATTTTTTTAATGTTGTTGAAAATATAAGAAAAACATTCATGAATAAATTCTTATAAACATAGGTAACTATATTCTTTTGCCACAATAAATAAGAAACTAACCAATTCAAGCCAAATACATCCCTTTTCAGATAGAAACAGGTGTTTTCTAGAAAGCTTGTATGAAAATTGCTCAAGCTATGGCACTCTTTCGCCACAGTTTTCCGGGCATCTGTAAAATCGTATCAAAATTTTCACAAATTATATAAAAGCAGCAGAAGACAAATAGGTAATATTAAGCTTATACCTACAATAATTTCTACAAAAAATGGAAAAATCTCAAAAACCAATTGAAGAGTGGTAATATTAAAACTGATAAGACTGGTCTGGGGCCCATACCATACCCTGCAAATTGTCATAAAAAATGCCTAGTAAATGATATTTATACACTATAATACCATGCAGAATACCTAGTTGAGACTTTTCCCCCATGGAAAAATGGGAGGCTGGAGTCCCCACCACATTTTTGTTGCTTCCCATTGTGTTGCACCTTGCCCAAATTGGATACTGTGGAAGTATGTTATGAGATGTTATGAGTATGTTATGGGACTGAGATCTACGGCCATAGATCTATCAGCGTGCAATAAATACTATTTTAAATGATAAAAATATTTACATTTACATTGTCTAAAATATTCCATGGTGTAACCAACCAAGTGGATCGACGAACATGCCAAAAAGACCCTGTTTGGAAATGCACAGCAATAGTAAATAAAGGACAATGTTTGCGACCATTGTCCCCACTTGCCGATTCCGTCTTTGCTAAATTGGAGTTTGAAATACGATTCAATGAATGAAATTCAATTAGATTAAAATTTAAATAAAATTAAATAAATTCATTCATTATTCAATTAAATTATTCAAACTTCAATATCTCATTATACTGGTTAAATTTTTTTGAATTTAAACTTTTAATCTCGCGATGCGTGCTTCTCTGGTATTATAGTGGCAAGCAAGCGTGAGCCGTGAGGTAAAAGCTTTATGGCACACTAGTTTACTGCCGGAAAACCAACAATTTACCGTATTTCTTCTGAAAGAAGAGCGCCATTCTACTTTTTTGTCAACTTTTTACCTGCCGTTCTATTAGAGATGCCTTTCTAGTGGAGGTATGCCGCAGAGTTGGAAAAACGTATTTACGTTTACCCAAAATACCCGGTTATTCGGGTATTTATACTTACGTTTACGTTTACGTTTTCCAAAAATACCATTACGTTTTGTTACGTTTTCCTGGCACAATTACCCGGGTACCAGAGAAAACGTAAAAATCCAGCTACACGAAACCACGCGTCTGTGAAATGTGCTCTATTACTGCAGGACATATGGATTTTGTGTAAATAGTTATACCACTGCACCTAAATAATGCCAATTATATTGTGTAATTGTCTTTTTGACAGTGAAAATATTGTGAATAAATGCAATCAATCAATTGTAAATGTAATCAATGTGTCAATTTTGGGATATGAACAGTGTCTAGGAATGTGTTACCTATAAATACAAGCAGAAAAGTGGAATGTGTCTATCAGGGACGTATCCAGGATTTTTGAGCGGGGGGGGGCTGCTTGTTTACGGGGGCCGGCGAGCGGGGGGGGCTCAGCCCCCCCCTAATTTTTTCCCCCTATATAGGGACAAAAAGCGTTTTGGCGCTACAGCGAAATTCGCAAAAATGTGTTCATTTCCATGGATATTGGTTCACAGGGGCCGATCCGCTGAAAATACAATGAATGGGGAAGAAATTGCGCGCTTGCGCGCAAAATTTTTAACAAACATCGAAAAATATATAGAAAAAGTCGCATTTTCCTTGACTTTTTTGGTCTCACCCCGGGAAGGGGGGGGGGGCTGCAGCCCCCCCCCGCCCCCCCCCCCTGGATACTGTCTATGTATTTCTGTTGTGGATTTTAAAATCATTCACTGTTTTGTTTTATTCACATCCTGCCGAAGTTTTGCAGTAATGTAATTTTTGATGAAGAAGTGTGCTATTCCATGTGTTTCCTAAACTGCGAGGCCATCAGCACCAATTAAATAAGAGTTTTTTGTTTGCTATGAAATGTAAGTGAAAAATGTGGATGGAAATTATGTATACATTGTTGAAAATGTTTCAACAATGGGTTTTTTCAGAAGCTCTGCTCATATGGGGCAAAGTTTGGAAATTTTTACGTTTACGTTTTTTTTACGTATTCCTTGGTATTTTAAAAATACCTTACGTTTTAGTATTTATACTTTAGATTTGGAAAAGGTATTTACGTTTACGTTTACGTTTTCCAAAAATACCCGTATTTGAACAACTCTGGTATGCCGCTCTATTAGAAGAAATACGGTAGTAAACTCACATATCAGCTCTGAAAGACACTTGAGTTTACCAGAACGAGCTGTTCGTCAACTACAGTTGACGGTGATTAAAGATAACACATTCCTGTAAACTCAGATGCGCTCAGAAGATGATATTTGAGTTCACTAAACTGTTAGTTTACCAGTTGTAAACTAGTGTGTTCGGTACCGACACGTTTTGCTGAAGTCACACTGACACCATCGCATTCTACCTAAAAGACAATAGTTGTTAAACAAATATTCAGTAGGCTGTCTGACCGTTACCCGGTTACGGTACCTGAAATAGTTAGGTAATTTAAACAAGTGTGTCCACAAAAGTTACTGGGCCTGTCCATCGATCACTCAAACTTTTTTCATTCATTATTTCATACAATTATACTTACATTTTATACTTAGGTATAAAGAATGTATTTACGTTTACTCGAAAAATAGGTATAAATACTCGACTTCTAGTACTGAGTAAATATGCATTATTACGTTTCCTCCAAAAATAACTTCGTAATGGGTAATTACCAGTGTTGTTAAAATACCGGTGTTTTTGGAAAGTGTAAGTGTAAGCGTAAAATCACTTTCCAAATTTTGAGTACGGATACTGTAAGCGTAAGGTATTTTTTAAATACCTAGGAAAGTGTAAAAAAGTGTAAGTGTAAAAAAATTTCTAAGTGAGTGCTCTTGCCGTTGAGCATAGGACGACACCCTTCCTTTCACTTTTAGATGAATTTACTGATCATTTCCATTCATTTTTCACATTATTCTCATCAAACACAATCATCACACAATAACACAACAAATGCACACTGTTCAACACCGGTCCCCAGGATTAATTGGGCAGACAGATTTCTGCCCTCTCTGCCAGGCACCTGACACCTGAAATCTCAATCTGCCTGGCAGTCGGGCGGTGGCTGTCAGTTGCCTGGCATGACGGGCGGGCGGGCGATTGGCATGCCTGCCAAATCAAATCTCGAACTGCCAGACACGCCCGTCATGTCCCCCCTCCCAGGGATAATCTGCCCAATTAAATCTGGGGCAAGGGCCAGGGGTCTAGTAGGTGGATTGGGGGTTGCCCGCCAAAATGCTCCAGCTATCTATCTATCCCCAAGGTCCCCATATGCTATCGATCCTAAGTCTCGACTATATAATGATCCCCAACCCACCAGAAAATGTTTCAGCTAAATACGACAACATCCGGGAGACAATTTTTTTACGACACACTCATATTTTGACACAATTTATAAATATTTATTTTGCTATTCTCAGTGAGCTATTGCACACGTGCAGTTATTTTTTTGACACACATTCTTGTTCAATTTCTTTATTTTTGTAGTTTTAAGCATTTTCAAAAGCGTAAAACTGGCCCATGTGAAATTCTTTTTACACTTTTTTTTACCCAGGTAATTTGACTGGGAAAGTGTAAAAAAGGGTACGGGTGTATTTTATAAAAGTTTGAGTATAAGCGTAAATATAAATACCCATTTACCCGGGTATTTCGGATAAGTGAAAATACACTTTCGCAAGTCTGGTAATTACCTACCGTATTTCTTCGAAATCCCCCCCCCCCCGGGGGGTGATTGTTTCAGAGTGAGAATTTTGAAGGGGAAGGGTTAAACGAGGGGGGTATTTCGAGGGGGGGGCTAATTATTTCGCCAGAAATTTTTTTAACTTCCTGTACCAATTTGTTGTTTATAACGTACCCAGATGTCGAAAAATGCAACAAAAACCGCCATGTATAAGACTCTATAGACTTATATGCTTACCTATGTGTAGCACATTTTGAGCGATCTTTTGCGTTTTTGCATTTACCTAATACACATTTTCAATAACAATACTGAAAGAATTTGAAAATAGTTTTGCATTGCCAAATTTCCAAATAAGTTTTTCACACTTTTCTTCAGAGAGTATGGTATCGCTAGAGAGTGACACTTGTCTGATTCCACTGTTCTAATCGAAATGATTTGTACAAAACCAATATGGCTCAAACAAAAAAACCAAAGCATGCTTGTGCCAATCCCAGAAACAGTAAAATGTCAAATATCAGTCAATGTGTCTAAATTCAGGTAAAAATGTCCTGGAAAATGGCGAATGTTGATATTTTCGCAGGTCCACAATAAAACCAGAGACGAAAAAAATGACAAACAAATGTCAATTGTCAATCCATTTATCAGTTATTTTATCTACGGAAACGTAAACTGTTTGAAAACACGTTGTATTTGAGTTCGGAAGAGGCTAAATGGAACCAGACCCTGCAGTTCTGTTATTTATTATGAGCGCATGGCCGATTTATTTATTCGAAACATAAAAGTGAGCCACTGGCAGTTAAATGAAAGTGACAATGGAAAGACACCTGCTTAACACAATTATATTGCCAAGGGTTGAATCTAACTGGGAGAAAAGCAAAGGCCAATCTACAGAATGTCTGACTGACTTAACTAACGTTTTACAATGAATTTCCCATTAGAAATAAAAAAATTTCGTTTCATTTTTTTTGACATTAATCGATTTCATTATCGGTGAACTTGGTTTGAACAAAAATACACAGTCAAAATACAACTGACCCACATTGTTGGACGAAATTTGAGAGTTTTAAATACCGTATTTCCTCGAAATACCCCCAGGGGGTCTATTTTTTCAGAGTGGAAATTTTGAGGGGAGTATTCCGAGGGGGGGGGGCTTATTCGAGGGGGGGGGGTGGTTATTATTTCGCCAGAAATTTTCGGTAAGTTCGTGGTAAAGAATGGTCTTTACATACCCAACACTGGTAATAAATGTCACAAGAAAGGACATATAGAACATGTAAACGTAGATATAGCCATACAGACTACCTACTCTATGTATAGCTGCGATGCGATTCGGCCCCAATATATACATCATGTACATTGTATACATGATGATGTACCTCATTGAAGACTGGGGGTATTTAGAGGGGGGTGGTTTATTTTTCCCCAGCTCGAAAACACCTGGGGGTATTCCGAGGGGGGGTAATTCAAGGGGGGGTATTTCGAGGAAACACAGTAGTTGGAATTATTATCACATTATTGTTGCCTGTCGAAAATATTGCATGTCACAAACATAATTTTTTGTATGATTTTTTATCCAGTTTGGCAGCATTTGAGGTTAGGTGCCAATCCCAGACCCTGTAAAGTGTAAAGTAAAGTGTCAAATATCATGTAAAATGTTATGCAAAGTCTCAATTGTCATGACAAATGTAAAGTAAAGTGTCAATTGTCATACAAAGCAGAATAATAAAATATTTTGCTTTTTTTGATTGTCATATTACCGTATTACCTCCAATATAAGGTATACCTCCAATATAAGGTACCCCCTAATATATATAAGGTATACCGTTTGGCTTTTTTGAACGTGACGAAATAAACGTAAGGCATACCTCCAATATAAGGTAAATATACAATTAATATAAGACACAGCTGGCTGCTTGCCAAAATGCATCAAATTGTAAAAACCGTTGCCAAACATGGCGGACAACGATGAAAATGATGCCTTTATGGCACCCAGACAACTCTGTGCCACTTCTATTAGGTCTGGTGCCAGTTCCGCAAAATGAGAAGTGAGAAGTGAAATGGCAAAGGCGAAGTAAAAGCGCAAAGGCGAAGTGAAACGGCAAGTGAATTGGCAAAAGCGACGTAAAAAAAATAAAAAGTAATTTATATTTGCTTTCGCCATTTCACTTGCCAATTCACTTGCCATTTCACTTGCCAATTCACTTGCCATTTCACTTGCCAATTCACTTGCCATTTCACTTGCCAATTCACTTGCCATTTCACTTGCCAATTCACTTGCCATTTCACTTGCCAATTCACTTGCCATTTCACTTTGCCTTTGCGCTTTTACTTCGCCTTTGCCATTTTACTTCTCACTTCTCATTTTGCGGAACTGGCCCCTGGTTCACCATTTTGTTACATCCCAGTTTGATAAAATGAATTGCATTGTAGTTCACTGTTGGTAATATGTATGCAGTATCTGGCGAAAACAATATAGGGTATACCTCTAATATAAGGGACCCTCTAGCCATAATAGAAGGTACCCCCTAATATAAGGTATATCAAAACACTGAAGAAAGCTGACGAAATCAATATAAGGTATACCTTGTATTGGAGGTAATACGGTACATGAGATTTGACACTTAAATTTAGACTTTACAGAGTCTGAGACTGCTCTGAGTTTTTCTTAAAACATTTCAGCTACACTTCAAACATGTTAAATATAAATACTCAAAAGTAAAATATTAGAAGTTACCTATAAAAATACCGTATTTGCTCACATAATCTCCCTGGTGCATTATTTTCCGTCAAACTTTTTTGAGATGGGGGACTATTCAAAAGGGCAATTATTCAAGGAGGGGAAATCATTCAAAGAGTGTAATCAATGTTTCGAAGCATGTTTCTATAAACTCATTCCATGAAATACGCTCTATTAACAAAAAAACATGCCATTTTTCTTCAAATTGGACACAAAAAATTTGACATCTGCCTAAGGCGAGAGGGATTATATAAACTTTCTCGTCTGACAGAGGGAATTATTCAAACAAATACAGTCGGACTACAGGGCGCGCAGATATTTTGCTTTGCATGCGGCGGTCAGCGTAAGCTCCGCCCACTTTCGTGTAAATGCCCACTAGCGCTAACCCCAAAAATCACGAACATTCGGTCAGGCTCGCCTTTTTTTCTGTGTGAGCTCAATAACGACACTTAAATTTCTACGATTTTTTACATTTGACAGAGAACGCACATAATTTTAGCCCTCTGTGCGTACGCTCGACCCACAATTCTCATTTTCAAGCACGATCGACAATTTTCAATCGACACTCGTAAACATCTTCAACAGCTGGTTTGAGGGTGCGGAGATACCAGATGATGCTGCCATGTGTAAAATGATACTTTTGCACAAAAAGGGTAATAAAAGTGACCTGCGTAACTATCGGACACTAGGGTTATCCTGCAATATAAAAAAGGTATATATGTCAATACTCAACCGACGTTTAATTAGATGGCTTGAAGATACAAATGCCCTGACAGAAATGCAGGGTGGATTCAGACCAAATAGAAGGACTTTGGACAACGTCCAAATACTAAAAACATGCTACAACTATGCGTGTGCCAACGGCAATGCATTTGTAACATGCTTTGTGGATGCTGTAAAGGCATTTGACAGAGTGGATCGCGACAAACTATGGTATAAGATGCGAACCATGGGTATCCCTGATATCCTGGTGGGGGCTATATCCAATGTCTACTTAAAAACACGGGCGATAATGACTTATGGGGGATATGAGAGTGATGTTCTGCAATACCCCATTGGAGTGGCACAGGGATGTGCACTTAGCCCGACATTATACGCTATATACTTACACGACCTGGCGGACACATTACTCCACACGGGGATGGGAGCTAAATGTGGCTGGCAACAAGACAAAATTCCAGCCTTATTCTTTGCTGACGATATAGTGTTACTAGCTAGTAAAGACTCAGAACTACAAATGCTGCTAGATATATTTAGCCAATGGGCCTGGACGTGGAGTGTCTCAATCAATGCTAGTAAAAGTGAGGTGCTTAGATGGGGTGAAAACACTATACCAAAGAAAAAGTGGTACATAGGATCGGGAGATCCAACACTGAAGAACAAAGCAGTGCTCAATGAAACCGACTCGCTGAGATACTTGGGAGTAAGGATTAACAGAGGACGCGATCCATTTAAAGATCATAAGGAAGCATGTGTGACCAAAATGAGGCAACTAAGCACACTAGCCATCTCTGCGGCGAGGAATACGATATCTCCGTTATATAATGGTAAAATGACATGGAAAGCCTATGTTGAACCTGGGAGTATGTATGGAGTAGAAGTAACGGGATTAGAAAAAAAGGATCTTATAGAAATGGACAAGATATATATGCAAACAATGAAAAAAATAATTTCGCTGCCAAACAGTGCAAGCAATGTGGCGCTAACACGGGACCTGGATGGGATTCTACCATTGGACAAATACAGGCAGTTAGTGCTTACAAACGACCATTACATGCATCATATAGATAAGAGACGGTGGCTGTCGAGAGCACTAGAGGAAGACAAAAAGCTATATGATAATCAAAGAGTATCAGTAATTAACACAAATAACGGATTAGTTAAAGAATGTAAAAACTCCATGAATTGGAAAATTGATACGACGCAACTAAGAACAGCCCTGATCAAAAAAAAGGTGCACTTATACAGAAGAGCTGTTATTATACAAGCAATGAAGGGCCAAAGTGTTCTCAGAAATAGAGCCGATGATAACATCGAATTAAAAGGAATTCACTACAATGAAAGAATGTGGTTTGCAGCACGACAAAACAGTTTGCGGCTATGGGACGGTAAGTTAAAGAAGATATGCAAACATTGCACAACAAAATACGTGAAAATACCATCAAATACTGTACACGTCATGTATATCTGTAAGGGGAATGAGAGCGACAGAAATATGCTCGCCA
The DNA here is from genome assembly GCA_964036195.1 of Sphaerolaimus hirsutus. Lineage (NCBI taxonomy): Eukaryota > Metazoa > Nematoda > Chromadorea > Monhysterida > Sphaerolaimidae > Sphaerolaimus > Sphaerolaimus hirsutus. Next base: position 25,437,452 of record OZ038457.1, read on the forward strand.
CGACACAGTGCACAGTCCAATGTGGATGGAGGCAGGGACTTTTACAGTCAAATGTATGTCATGCACATCGCATACAGTGTGATAAAATGATACGTAAATGTTTATATGGCTAGCACAAGCAGAAACAGATAACAACTATTAGACTGGTAGGTGTACATTGGGAGAGGAGCGTAACCTCGTAAGAGGTAGGGCTCCAGATCTCGTTTTTTCTTCATTTTCATTCATTTTCAGCACGTGGTGGGCCTCGAAATGTTCGTAAAAATCTAATGTTTGTATAGGGAAAAAGGGGCGCGCGCTTGGGCCAAAATGCGCGTGCAGTTTTAAGATGTAGGCTGGCGCGAGTGCGCGGAGTAACAGTGGCACATGGCTCGGTGCCAATACGCACAGGAATTTCTGCGCACACTGTATCTCGAATCGTGTCGACAATGTGTTCAAGATTTGCTTTGATCGCGTATTATATTGTTTCTGCATTTTACGCAACATTATTTTTGACCCAAAAAAGTTTCCCGTTTTTCTGGAATGAATGATACGAAAAAACACCGCACAAACAAGTCTAATGTAACAAAAAGCACATCCTTTCCCACTAGCATGTCCGGACGCACAATATGCGGAAATGAATATAAACAATTTGTACATTTCTATTTGGGTCATTTTTCAGTGCTCTACTGGGAAGAGTAAAAGAGTCTATGAGAACTTGGCAGCCGGCCAAAATTTCTGAATCCTCCATAAAAATGAATAAAATAGGTTAACACTAGCTCTATCACAATGTATAATAACGGAAATAGCGATTATGAAGGTGGAAATTTTAAAAGTGGAGCAAATTTTAGCGATTTTGAGCTAACTTTGAGCTTTAACTCTTATTCGTATAATACGCAACTGGTAACTGGGCTGAGGGCCAAGTTCTCATACGTGACCCGATCCCTGTACTGTCTCGCAAATAGCAACTGAAAGGATAATTTTTTTGTGCACATGCGATTCATTTTTCGGTTCCTGGACTACGCGGTTCTTCGCTTTGGCTATTATTAACCTGTGTCGGAAACAATTCGAATTTATGTGGGTTTATTTTCCGCGGCGAAACAGTTATCAAGGATACCTTCCTATGGGAAGTGATCAGTTGCAGATATTTCAAGTGAGTTTATGAATTTTTCTCGTGGTCGGTCTAAAGTTTGGATCAGTGCCAACACTTTTGAAGCTTTTTGAAACCCATCAATATCTGTTGTTTTTTTGGCTGTGGTTATTTTCGGGTAGGTAAATACGTGGTTTGTTCTAGATGGATATTTGGGCTACGTCCAGTCTAGTAACAAAGGAGCCAAAATGCAAACATTCGTTTGGGTCTTTCGGAGTTACGCTCATCAGCCGACTCGGTTTGGGTTAGAGATTGTGCGACAGAATTCTTGGCCCATTTTCGTTTTTGAGAGGAGCGGCATACATCAAAGACGTAACTTTGCCCGCTGCAAATTCCGTTACCCGGTGTGCCTACACACTCGGCACTACCAAATTCCCAGTAAACTCAAATGCGTTCAAAGCTGATTTGAGTTTTCGAAATTTCTGTTGAAAAGTGTATGTGGGGTCATTGCGCATCTGTTGGCAGATACTTGATTTCGGTTTTTGTGTAAATATTTGTTTTAGTTTGTGTCTTAATTAATTAGTTTGGTAAATATGAGGTGCTGTATTTAAGAATGTGCATTAGATATTCGTACTTTTACTGCAATTTATTCACTCAAATAATGCATTTTCTTTATTTCCCAACACTTCACAAAAAAATTTTTTAGTAGCACTTTTGCAATCAGAGCTTAATACAAGTAGTGCGTAGCATAGTAGCAATAGTAGTTTTTACAAGTATAGGCATTTAGCAGTGTGGCAAATTACCTGCCAAAGTGGGCAAAATTAATTAATTGTACCTGCGGACACTAGTTTTGAAAGTAAAATGTCTAAAACTCATAAACGCATTTAATTAGAAATTGTAGAATCAGGTTACCGTCAACTAAAATTGGTTGATATTAAAAGTGAGTCCTAGAAAACATGAATGCGTTCAAAGCAGATCTCTGAATTTTCGAAATTTTGGTTGAAAACTAGTTTGTGCAGGTACATTCAGTTCATAATTAGTGTATTTTAATTAGCAACTTAGCACATGGCTGTTGTCAGCCGTGCCGACTGATGCAACAAAAATATCCCGTTTTTACTTGTCCCACTTGACAAATAAATTTCTGCTTGGAGCTAGGGTTCAAACGGGATTGACTTTTCGAGATAGGGATTGTTTTTTTGAGATTTCGGGATCGGGATCGGGATTGGCCAGGATTGGGGTCACGGGATCGGGATTGGCATTTTTTTGGGATCGGGATTGGGGTCTTGGGATAGAGTATTTGGCCAATGTTCTGGCATTCACAGTTGTTCATAAAGGTCTCAAAACACTGTTGGATGCCAGAAAGGTGGCATAAAATGAGCGCTGGGGGTTTGCGTTCACATTTTTGCATGCAAAAACGTCATTTTTTCACTTATGATAATTTCCTCTTATTTTTCCGGGATTGGGATCCCGGACTTTGGAGTTTCTCGGGATCGGGATCAGGATTTGAAAATTTTCGGGATCGGGATCGGCAGGGACGTATCCAGGATTTTTGAGCGGGGGGGGGCTGCTTCTTTACGGAGCCCGGCGAGGGGGGGGGGGGATGGGGGATCAGCCCCCCCCCTAAAATTTTAGCTACATAGTGGCGGAATGGCGCCATGGCACTGGCACCATTAGTAGGCGCCACGCCATTGCGCCATTGGCGTTGGCGTCAGCGCCATGGAACGCTGTATATGTGTGTAAATATACATACAAAACAGCAAAAAGCACAACATTTTTAATGATTTGCGGCCACGTGGAGCAAATCTGATGATAATAGCTTATATCTGGTGAGGAATGCGCGCTTGCGCGCAAAATTTTTTATGCTGACCTTGAAAAAGTCGCATTTTCTGGTCACTTTCTGGTCTCGCCCCGGGAGGGGGTTACCACACCCCCCCTGGATACGGCCCTGGGGATTGGGACTGCTAAATCCCGGAATTTCACGGGATCCGGGATCGGGATCCCGTTTGAACCCTACTTGGAGCTACACCGTTTGTGAGGTGTCACTGCTGATATGCCATTATATTTTTTAGGGCGATGATAGCTAAACACGTCTTCCACATTCAACAATAATTCCCTCCCCATTTGCGCCACAGCACTAGCACACAGAAGGGCTGCTGCCCCCCCCCCCCCCCCCTTCCTGGGTGAGACATAATAACGCAGTAAAAGGAAACTTTTCAGTATCAATTATCGAGGTGGTTTTAAAAATTTATTTACTGGACTACTGGAGTGAATAAACTACAGTGAAAGTAAGAATAGCTCATGTGAATTCTTAAATACAGCGCGTATATTATGAACTATGTATAAAAAGCGACATTTCCTAGAAAATCGAATAGATAATTGCACAAGAACCTCCCAATAGGGATGGCCGATGGTTTTAACCATCCTTTAAAAAAAACAGGCATCGAAACTGTTTGTTTTTTTTAAAACATCAGCCAATTTTTTGTACTATGCACTAGGTATTTTGCATTTTTTTTGTGTGCAGGTGCGCAATTTCACATACACATTACCTTTGGTGGTTGTTTTCATTGCTTTTGGGGCATTTTTAGTGTGAAAGCTTGCATTTGTTCATGCTATTGTGTAATCTATTCCAAGCACTATTCCATGCAAAACTTGACTTGAAGTGATGAACATTTGACGAAAGACGATATACGTAACAAGTCGACACAAAAATGGATATGTTTGACAGAAATCACCACTTACAATTAGGGTTGGAAAAAAAACGTTTTTTTTTAACTCGATGTTTTATTTTAAAAAAAAAACGTGATTTTTATTAAAAAAAACGTTTTTTTTAATAAAAAAAACGTTTTTTTTTAAAAGCTCCCAGATATGACCTAGTGTCAACATATATAGGTATATCAGACACTGGCAATACTCTGTGATGTTAAATATGACCATATAATGGCTGTGGAGCCATGGGATAGCATTATAAGTGGTGATTTGTGTCAAAAATATCCATTTTTCGTCGACATATCATTCGTATATCGCCTTATAGGCAAATGTTCGTGACTTCAGGTAAAGTTTGGCACGGAATGGTGATCAAACAAGGTTATAAAAGGAGGTTGTTACTTTGGGAGTGAAGTTACACACTGTGGAGGTACATGGAAGCACATTACCTCAATATTATATATTACAGCAACATATGTCGGCTTATTCACCCATGGTAGCACATGGAAATGGATGTTTTGATACTAAAAATGCAACAAAACCAATGAAAACAACCACCAATGTCAATTTGTGTGTGAAATTGCGCGCTTGCGCGCAAAAATTTTGCAAAATACCTAGTGCTTAGTACTAAAAATTTTGGCCGATGTTTTTTTAAAAAAAACAACATTTCGGACGTCATGTTTTTAAAAAAAAAAAAAACGTTTAAAAAAAAACATCGGCCAACCCTACTTACAATGCTATCCCATGGCTCCACAGCCATTCTTTGGCTATATTTAGCATAACAAAGTACTGGCAATTGTTTGATATACCTGTAAATGGGAGCTTTTAAAAAACCGTTTTATTAATAAAAAAACATGTTAAAATTTTTTGTTGTCTTTAAAAAAAACAGGGTTGTTAAAAAACATTTTTCGGGTCTCGAATGGGGGGGGGGTTAGGGGGGGCTACGTCCTGGCCAAGGACGAATCCATGGGGGGCGGGGGGGCTGCAGCTTTCACTATAAATTTTCAACGTATTTGTAAAAATTTTGCGCGCAAGCGCGCAATTTTCCTCCACACAGAAGGTGTGTTCTGCAGAGCGTTCCCTATAGTGGTAAATCCCTCACAATACCCTAATTTTCTGCCCGTCGCTGTGTAATTTATGCATATTTACCTACAGCACGGCACTTTTTGGCGCTAGCGCCAACGCCAATGGCGCCATGGCGCGGCGCCTACGAATGGCGCCAGCGCCATTGCACCATTCTATTACTCGGTAGGGGAAATTTTAGGGGGGGGGGGGGCTGAGCCCCCCCCCCCCCCGAGGCTCCGTAAACAAACAGCCCCCCGCTCAAAAATCCTGGATACGTCCCTGGTCCTGGCTACGTCCCTACATAGGTGTAGAAGGCAGAAACTGGGAAAAATCAGAAAATTCAGGGGTAGCCAAAAAATTTGCCTCTAAATACTTTGAGACACATAGCATATAGGTATATATTTTTGCTGCATAGGGCCCCCACAGGCTAGTTGACATCGACACCAAATGTCAACTGGTGCCGATCCCGATTCAAAGCTTGCTGACGAGTGGACGAACAACGTTCAAATGCAATCTTTGAATTGGGAATGAAACCAGTTGACATTTGGTGTCGATGTCAACTAGCGTGTGTGGGGCCATACCCACATTTTGGACGATTCTGAAAACATTTGATTTTAATTTAAAAAATCATATTTTTTTTAATCACAGCGTTTGAAAAATATTTTTTCCAACACTAGGGATAACCCCACCAACTCCCCACCCCATTGCGGGCCCCTGTTGCCACTAACCCCCCTCCCTCCACTGTTCCGGGGGTGCACTGATACGCACATCCGCCCGATACGCACATTTGCCCGTTTTTTTAACTTGACACAATTTCAAGTGATTTTCAGATATGAGTGAAGTGAAAAAAGTTCACTAATGTCATTGCGCAACTTTTTCCACTTTACTCATATCTGAAAATCACTTGAAAAACTGTCAAGTGAAAAAAACGGGCAAATGTGCGTATCGGGCAGATGTGCGAATCAGGCCTGCCCCTTTGTACCGCCATTTTTTGAACCCCCGTCAAGGTGCAAATCCGGTAGGTTTACGGCTTATTTCATGTCTGAAGCCTACCCGAGATTTATAAATAATTAAAAATCCTTCGTCGCTTTTCGGTCATTAATAATGTTCGTAAAAATAATCTCGATCCTTCTGTATCCAATTGTATTTCCCAGCGCAGTACTCATTAGTTTAGCGCACGCGGCTACACCCCCGCGAAAATTGTCATGTGACCGCGGGATTAGTCACTGTTAGGCGATGCTTTCTACCACGTGTTTTTGTATTCAAAGAAACGGATATTATTCTTGAGACATGACCCTGTATTTATTTATTTACATTGTTCACGTCACAATTGTATGGCGTCAATCAATTATTTATTTAGAATAACGAGTAATTCAGGGACTTAGCCAGGATTTTTGAGTGGGGGGGCGGATTGTATACGGAGCCCGGCGAACGGCGGATTTTACCCCTGTTGTAGGGGAATTGCGCCATGGCGCTGGCGCCACGCCATGGCGCCACTGGCGTTGGCATTGGCGCCAAAACAGCAATATACGTCTGTATTTTACAGGCATATACAGCGACATATTGAAACCCCGCGAACCCCCCCCCCCCCACAAAAAAAAAAATAAATATTTTTTTCAGCTAGGTATGTATCTCTGCGGAGGAGCGATTTAATAAATATATCTATTTATGTATATGAACCCCCGCGGGGGGTCCAAATCTACAAAACCCCCACTTGTCAAGTGGCGTGTGCAGGTCCATTGTTGCGCGTCCCCTTTCTTCAGCCTTCCAATCACAAATAAAAAGTGATCCATGCCCTCGAAAAAAAATTACATGCACATGCATTTTACGTCCAGCCGCCCTCTGATTAATAACTGATAGATTCAATGACAAGACGAACTGTTTCAATGACAAGCGCGCGCGTGCGCCATTGAAACATAATCACATTGGTGTCGCGACGCCGGTACCAGCTTAGTGCGAGTCATGAAAAGTGACGCTGTCTGTTGTGGCTTGTGGCTGGCTTCCGTTTTTTCCTAGTTTCAAATGTGGGGACCTACACTTTTTAAGAATTTTTTAAAGTATTTGTTCCTGAGGATTTTTTGGGGTTGATTTTTTTTAGATATTTTGAAGGTGGAGATATTTTTGCGAGAGCGAGACAATTTTTTTTCGATGTTTGAAAAGCAGTTGATGTATTTCCCATTTTTAAGGTGTCTCCAGCTCCAGCTAGAAGTCGATAACTCCAAGCTGTATCCAGCAAAACGTCGATATGTCCACTCTTTGCGGATATCTCCAGCAAAAAAAAAGAGTTAAAATTCATGTTGGATTAGGGTTCAAACGGGATCCCGATCCCGAATCCCGAGAAATTTCGGGATTTGGTGGTCCCGATCCCCATCCCGAAACCTCAATCCCGATCCCGAAATTTGAAAAAGCCAATCCCGATCCCGAGACTTTAAAAATCCCAATCCCGATCCCGAAAAAAATGCCCCAATCCCGATCCCGGAAAAATTCACAGACACATGAGGTGCCAGAAATGGCACTTTAAAAGGACCATTTTGTAAACTGGTGGACGATTTAAATGAGAAATCAGGTACCTCATTTTTCATAACAATCTCACAGGGAAACGTGCAACCCAATGTGGCTGCCATTTGTTGTGGGGGTGCCCACAACATTTGCCTACATATATGCCAAGTGGCACCCCATGGCACCCCCCTGTTCTGCAGCTACAGATAAATGAACTTTTTTTTTGAATTTTTCCCGAAAAATATAAATGAGTATTTTTGAAAAATACAAAAAATACAGCTGCAGTAAAGTGCGCAGTATTATATGGTACACTAACATATCATAGCTTATTATGACACAATAGCATGAACAAATAGAAGCTTTCACACTAAAAATGCCTGAAAACCAATGAAAAAACTCACAAATGGTAAAGTGTATGTGAAATTGAACGCTTGTGCGCAAAAAAATAGCAAAATCCCTAGTACATAGTACAAAAAATTTTGGCCGGTGTTTTAAAAAAACGGTCTCAATGCCTCTGTATTTTTAATAAAAAAACGTTTTTGAAAACAAAACCCGGTTTAAAAAACACACCGGCCATCCCTAGTGGCAAGTGCAGCAAATTGTATTCAGGAACAGGGACCTATCTCAAAGAAGATTTTCAGTGCGGTTCTCGACATATTTTTCTATCAAACGAGAGTTTACTCCCCACAGAAACTTTTTGCCGTAATTTGCGAAAGGTATTCTTTTCCGCGCACAAAGTTTGTTGACATAAGAACACATTAAGCTCGGTTGCCAGTACCTTGGTTATGTTCCGCGGACCGCATGCTATGCATTTTTATGAACAAAACACTCCATCATGACGTCATCGTTAAAAAAATAAAAATTGTTCCAAAAACGAACAAATGATATCGGCAGGAAAAATATGTTGGTCGTGCTCGGGACCGCCCAAGGGTTTTGTAGATTTGGACCCCCCCCCTCCCCCGCGGGGGTTCATATAGATATTAAATCGCTCCTCTGGAGGGATAGATAGCTGAAGAAAAATAATTTTTGGGGGGGTGGGAGTTCGCGGGGGTTCAATATATAGGCTTTTCCAAATTATAGAATAAAAAAGGAGAAAAAATCGCTAAAATTAGGTGAAAAAATAGGAATATAAGGATATATATTACACAAATAACTGAAAATAGGCAATGAAACACATGAAGTAGCAATTTTAAGGTGAAAAACTATAAAAAAGGTACAAAAATTAGCGATTTTGAGCGAAAATTGGGGCAAAATTTCTCAAAAATAGCTCCAGATCTGTAGATAGCTGGTCGATTTGGGGGGGATAGTGGCCCAAAATTTTGCCTCAGGGATAGATAGATAGCTGAGTGGCCTCAGAGATAGATAGATAGCTGGCGGATTTCGGGGGTATGGGCCCACACACGCTAACTGGTGCTGTTCCCTATTTAAAGCTTGCTGAGGACTGGACGAATGACGTTCAAACGCAATCTATGAATTGGGATCGGAACTAGTTGACATTTGGTGCCGATGTCAACTAGCGTGTGTGGGGCCTAACGTCGCCAACTTCCCCACCCCTACTAAATCCCTGGCTCCGCCTCTCGTTTTTTAAAAAATTATTTTTTGTGAAAATGCGTGCATAAGTATCCTGCTCGCGCGTTATCGACAAAGACATAAGTAATTTCGGGTGCATACTTTGCGGTCCGCCCAGTATAGACAATTTGCTTCTGGAATAAATACTGCGCCGCTTTTTAGACACGTCTGTCCCGGGTTTTATAATAAATCTGGAGTGCAGTAGAGCCCAGTGAGCAATTTGGTTTCCTTCCGGGTTTTGCAGCGCTTTTTGACGCTCTTCCACTTTTCAACGAAAAATGATTTTTGGCTAAAAATGGAAAAATATACCTACACGGAAGTCAAATGATACAGAAGGCAAAAGTGTAGTGTGAATTGTATTTCTTCTGAATGTTGCCTGAATATCTACATAAATAAATATTTATATATTTACCATGAATGAATTTTTTACTGAAGAAATATTTCTTGTTTTTACATATATTTCACGATATATTCAACCTCTGCGAACCTCACTCCTCAGAAGGCGATTTTGGATATCTATTCCTCCAGAGGCTAGATTTACTATCTATCGTATATCCTCGAATAAGTCCCCTCGAACCCTCCCCGAATAATTCCCCATGTTAGCTTAAAGAATAAATAATAATCCCCCTCGATTAACTCCCCCTGCTTTATGGGTGGGTGGGTTCAGGGGTCTCCAAGATTTTGGCCCTCTCGGGGGCTGGATAGATAGCAAATCGCTACTCCGGAGGGATAGACAGCTGAAAATTTTTCTGGGGGCTGGTGGCGGTGGGGGCACAATACATATATAGGCTTTTTCAAGGTTAAGAAGGCAGAAAGGGGGAAAATCGCTAATAATCAGTTTAAAGTAGCCAAAGTAGGTTTAAAATGGCAAAAAAATGGTGTATAACCATGTATATAGCCGGAAAGCACGATTTTGAAGGTGAAAAACTATAAAAAGGTGCGAAAATTAGTGATTTTGAGCGAAAATTGGGGCAAAATTTCTCAAAAACCACTCCAGATAGATAGATAGCTGAGCGATTTGGGGGGAGGGGTCTTTGGGGGTAGTAGCCAAAAAATTTGCCTCGGGATAGATAGATAGCTGGCCGATTTGGGGGGGGGGCAGCCCCTCCAGCCACCCCCCCCCCCAGGAGACCCCTGAGTGGGTGGCGGGGGACCATATATAGGCTTTTTCAATGTGTAGAAGGCAGAAAAATGGGGAATTATCGTCAGTGTGAAGGGCATTGCCGCCGCAGCATGTAAGCCCCTATTAGTGAAGAGCCCTGTAGTCTGTAGTCTAGTGGTTAGGGCACTCGTGTTCTATACGAGAGGCGTGGGTTCGATTCCCACCAGAGCCAAGTGCAATTTTGCATTCTTTCTTTAAAAATTCTGAATTTACCAGATTCACCAACGTTACTTCTCTGCCATTCAATTCGATAGAACCCGGTGGCAAATTGGCCGACTGTTTTCATAAAGTTTTTTTTGTTGATGCGTTGCGAAATCATGTTCAAATGGCTGGTGTGCTTCTAAAACTACCGATCTACAAATTTTTCAAATTTGAGTTAGGACCATTTTTGGGGTCCCCATAAAAATGCGCTTCAAAAAAAAAATAATATGTGGGGGGTGCGAAATTCAATTTTGAGATATGGGGGGTTGAAAAAAGCAAAAAAAAAATCGCAAAATACAGTTTTTGAAATTTTAAAAGTGCCGATCTACAAGCTTTTTCAGCTTTTGTATTTTTAAATGTACCGATCTACCCACATTTTTAAAAATTGTACTTCTAAATGTACCGATCTGCACAAGATTTTTTGTGCTTCTAAAAGTACCGATGTCAGCTCGTCATCATTAGCAGCAAACACTCAATTTGTGCTTTTTTACTATGGGTAAAAGTACCGATCTACATCTATCTGATTTTGTGCTTTGAAAGGTACCGATCTACATGCTATTACCAATTTGTTCCTTTAAAATGTACTGTACTACAAAAAATACGATTCACGAAATGTTATATAGCTAGTGTTATGTGTATAAACAATAATTATACCTATGCATGGTGATACCCAACAATATGGCCGAAATACCCATACCCAAAATTCCCATACCCAATACCCATGTATGGGTATTGCATACTCCAAGCATTCAATTGCGATTATCTCAAAATCGTTTTTTTTGTAGATCGGTACTTTTAGAAGCACACCCTTCAAATGCACATGGCAATATTGATTCCTTGCCGACATTGCCGCGTGTGCACTTGAAAATTGTCCTGCGACCTAAATGGAACGAAAATGAAGTTGACACTGGAACCGGTTGACGTCGAGTGTGTGTGGCGCCATCGGGCCCGCACACACTAGTTGACATAAATATTTGTGTCAACTAAATTCAACCAAATTTTGTTTAATTTTGTGTGATAGAGCATAGTTTATTTTATATCGTCACACGTGTCGAGCAATTTTCATTGTTATTGTTAAGTGTGATGCTTTAAAATGTTTTTTTTGTGTGTTATTTAGTTGTCATTCAGTCGACACGAATTTGCGATGTCAACTACTCTCTGTGAGCCCATTTATCTACCCACATATTTCACCAATCCCCATCACTTAACCCCCCCCCCCCTCCCAGGGCCCTATCCCAAAGTCGCATCTACATTCGCCTATCCCAGGACGCATATCGGTGCCATAAACAGCCGCGCCAGTGCCGCGGCCGCGTCTAATCGTCGCGCGGCCGTCGTCCGCGGCGCGCCAGCGAAGCAGGGGGTCGCGGCGGGTCACACTGGACCCGCGGTTGGCCGCCGCCTGGAGCGGCCACGCGGTCACCGGCGCTGCCGCGCGCTCGAATGCCGGTGTGTTTGAGCCGCGTCACCCCCCCCCCCCCCAATCGGCCAGCTATGTAGCTATCTGGACTCTGGAGCGATTTTTGCACAAAATCGCCTATTTTCATCACTTTATCCAAGGTTTTTCGCTCCAGTTTCCTCCATCTACACCTTGAAAACGCCTATATATCGAACCCCCGCGACCCCCGAACATAGCATAAATCGAGGGTGGCATTTTAGGGGGGGGGGGTCCACCAGACTTTCGTGTCGTCCCATTCTGTTGTACGTTGGCCGATTTTGATGCCGTTCAAGTATGTTGGGGTTTGAGGTTGGGGCTACGACCAATTTTTTTTGCTTCCTCAAATAATCCCCCAGTTCCGAGATAAGGGGGGTCTATAGAAAGGTGGTTATTTTGCATGTCCGATCTGACATATTGAATTGAGAGCTCATTAACTCAAACTTTTTCCTCCCATCCACATAAATAACCATATGCAAGCAAATTCAAAACTCCCTATCTCTACCATTTCTCAACCGATTTTCACCAATGAACACTGAAAATGATCAGAATGAGATGGAGATTTCGTTTTGAGACCCACATTATCCATACATTGCATCAGATTTCCCATACAAGAAAATAATGCGAACTCTTGAATGAAATTGCCACAATGAAAATGCATACAAATAAACTGTGAATAAGAACGATATCTCGATGTTTTTCTAATCATTTTAAGTGTTCATTGGTGAAAATTGGCTGAGAAATGGTCGAGATATGGAGGTTTGAAGTAGCATGCATCGTTCTTCATGCGGTTATTTATGTGAAAGGGAGGGAAAAGTTTGAAGCGCCATAACTTTTGATTGGAAAGAGATATTGAACTCATTTTTGTTTTATATGCATTGTCGTTGTCTAAACTATATGATAGCATGTTCAGAAAAATTTATTTTTCGTGTTGAAAAACCGGGTCAAATCGGCATACGGAATCTAGACATCACTAATACAACAACAAAAATGGAATCTGCAGGTTGTCCCGATCATTTTAAGTGTTAAACGATCCAAATCGGCCCAGAAATGGCTGAGTTATTGAGCTTTCAATTCTATATGTCAGATCGGACATGCAAAATAACCACCTTTTTATAGACCCCCCTTATCTCGGGACTGGGGGATTATTTGAGGAAACAAAAAAATTTGGTCGTAGCCCCAACCTCAAACCCCAACATACTTGAACGGCATCAAAATCGGCCAACGTACAACAGAATGGGACGACACGAAAGTCTGTGGACCCCCCCCCCTCAAATGCCACCCTCGATTTATGCTATGCCCCCGAAGCCCCCCAACCCCCATCCCAACCTATGACGTGATCCATACGACCTTAGGATATTACGTGATCGGTAACCCGCCCATTGGCAGCGTGCCAGCGGTGCAAAGCTGCCCCCGTCGCAGGTGTGTCGCTGAAGCGTCAACGGCTGCACCCTGGCGCAGCGGTGGCCGACTCGCTGCCCGAGCCGGACATACAGCTCGACTGCGCCCAGCTGCTCGCCCAGCTCCCCGCCGCTTACATTGGTCCGTTTGCTTTACCCTTGGGTAGTTCGATTGGAGTAGAGTCGGTATGCAGGGGTCTCCTAGATTTCGGCCCCCCGGCGGTTGGATAGATAGAAAATCGCTTCTCCGGAGGGATAGATAGCTGAAAAATTTTCTGGGGGGGGGGGTTTGCGGGTAGGGTTCAAACGGGACCAGTTTTTCGGACCGGGACCGGGACCGGGACCAGAAATTTTTCTTATCGGGACCGGGACCGGGACTAGGTGGTCGGGACCGGGACCGGGACCGGGACTGGCATTTTTCAATTGTCGGGACCGGGACCGGGACCGGGACTGGGGCATCCGGACCGGGACCAGGATTTGCCGAACCAGGTACCAGGACCACAGCCCCCCTTTGAGCCCTATCGGGACTGATAACCATTTGAATGTACATTTTCAGAAGTTTCATACGATTTTCACACTTAATTCAATCAAAATTGTCATCAAAAATATAATAAAAGTCACAAAATTCAATTGAGTGACAAAAAAGGACATAACGCACGAAAATTATGACAGTGAGTATTGATACATAAGCTGGCACAGTGCTTTCTGAAGGAAAATTAATTTTTCAGCCTTCTCTGATGTCGAACATGAATGAGAATGTTTGGAACTCTCCAAAAAAACGTCAAAAATTCGTCGACGGAATGAGAATGCGCCGACTGGCGCAAATTTTTTCAAATTTTACAAGTATTTAAAACGCAAAATTTGGATAAAGTCCAGTCAATTTTTCTTATCGGGACCGCTGAAAAATTCCGGGACCGGGACCGGGACCGGGACTGGGTGGTCGGGACCGGGACCGGGACCGGGACTGGGTGGTCGGGACCGGGACCGGGACCGGGACTGGCCTTTTTCAATTGTCGGGACCGTGACCGGGACCGGGACTGGGGTGTCGGGACCGGGACCGGGACCGGGACCGCCCCAGTCCCGACTTTTTGCCGAACCATGTACCGGGACCGCGGTCCCGTTTGAACCCTATTTGCGGGGCGATAAGCTGTAGCGGTAGATAGCTGGGCGATTGGGGGGGGGGGGGTTACGGGATAGTAGCCAAAAAATTTGTCTCCGGGATAGGCAGTTAGCTGAGCGACCTCCGGGATAGATAGATAGCTGAGCGGTTTGGGGAGGGGGGTAACCCCCCCTTGGAGACCCCTGTCAGTATGTGCCATCGAGTGTCGATTAATATTTTATCGACTATCGATAACATTCGATATCGATATAGTCGCATCGAATTCGACAGTGAACATTTCGAAAGAAAAATCTATAGTAGAATATCATAGTCTCTCGTCCAAGCCGTGCCCGAAATGATTAGCTTTCTGTGCCGCGGTCCTTACTTTCGTAAATCCTGGTATAGAAAATTCCTTTGGTAAATCTGGCGCGTTCTTTTGTTGACTTCCGTGTAAGCACGTACCGTATTACCTCGAAATACCCCCATGGGGGTTTATTATTTCGCCAGCAAAATTTGAGGGGGGGGTTAATTCGAGGGGGGGGTTTATTCAAGGGGGGGTCTTATTATTTCGTCAGAAATTTTCGTAAGGATCGTAGTAAATAGTAGGCATTTGCATGCCCAAAACAGGTAATAAATGTGTCCAAACAAGATATATTTGGACATAAAAACGTAGATTAGCTACAGAAACATGTCCATGTGTAGCTGCAATACAAATAAACAGTAGTATACATCATGTACATTGCATACATGGCGTATTTATTATGTACATGACGTACATCATTCCGAAGGGGGGGGGGTATTTCGAGGGGGGGGTTTATTATTTCCCCAGCCGATTTTGAGGGGGGGTTAATTCGAGGGGGGGGTTAATTCAAGGGGGGGGATAATTCGAGGTAATACGGTATTTTATATTTATAACTCTATTTTATATAGGTATATGCGCACTTTCAGCGCACAAAAAACGCTAATGTATCGTCGACAGCCGCACACAAAAGCTTTGCGCAATAAAGTTACATATTTATATAGTGATATTTATATTTACTAGCGGTATTCTTTACGACCTTCGGACGGATTTCGCTGAATTCTAGATGGAGTGCATGATTGAAGTCAGCAACGTCAGAAACCCCAATATGCATCGCTTCGTAGTTTGCAAATTTTTAAGCCCCCGGGGCTCTATTTGGGGGTATCTAAACCTTGTTATTAAGTCGACAACCTCTCATTGGAGACCCCTGATCTGACAATAAGTGATTATCTACTTCTTTGTACCGGAAATAATATGCAATTAAAATATTCAGTACATACATTTATGCATGTATTTATATTGCATACCGTAGGTAAGGTCATATTTATTTTGTGATAAATACTGTCTGTTTCGCGCTGATGTGTTATGTATGTAAACAAAAAAATAATATGCCTTATTCACGTTTCCATGAAACTTGTAGTCGTGCCTGCATGAAAAATCGATCTTTTAACAACATCATGTCAGTTTTTGTGCAATCTTGTCTGAATCGTGAGAGACGATTTTTCTGTTTTTTTATGTTTTCGAAAAAGATTAATAATTCAATATGCAAACATCATTAAAACAGAATACAGCGACCCGCACGCAATAATATTTAATACGAAAAATACATAAATAAATACGTATTATTAAGTATTCGTGTACCTGCCAGATATTTGCTTCACGACAGGCGCCCGCGATCGTTTTGCTCAGTAAATTTTTCAAAAGAAAAAAGCCTTCTCTGTGCCCGGCTGCTTTGGTCATTCATGAAGTCTTGCACGCGCTTTTGGGGTTCTAAGGGGAAGGTAGGAGAAATAGTTGAAAAAGGACCATTTGAAGGGTGTGCTTCTAAAAGTACCGATCTACAAAAAATCGATTTTGAGATATTCTCGATTGAAAGTTTGAAGCATGCAATACCCATACATGGGTATTGGGTATGGGAATTTTGGGTAAGGGTACTTCGGCCATTTTGATGGGTATCCACATGCATGGGTATAATCATTGATTATTCACATAACACTAGCTATATAAAATTTAGGGAATTGTATTTTTGTAGTACAGTACATTTTAAATGAACAAATTGGTAATAGCGTGTAGATCGGTATTTTTTAAAACACAAAATCAGAAAGCTGTAGATCGGTACTTTTACCCATAATAAAAAAGCACAAAATGAGTTTTTGCGCAACCGGACACCGATCTGACATCTGTACTTTTAGAAGCACAAAAAAAAAATGTGCAGATCAGTACATTTAAAAGAAAAAATTTTAAAAAAAGTGTGTAGATCGGTACTTTTAAAGACACAAAAGCTGAAAAAGCGTGTAGATCGGTACTTTAAAAATGTCAAAAACTGTATTTTGCGATTTTTTTGCTTTTTTCGACCCCCCATGTCTCAAAATTGAATTTCGCACTCCCCACATATTATATATATTTTTGAAGCACATTTTTGTGGGGACCCCAAAAATGGTCCTAACTCAAATTTGAAAAATTTGTAGATCGGTACTTTAAGAAGCACACCCTTCATTTGCACCAGTACAAACTGCCCATCCCCAATTAGGTTTAAAACAGGACCTGTTTTTGGGACCTGGACCAGAATTTGTTTTTGACTTGAACCAGAACCGGGACTAAATTTTTTTCGCGGGACCAGGACTGGGGCGTTGGGACTGGTACCGGGCGGACCACCCTAGGCCCGGAAATTTGCCGAGCTATATACAGGGACCGTAGTCCCGTTTGAACCCTACCCCCAACTGCATTCCCTAATCCAGTGTGCAAGACTTTTGAGTGACATATAAAGACATTCATATTGTGTGTATGGCCTGGGCTTCTGGGCTTTCATCTTTTTGAACCGATTTATCATCCATTCTATGAAACAGATTGTTTCAATAGTATTGAAGCCAGTGTTCACTGCTATAGTTAAATTGTACATCAACTAAAGCCCATTTCTTTGACATACCAACTTTTTTCAGGGTTTTTTATGTGCAAGCGCATCAGAATAATGAATGGTATCATATGGTTTGCTTTTGTCAGAGTATTTCCCTGCAGACATAAAACTATTCAAATTGGACTTAAAAAACCACTGTTTGTCTAGCAAATGTGGACTTTGTTGATGAATGTTATGGTGTTGTGCTGGCGCTGAAAGTTGCAGGAAATAATTACTCTGATTGGGCTCATTCGTTCTATATGGCTGTTAGAGAGAATGGCCCTTGTTTGGCGCTTTATTTCACATATGGTAGCTTTGTGCTTGTCACTCATCAATCAGAAAAATGCAAAATATTTTGCTGCCCAGTGCCAGCTTCCATACATCCATAAATCTTTTCTCTTGGTTTCAATGAATTTCAAAGATGATTCTTTATTTATGATAAAAAATTTATTCTGAGCACAGTGTTTTAATTTTCCCAATTGTCTCAATGGTATTCCATTAACAATGAGTCACTTTGCATTTTTATCATGAAGGGTAGAAAGAATATCTTCTACAATTTTCCTAATGTTGTGGTCAACAATATTTTGTAAAAAATTGTTGACATGTTTATAGCTCATTTGTTTGTCACATTTACTTTGACAATGCTTCTGTCTGGGTGGAATGTTTGCGTCTTGTCATAAGTATTTGAATAGCATCTCACTAATGCACCCTTACCTAGGGATGGAAAAACTTTTTCAATCAGCCAGTTTTTTAAATGTGTGTTTTTTTAAAAAGCTTCAAGATATGATTTTTTGTCAGCATATAAAGGCATATCAGAGTATCAGACAAATGGCAGTACATGTTTTTTTACGCGATGTTTTTTTAAATAAAAAACGTGTTTTTTAAATTTTGAACATTTTAAAATAACTACCTTTTTCTCCAAAGTTCCCAGATATGGCCTTGTGTCAACATTTATAGGTATACTCTGTGATGTTATATATGACCATACAATGGCTGTGGAACCATGGGATTGCATTATAAGTGGTGATTTCTGTCAAAAATGTCCATTTTTTGTCGACATGTTCATATATCGCCTTATAGTCGAATGTTCGTGACTTAAAGTGAAGTTTGGCACGGAGTAGTGATTAAACAAGGTTATAAAAGGAGGTTGTTACTTTGGGAGTGAAGTTACACACTGTGGAGGTACATGGAAGCACATGACCTGAATATTATATACTACAGCAACATACGACAGCTTATTAACCCATGGTAGCACATAGAAATGGATGCTTTGATGCTAAAAATGCCACAAAACCAATGAAAACAAACACCAATGTCAATTTGTGTGTGAAATTGGCTGGACACATATCATATACTTAACTGGCACTTTCAAATTATTATTAAATGGTAACCTGCAAGAATTGAAGCTTTTACACTTAAAAATACCACAGAACAATTGATTTGTCACTAAAACGAAGCAAACACCAATGAAAACAATCTCCAACATAAAATAATATGCATTTAAAATTGTATAAATTTAAATCTGAAACTGAATGCTCCCGCACAAAAAATGGCAAAATACCTAGTGAATAAGTACTGAAATTTTCAGCAGCCGTTTAAAAACACACTTTTGATGCTTGTGTTTTTTTATAAAAAAAACGTTTTTTTAAAGGGATGAAAAACATCGGCCATCCCTACCTTTACCCCTACGTGGCTTTTATAAATATAAATATATATGGAGAGATGTTTTTGTTATGTAACGCTCTTGTTGTTTTCTAAGCCATGTTTGTTTGCAATTTGTTAGCAGTGCATCCTTTGTTCAGGCTCGCAAAATATGGCCAGCTATAGCCAGAAGGCGCACATGTAAATACATAAATAGCGTGCCTGCTTTTATTTACTTGTGAATGTTTTACATTTTTTCAGTAAATTACTCTTCTAAAAAACTTTTTAGGACGATTTCCAAACGGATTTATCTGTATATATCATGGTTGCTAATGCGTATATACGTTTACTCGAAAAATGCGTTTACTCGAATACTGACTAAATACGTTTTCGTTTCCTCGACAAAAAATACCTGTACTCACCTGTACTTTTTGAAAATACGCGAGTACAGAAAACGTAATTCATTAACAAAGTTAATGGGGGGCATAGGAAGCAAAAGCGACCGAAACGAATTGAAACGAAAATGCGAAAATGACATAAATGATCGAGGATCATAAAGCGATGACTCTCACTTTTACTTTTCTCACTTTTTTAAATAAAAAAAGAAAGAAATTGAAAGAATACTCGCTTTTACGTTTTTCCTGAGTGAAAATACCGACTTTTACGTTTACTCACCTTTTACGCAGTGTGAAAGTAAAAATTACTTTACGTCTTCTGTACTCAGAGGTGAGTAAAAATGAAATACTTTACGTTAACGTTTACTTTGAAAAAGAGTTCAGTACTTTTAACAACTCTGGTATATACAGGGGTGGGCATCTTCAGTTACCGCTGGAAAAACGCGATAGCTTGAGCTACGGTTGAGCGATCACAGTGAAATTTGAACACAATAGAGTAGACTCCATAGGACACCTATTCTGAAGTTTGCAATCCAAACGGCCACATTTTGGGTGAGTAGTGGAACACACAGTTTTTAGTGTAATTTTGTGACTAGGCGTCACCCATAGGATAAATCGAGGGTGGCATTTGAGGGGGGGGGGGGGTCACCGGTCTTTGGTGTTGTCCCATTCTGTCGTACATTGGCCGATTTGGATGCCCTTTGAGTATGCTTGTTGGGGTTTGGGGTCGGGGCTACAACCAAATTCTTTGTTTTTCTCGAATAGTCCCCCAGTCCTGAGATAACGGGGGTCAAGTCACAAAATTACACTAAAAACGGTGTGTTCCACTACTCATCCAAAATGTGGCCGTTTGGGTTGCAAACTTCAGAATACCTAGGTGTCCTATGGAGTCTACTCTATAGTGTTTAAATTTCACTGTGATAGCTCATACGTAGCTCAAGCTATCGCGTTTTTCCAGCGGTAACTGAAAATGCACACCCCTGTATATATATATCTGAAGGTCTTGAACTCGGTCGCGTTTTTCTCTAGGTAAATTCCGGAAAATTCCCTTTCGATTTCAACTCTATTTTTTTATAATTCATATGTAAGGTCCACTATAAAACCCACTTTCCACATAAAAAGATACACAAACACCATACCTCGTATTTCTCCTAATAGAACGGCACGCCTCCAATAGAACCGTCGGTTTTGCCCATTTTTGCGCACACGAAAACAATAGAACGGCACCCTGCAATTGAACGGCAAGTATACATTACGTTGGAAGAGTGCCGGAACACAAAAATATAAAAAATGGATGGCGATGACATTCAAAGCATTTTAATAGGAAAAAATTTCAATTACAAAATAACATAAATTTCAAATTCAGAAATACAACCGAATAGCCTCCAATTAAAATGACACTTCGAATAGAACGGCAGGTAAAAAAATAATAATAAAAAAGTTCACGAAAACAAATAGCCCGGCGCTCTTCTATTAAAAGAAATACGGTAGATAAATCCACCCCCCCCCAAACCCCCTCCCAAACCCCCACAACCCCACACCCCAGACCTGCACAATCTGTACGTGTGCGAGATGAACGCCGCGTCGACGGTGCCGACCATGGGCAACGCGTCGACGGGCGCCGCCTTGGCCACCGGACGCAGGGAAAGCTCCGGCATATGTCCGTTTCGAGGGCATTGGGTCGAGGTTTTTCTGGGGTTTTTTTTGGCGAGCTATTTACCGGTGAACTAAAGGTTTGGTGAAGTCGTAAATGAAGTTTGAATGGTATTTCAGTTTGCTGGAATTGGATGTTTGTCAACTGCGGCGGAGTGTAAATAACGCATTCCAGTTTACTCAAATGCGTTCGAGGCTGATGAGTTCATTATATCAGAATTAAGTAAAGTCGTTATTGGTAATCGTGTGCCCAATGACGTTGGATGGAGCTCCCAATGCGGACGTGCCAAGGTCTTGTGGCATTTTTCTGCAATTTATGTAAATATTTGAGCTATTTTTAGCCGGCTCGTTTTTAGCTGCGACATGCCGGCATTTAGCTTGAAGGCATCAATCGCAAGCGCATTGATTGTGGGGCGTAAAATTACACATACCGTATATCCTCGAATAAATCCTTCCCTCGAATAACTCTCCCTTGAATAACTTCTTTCCTCGAATAACTCCCCTTTGTATAACTCACCCATGTATAACTCACACTTGTATAACTCACCGTTATTTGATAAGTAGAAAACATTCCAGATTTACAAAACAACAACAACATTATCTTGTAGCTTAAGTTTGCGAACAATGACTTCACTACATGCATGATGGAATTTGTGTTCCTACAAACGATGGAATTATGTAACCACGTTTACCTCATTTGCGCTGTAAAGTAATTATTCATTTTACTGAAAAATCTGTCGAAAAATAACTCCCCCTCCTTGAATAACTCCTCAGTCAAAAAAGTCTGCCGGTAAAATAACTTCCCTGGGGGCTAATTCGAGGATATACGGTAAATCAATCTGGTTGCCTGAGACCTGAGATTTTTTCAAATGTTTAAAAATCGTCTTTTCCATCCCAACTCCCCCTTCGCCAACGCAGGCGGCGCGTCAATGTCCACGTCGTCGTCGAGCGGCGCGTCGGGTCTGCGCGGCTTCTTCAACCGGCTGCGCAAGGCGAGCGCGCCCAGGCACGCCGGCGACCAGCTGAACGGCGGCGCGCACGCGGCACAAGCCAATCATCATACTGGCGGCGGGCAATGCCCCCATTTGGTTTGTTGGGGGGGGGGGGGTGTTTTGTTGGGTTGTTTCTATGGTCAGGAGCCAATCTATGACACTGTATAAGGGCCTCTAAAATGTCAAACACATGCAAAGTGTCTCAAATTATGGAAAATGTCCTGGAAAATGGCAACTTTTGCCATTTTCGAGGGCATTTTACATGACTTAGACAGTTTGCATGGCATTTGACATTTTACAGGTTCCCTTGTCACTGGATGAATTTTTGGTTCTTAGATGGCTCAAATACATTCAAATTTTATCATATTTATCCATACCTTTTCCATTCTGCATTGCGTCTTGTCGCCGACAGCCGTATTTATTTGTCGCGTCGTAGTGAACATTGTAATCGATTTCATGCTGCAGTCGCACAGCACGCGGAACTCCCCGCGCAGTAATTTTACACTGGACTTTTTCCGCGTATATGGACCTCCATATAGGCATTCAGTGTCATAAATCTATTAGGCGCGCGTCCATAAGTCATTTTATGTCGCGGAGATTGTGCAACAATTTTCGATCCGATTTGTACTTTTCAGTTGGCGGAATTAAACGCGTCGCTTGTTGTCAATGTCAATGTCAACTCAAATTAGGTGCTCACAAAGCAGTTTTGGGAATATTTGAGTTGACCGGAATGAATTATTTTCAATCTTCGTCAACTGTAGTTGACAGACACCTCATTCTGGTGAACTCGACTGCGTTCAAAGCCGATTTATGAGTTTACAAAATCCGAGTTTACTGGCATCAAACTAGTGTGCGCAGCGCCAATGCGACGTGACGATTTTAGACTCTATATTCGCAGCGGTCGTAAACAGGAGGGTAGTACGGCCTTGTTCGGATATCATATCTCGCTGCCGTTTTTTTGTTGCCCATTTTTTACTTATTTTTTACTTTATTATCAATTTTTCTTAAAAAAATGGCCAGGCAAGCTTTTAGGCACGATAGGTTGTATTTTGTATACTGTATTTCCTCGAAATACCCCCCCTTGAATAACCCCCCCCCCCTCGAAATACCCCCAGGTGTTTTCGAGCTGAGGAAAAAATACCCCCCCCCCTCGAAATACCCCCCCCCCTTGAATGATATACATCATGTATACAATGTACATGATGTATTTATTGGGGTCAAACTTCATCGCAGCTATACATAGAGTAGTTTGTATAGCTATCTACGTCTGTATGTTCTTATACGTCCCGTTTGGTGACGTTTATTACCAGTTCTGGGTATGAAAACGCCCATACTTTACTACAATATTTACGAAAATTTCTGGCGTAATATTACCCCCCTCGAATAAGGCCCCCCTCGAAATACCCCCCACCCTCAAAATTTCCACCCTCAAAAAATAAATTTATGAGGTAGTTCATGATATACAAAAATTACATGCTTTTTACATGAATTACTCTTGAAACTCGATGCATTTGTTTGTGTTTATTGTATCTGTAATGTGGTTTGTAAAATATCCTACTACTATTTATAACTCATCATCTCTATAGGGAGCGAGATTTGTTTTCACGTATCGAATGAATTTTTGATACATGAATTTACTGTGCATGTAGTGCTTTTTTCCCTTAATAATAGTTAAAATATCCATTATATCGTGGTAGAGATGAATATCGAGCTGTAACGCTGTACTGAAATTGTGACAATAATATAATGCTAATATTGTTCCAATGTTTCACTGTTTTCCAGTCAAAAATACACTCCAGTAACCGCAGCGACCGAAAACGACATTTAAAAATCTTCACCCACCTAATTTGCCTGTTCAAAAATAGTATCCTGTGTATTTTACGCAGAGAAATAAGCGTTTGTCCAACCCCAAAGGAAAACAACTTGTTTACTCAATTGTTGCCGCTGGGGGGGGGGGCATTGTGCGTTGGCGCTAGGGTTGGAAAAAAATCAATTTTTTTAAACGCCTTGATTTAAAAAAAAATCAATTTTTTTAAAAACAATTGATTTTTTAAAATTAAAATCAGATTTTTTTAAAAATCGCCAAAA
Organism: Sphaerolaimus hirsutus; assembly: GCA_964036195.1. Classification (NCBI taxonomy): domain Eukaryota; kingdom Metazoa; phylum Nematoda; class Chromadorea; order Monhysterida; family Sphaerolaimidae; genus Sphaerolaimus; species Sphaerolaimus hirsutus. The sequence goes on from OZ038457.1 coordinate 25,461,329, forward strand.
ATGGGGGTATAAGAAAAAATATGCGTATGTTAAGTGTCAGACAATGTATTGTTATGCCTATTGTGGTGATATTATGACTGTGGAGTCATTGGGATAGCATTATAAGCAGTGATTTCTGTCAAAAATATCCATTTTACGTCAACTTATTACATATATTGCCTTTTGTCGAACGTTCATGACTTCAAGTGAAGTTCAGCATGGAATAGTGCTTAAATAAGGTTGTAAGAGAAGGCTAATAAACAGGGTGCACGCCAGGTCCGCCACCCAAATTCTGAGTCGGTGCCGGACGCCATATCTCCAGTTGTAGTGGGGGGATTTATTCGAAATTTTGAGGGCATATACTCGAAACCCACCCACTACTATATACGGGCTGGGGAAGGTCGGCGACCCACACTCAGGTGGGTCGCCGATTTTCCCCAGCCCGTATATAGTAGTGGGTGGGTTTCGAGTATATGCCCTCAAAATTTCGAATAAATCCCCCCACTACAACTGGAGATATGGCGTCCGGCACCACTCAGAATTTGGGTGGCGGACCTGGCGTGCACCCTGTTTACATTGACAGTGATGTTACACGCTGTATAAGTATGTTGGAGCACATTGGTTAGATATTATATACTACACTAGCATATCATGGCTTATTATTGCACTGTAACATGAATAAATGGAAGATTTTACACTAAAAATGCCCCAAAACCCATGAAAACATCACAAATGGTAACATGTATGAGAAATTGCGCTCTTGCACACAAAAAAATGCAAAATACCAAGTGCAAGTCTACCAAAAATTTTGACTTTTGATTTTTTTAAATTAAAATCAGTTTCCACCCTTTGATTTAAAAAAAATCAGATTTTTAATTTTAAAAAATCAGTTTAAAAAAATCAAGTGCCAACCCTAGTTGGCGCTATTCATTTTAACTGGATTTATGGAATACTTGGCATCGGAACTTGGAAGCGTATCCATTCTCGAAACTACCCGCACTCTAGTCCGTTTTGCTACGTGTTTATCCGGGGTCAATACAAAATGCTGTTTACATGTGTAAGCATTTTGAAATTGGACGTTTTCGTGCTTGCTTGCGCTAGTCAACTGGATATCATTTCACTTTTTACGACTTCAGCAGAGCCAAAGTCCGCTGCATAACTACCGTTTTATATGATTGTTTTGACAGCTATACTAGAGTTGTTAAAGGTACTGAAGTTGTTTCAAAGTATACGTAAATATCAAGTATTTATATTCTACTCAGCCCCTGAGTACAGAAAACGTAAGAGTAAAAATTTCTGCCTTTTAATCGTGAGTAAACGTTAGAAAAATACTTTTCCCGGAAAAATGTAAAAGTGGGTATTTGTGATACTTTTTGCCCAAATTTCACTCAAAATAACTCATTTTAATAACGTTGTTCATCAGGGGTATCTTGAATTCTGACCCTCCGAGTGGTTGGATAGATAGCAAATCGCTCCTCCGGAGGGATAGATAGCTGAACAATTTTCTGGGGGGGGGTTGTGCTGGTTCGATATATAGGCTTTTTGGGGGCATAGAAGGAAAAAAAGGGTGAAAAATCGCTTAAAGTAGGTGTAAAATAGCTCAAAATGGGTATACACGAGCATATAGTACTTAAAATAGCTGAAAAAAGGCAGTTAGTTGCATGAACTAGTGATTTTGGAGGTGAAAATCTATATATAGGTATGAAAAATAGCGATTTTGAGCGAAAACTAGGGTATAGTTTCTGAAAAATCGCTCCAGATAGGTAGATAGCTGGGTGATTTGGGGGGGGGGTTAGGGGGTAGTAGCCCAAAATTTTGCCTCCGGGATAGATAGATAGCTGAGCGGCCTCCGGGATAGATAGATAGCTGGGCGGTTTGGGGGGGTAACCCATTCGAGACCCCTGTTGTTCACTTTCACCTTCAAATCCACTACTTCATCTCATTTGAAAATGTGAGATGCTCACTATTGTGCTGATTTACCAATTTGGCTATTTTACCCTATCTTTTCTATGCCCCAAAAAGCCTATATAAACCATATCTGAAGTACATTTTCTCTATTAGAGTACTTTCAAAAAGTATACAAAAAGCGAGTACAGTTACTTTTTCATGGGAAACGTAAACGTATTTACACAGTACTCAAAACTCAAGTATGCGTATTTTCCGAGTAAACGTAAATACGTTTTAGCAACTATACGAGCTAGACGACCTTAGCTCACGCCGCGGCGACAGCACCCAATTAGTGACACTCTGCACCCGTTTTTGGTAAACAGCATGCTTTTTACAGTGGCGTTTAAAGCGTTTTTCTGTCTTCATTTTTAAAAGTTGTCACAATCAAGTGTGTATGGCTTGTCAGTGAACGAGACGTGACTTTGTGATACGAGACTAGGCAAACATTGTTGGTGTGAGTCCAGTGGCCCTACACAAACTAGTTGACAAGGACACCAAATGTCAACTGGTTCCCATCCCAATTCAAAGCTGGTTGACGAGGCGGCGAACGACGTTCAAATGCAAAAAAGTGTTGAATCATGGTGCAAATCAAGCTGTTTTAAAAACACAATTGTTTGAAGAAAAAACAATGCGATATTGTGCTGCACGCAGTAGTTTTCACACGAAATTTTGAAAACTCACAAATCAGCTTAGAATGCATTTGAGTTTGCTACAATGAGGTGGCCGTCAACTACAGTTGACGAGATTAAAAATGACTCATTGTGGAGAACTCAAACACGTTCATCAAAGCTCATTTATGAGTTTTCGAAATTTCGTGTGAAAACTGCTTACCTATTGTGCGCAGGGTGGAATACTACCTACCTTTGAATTAGGATCGGAACCAGTTGACATTTGGTGTCGTTGTCAACTAGTGTGTCTCTGTGGCCATTCCCAAACGCTTCGCTTGGTAGAGAACCGTGTATGTTATACACAATTTCGTTGAACTACTGTGCTCAAAACACACACATTGCACAAACTGTCCCATTTTGTATTTGTTTAGCAGCATGGTCATAAAATGTTTTGAATAATTACAATTGGGCGCGAGTCGGGCAGCTCGAGCTTTTCCCAGACGGCTTCATGGAAATAATCATCGGGTTCCTGATTGTTCTTGGAACTGTGTACTGATAGGTTGAATAGTTGGTGCGCGTGTTTACTGGTGCCAGACCCAGACCTTGGAAAATGCCCTGGAAAATGTCAAATGTCAAGTGTCTAATATAATGTAAAATGCCTTGGAAAATGTCAAACCTATTTATCGTTCTCCGGGAATTTTACATGATTTTTGACACATTACATGACATTTGACATTTTAAGGGGTCTGGGACTGCCCCCTGATTTGCCCCACCCGGATATCCCCCCTACATTAGTCTGAGAATTGTCTGGGAAAGTTGATACGATAACATGAATTCATTGTAATGGCCACAATTAGGGTGTCAACAAAAACTTTTTGGCGGAAAACGGAAACGGAAACGGAATTTTTTTTGCATCTGCCGGAAAACGGAAACGGAAACGTAAAAATGTATGCACTTGCCGGAAAACTTTAAAATGATAGGCCGGAAAACGGAAACGGAAACGGAAAAATTTGCCGAATATATGCTGGAAACGGAAAAATCTTGCTGAAATTTTGCCGGAGATGGGAAAAAATTTGCAGAAATTTTGCTAAAAATGGGAAAAATTCACATAATTGAGAGCATGCATGCACTTTTACCAGTTTGGCTGAAACAGAAGACAAAAGATTTAGCTGGAAAGTGAAAAAAGTTGGAAAAACAGACAATTTGATCGGAAAACGGAAAAAAGGCAGAAAAACCGAAAATTTAGCCGGAAAACGGAAACGGAAAAAATTTAGTAGCCGGAAAACGGAAACGGAAAAAAATTTGCCTGCGGAAAGCGGAAACGGAAAACGGAAAACGGAAAGTTGACACCCTAGCCACAATGCACAATGCAAGTTGAATGAACACATGGTACAGTAAACTTTTCCGGCCGTCATTGCAGTTAACTTAAGCGCTTTCCCTCGACTGTTTACTAAGCATCCATTTTTTTATTTGTTCTTTTTCCCATAAGCGAAAGCTCCATCAATAACATATTTAGTGTTGTTGTTTTTTCTTCCAGCGCGCTCTACTCTACCATTTGTTATTGGTATCTTTAAAACGGCGGCACCCATGCATACATCAAATTTGCATGCATTCGCTGTGGACCCTGAATTGAAGGCGGCTTTGGCATTGTTGGAACGATCCTGTGGACTGTCGGGCGGCTTTTTGGTATGGGATTTAATCAGCCCGGCTGGATTTTGTCGGGCAGCCCGATTTATTGGGTGTGAAATTGTGCGCTGTTTGATTCGCGAGCACCAATTGCACTTTAAATGAAATACGCGGGTTTACGTAAAAGTTGGGGTTAACTTTATCAAAAATCTCTCCTGAACCTGATATCTAATTACATAAATAGCTGGCCGATTTGGGGGGGTCTAAACCCCCTCCCAACCCCCACCCCACTAATTGGAGACCCCTGGAAATTGATATTTTCTGAATGAATCGGGCTGCCCGAAAACAACATGTCGGGCTAATTAGCTCCCGGCTCGATGTCACTAAGTCGGATAGCGTCTACTCTGTTTCCGTGCGTGCCGCCCAATGGCAATGGCACCGTGGAACCGTGTAACAAGGTTTGTTAGCCCCCCCCCCCCTTCTAAATTAATTTTGGATGTTTTAGATTGGATGTTTTTTGCGACAGTTGTTTGCGCCTGTGTGTTTCTGTTCCTTTTAGTTTTATTTCGCTTTAGGCTCTCATTAAACTCTAGTTTTTATTGGGCGTGAAACGTTTTCACCCCCCCCCCCCCGCTTGTGGAGCGTCGCTGAATGATTTTCAATTTCCCATGTTCCATCATTTATATACTCCGTTGACCGCACGCTATGCATTTTTCTGAAGGAAACACTTGATCATGACGTCATCGTTAATAAAAAAAGATTGTTCCACGATGAAAAACATTCGTCGCGTGCAGTCGACTCCCCAATTTTCTTTTTAAAAAAATATCAATATTTTTGTTGTCTAGTTAAGTGTACGCATAAGTATCCTGCTCGTGAGTTATCGACTGCGACATAAGTAATTTTGGACGCATACTTTGCGGTCCGCCGAGTATATGAACCTATCAATTCGCTCATACGTCTACCTCTACGCGGCATTGAACTTGTCACTATCTTTTATGTTCACATATCAAAAGGAACTTTAATCACCCCGGCCCTACCTATCTAATCTTCTATGAAAATGGCAGCTAAATAATCAGCCCAGACCGCATGTGATGTCTGCTGACTGCGACCCTTTTAGTGAAAATACCGTATCCCATCTGAATAGACAACTAAAAAATCTATAGCCGGTGCACACGCTAGTTGACATTGACAAGTGAAATTTCCAAAGTTGATAAATTCAAATCTGTTTTAAACACGTTTGTCACTTTAAAAACGACCATATTCTTACATTACCTTGCTTTGAACATCAGTCGATCATATGGTGCATACCACGACTTAGCTTATTCATCGAAATATGGTAAGATTATCTGTAGAGCCAGTCCGACCAGTATAAGAAGGGCTTACTGCCAATGCCACCCATCATGCAGAGTGTTATACATTTCGATGATGGAATGACCGGTGTCTTAAAATGGGGTTAGTGCCAATCCCAGTAAAATGTCCTGTAAAATATCAAATGTCATGTAAAATGACCTGTAAAGGTGAAAAATGGTGCTTAAATTTTTCTCTCGAGTTATTTAGTTGACATTCAGTTGACACGAATTTGCGATGTCAACTAGTGTGTGTGGGCCCAATGTGTGTTCCGTGAAATTAAAAATAACCAAAAATAATAACACCCTTAAAATAAAAATAATGTTCAATTTTATTTTTGAAAACCAGTTGAAACCTTTTTTCGTGAAAACGACAGCAGATGATTTTCCAAGAGATACCCATTTACCCTTAAAAAGCGCCTATGCTGACGCACGTGTCACCTACTAAGCCATGTAAATGTGTTTTCTGAGTTTAACCTTTGCGTGAAGAGTGCATTATTTTGACGAGCTAAAAGCCTGTTTTTAGCGGGCTATAATCAAATGTGATTGAAGGTACTATAACAGTACATTTTATTTTCATGATGTAAATAGGTTACAGATGAAATGGTTCTCATTTTTTAAGAAAGTTTTTTCTAGGTTTCTGCTCTTCTGCTGCTTTTTTTTGTGGTAGCGCATTTCATGTTAAAAAATATTTACTGTATAAATTGCTTTTTCATTACATACTACTTATACAGAAACAAAATATTTGACACTAAAAGTACCAAAAATATCTCCAGTTCGATCAGATTGCAAATTATTGCAAAATATGTTAGTGAAGAAGTGCTAAAAATAATAGCTTGTGTTTAAAAAAAGCACTTGAAATTTCACTTTTAAAAAACAAGCTAAGATACCCTAAATATGTTGTATTGAATTCAGCAGATACAGGGACTATCTAGGATTTGGTGGGCTATTTGTATAATAAAAACCTATATTTGTATTTGTGAATGTGAGCCCACACACACTAGTTGACATCATAATTGATTTACCTTTCCAGCCCTACTGTAGATAGACTATATAATTAAACACAAATGCTTTCACTCGTTTTTTTTATGTGTTCCCAATCCACCGGATCTGTTCAGAAAATGAAAGCTAAATTATAAGCATACTATTTAAACAAATGCCCAGTAGTCTTCCATTCCATGCCGCCCTAAACTAAGAATTATTATACCGTATTTCCTCGAAATACCCCCCGGGGGTTTATTTTTCCAGAGTGAGTATTTTGAGGCGGGGGTTAAACGAGGAGGGTATTTCGAGAGGGGGCTTATTTTTCGCCAATTTTTTTGAACTGCCTGTACTAATTTGTTGTTTGTAACGTACGCAGACGTAGAAAAATGAACAATAAGCACCATGTATAAGAGTCTGAAGACTTATATAAGTATGTAGACAGTGGCGTAGCCAGGATTTTTGAGCGGGGGGGGCGGATTGTATACGGAGCCCAGCGAACGGGGGGGGGCGGCGCCCCCCCCCCCTAAAATTTGGCCCTTTGATAGCGGAATGGAGTTATGGCGCTGGCGCCATTTGTAGGCGCCGCGCCATGGCGTGATTGGCGTCGGCGTTGGCGCCAATGGGTACAATATAAGAAAAAATTTGTACCTAGATGTCTGAAAATTTGTACCGCATTTAGTAATTTTAAGCGGTATTTATACTAATGCGACGTACATAACAACAACAGAGATTGCGTGGAAAGAAGTGCGCGCTTGCGCGCAAAATTTTTGAAAACAACCTACAAAATCGGTATAGAAAAGTGGCATTCTCGGCAATTTTTATGTCCGGCCCGGGAAGGGGGGGGGGCGGCCGCCCCCCCCGCCCCCCCCTGGCTACGCCACTGTATGTAGATGGTATAAACCCTTTTCTAACATAACACAGTCATTGTTATTAACTTATGGTCTGCGTTGCCCGGACCATAAACCGCATTTACACTCAATTTGGGGGGGGGTGTATTTCGGGGGGGGGGGGGGGTATAAATTCATAGTGGCCATTTTGAGGGAGGTATTTCGAGGAAATACGGTATCTTTAATGGGAATGTGAACGGAATGTATGCACACGTATTTGTACCTATTTTCATTCCATTTGTTGTGCCAAGCATCGAGCTAAAATGTGCAGGCGCTGCTCATTGCCAAGAAAAAGTGTCAGTGGAGTGGGCGTGCGCTCAAATTACCTGTAAGGTATTTTGTATATCTTTGAGTTTATTTCAGTTAATGCAGGGGTCCGCAATTGTGTAGGGGGTCTTGGGGTGTTGGGTCGCTCAACTATCTGTCTATTCCGACGGTAAATTTTTTGACTACCCATTTTTGGCAATCCCCTGAACCCCACCCCTTTAGGATGTTGAAGGTGAAAAACTATATAAAGGTATGAAAATTACCGATTTTGAGGGGGAATCGGGGCAAAATTTCTCAAAAACCGTTCCAGATGGATAGCTGGACGATTGGGGGGGGGGGAGTTCAGGGGATAGTAGCTAAAAAATTTGCCTCCAGGATAGATAGGTAGCTGGCGGATTTGGGGTGGGTGGGTTACCCCCAACCCCACTCCTACTAAACCCCTGTCTCAAATAACTATCTATGTGGATCAAATTTTCAGCAATTTTTCCCAATTTTTGTACAAAGTCGCTAGATTTTGCTCCATTTTGCCTATTTTGGACTATATACCGATATATTGCCTATGTTTAACCTAAATATTTGTGCTACTTTTAACCTAAGTGATTTCCCCTTTCTGCCATCTATGCTTTGAAAAAGCCTATATATTTTTGCATCTCGAGCCCCCCCCCCAGCTATCTATCCATCCGGAGGAGCGCTTTGCCATTGCTATCTATACAACTACCGCGAGTTTTTGAAATATTGGAGACCCCTGGAGAAAAACGTGACATAGAGACATCGTTGGAGGGGGGGGGGGGGTTAACACCACTATTGCACCCCCATTGAGACAGGGAACTCGCTTGAAAAAACCAGACGGTGAAAAAAAGATTGAAAACCCCTTCGCATTTCATTGTAGGTAATCAGCTAAAGAATTTTTTACAATGTGTAATTACATCCATCTAATCATCTCACATTCAACTGTTGTTTCCTTCATCACTTCACTTCAAAATGTGTCCGCTGTTAGCCTGTTTATCGTTGACTACAAAATATGATTCATGGGTGGGGTTTTGTGGCAATGTAATTAATTTGGTTTGTGTTGGCGAGTTAATTACACCATGGCTAATTATCGAACCTTGTGAATTGTTTTTTTGTCAAACTCAAAATATCCTGTTTGTTGCCACATTTGCTCAAAATCACCACATTTAAAAAGCCTCAGTAAAGAATGTTTCGAAGGGTGTAAATATTCCAAAAAAAATCGTCTTTGTCTGATCGCGGTGTAGGTTTATTCAAAAAAGCTGCTTGTGAATTGGTTATACTTCACAATGTTTGAAACATTCCAGCTAACTATTTATTCCCATTGTGTTACTGTAATGCTTACACATAAACATTAAAAATGTACTACTCGAAAAATGTAAATTCTTCCTGCTAGAGATTACCCTATAAAACTCAAATAAGCCCCTAGGGAGTTATTTTATCGACACAGTTATTGAGGGGGAGTTTTTCAAGGGGGGGTTGTTTTGTCCTCATTATTACATTGGTATTTACTGTAAAAGCCCCTCTCCCATAGGCCATACTAATAAAATTTGGCTGAGGTTTAAAAAAAACTGTTTCGTTGTTTAAAAAAACTCCCGGCCTTACCAAGGGGATCATTCGAAGTCTTGTATGATTACTCTTTTCCTCTTCCCTGCATTTCTGCCGAAAGCCGCGCCGCGTCTCTTGATTTGCTTGTGATGGAGAATTATAAATAAATACCGTATTTCTTCTAATAGAAAGGCGTCGTTCTATTCTTTTCGTTAACTTTTTACCTGCCCTTCTTTTGGAGACGCCCTTCTATTTTTTTCGTCAATTTTTCAGCCAATCTTTTCCAAGTTTCAAGTGTTACGTCACAGACAGTTCATAGAATGACGTTGCAGAGTTCATTCAACATTTGATGTTAAAATAGCACAAAATCAATGGACCAAAACACTTAATCACAGCGCCGCTGTTATTTTTATGCATTTGGCACAATTACAGCAGTTTGTGTACATTCTATTGGAGACGCCCTTCTATTAGAAGAAATACGGTATTTCTTTTCTGCTGCGGATAAGGAAATCTAAATGAAGCGCACTAATTGCGAGAGGGATTTGCAACATCTAAATAATATTAATTGAATGAGCAATTTGTGGCCGCATTCCAAATAGGTGTAAATATTCATTTATTATTTACCCCTAATTTAATTATATACCGTATTTCCTCGAAATACCCCCATGGGGGTTTATTATTTCGCCAGCAAAATTTGAGGGGGGCTTAATTCGAGGGTTTTTTATTATTATTTCGTCAGAAATTTTCGTAAGGATCGTAGTAAATAGTAGGCATTTGCGTACCCAAAATAGGTAATAAATGTGTCCAAACAGGATATATTTGGACATAACAACGTAGATAGCTACACAAACTACTCTATGTGTAGCTGCAATGCAAATTAACAGTAATATACATCATGTACATTGCGTACATGACGTATTTATTATGTACATGACGTACATCATTCCGAAGGGGGGAGGGGTATTTCGAGGGTTTTTTTATTATTTCCCCTACCCATTTTGAGGGGGGGTTAATTCGAGGGGGGGTTAATTCAAGGGGGGGTAATTCGAGGCAATACGGTAGCTATAACTCCAGGAGTATCGAACGTTGAAACGTACAAAATCAAATAATATTCACTAGATCCATATACCGTATTTCCTGGAAATACCCCCATTTGTTCAGAGTGCAAATTTCTTGAGGGGATATTTCGAGGGAGTTATTACTTTTGCCAGAATGTTTCGAACTCCCGTACTTATTCGTTGTTTGCAACGTACGCAAACGTAGAAAAGACGTCTATAGACTCATACAAGAAAAAGCCCTGCCCTAACATAACTCAGTCACTGTTTTAACGTGTATTCTCTATTACACAGATCACAAACTGCAGTATTTTGGCGATAACATTCTCTTTACACTGATTTGGGTGGGGGGTTATTCGAGGGAATACGGTAACGCGTCCATCTATGAACGGGACCGATTCGCGTCTGGGCCGCGCGCGCTGTCTGCTCGCCGGCAAGCTGCGCTCGGCCAGGCGCCACGTGTCCGTCGAGGTGAGCCACGTCGTCGACGGCGTGAACACGTTGTTTTTTGACGTTTTTTTTTAAAAAATTGACGTTGGTACGTTTGGACGTTTTTGGCGTGGATTTTTGACTGATGGGTGGTTTGATTGGGTTGGGATTTTTGTGAAAAATTGAAATACCTACATGCGATGGTAAAATTTTTGGGTGTGTATTTCGAAGTTTTAATAAGAGAAACAGTTGTACGAGTGAGCATCAGGTAGATCTGCAACTGAACATGCAAACCTCTGCGATATTTATTATGAAAATAGTTACTTTGCTGTTATTCTTACCTCTACTCTTGAATAGTGATGTGAAAAGCGCCAGGACTTTGGCGCCAAGCGCCAAAAGCGCCATGGCGCTTTTCTGATCCCTAGCGCCAAGCGCCAATGGCGCCAGAGCAAAATGGCGCCAAGCGTCAGAAGCGCCATGGCGCTTTTTGCTTTGGCGCTAGCGCCAAGCGCCAGCGCCAGGCGTTTTGTTCCTGGCGCCAGGCAAAAATAGCGCCAAGCGCCAAAAGCCCCATGGCGCTTTTTGCTTTGGCGCTAGCGCCAGGCGCCAGCGCCATGGCGCTTTTACATCACTACTCTTGAAATACGAAAATCAGTCTATTATTTATTGATTTTACTCCGCGGACCGCATGCTATGCATTTTTCTGAAGGAAACACCCCATCATGATGTAATCGTTAATAAAATTAAATTTGTTCAAATAAAATGACAAATACGTTTCAGGAAAAACATTTGCCACTTGTGTGCGACTCCGCCGTTTTTATTAAAATGTTTTTCCTTTTTTTGCGTGCGTAACCCTTGATATCGTAAGCGTTATCGACTAAGCGCTTAAATCCTTTATACACCAATCGTTTATGCGTAATTTTCGTCGTGTGATTATCACTCAACCTGTGTCAGTGTGTAAAAACTATTGGCGCCCAGTGTAAATAGACTCCAGTGACATGACGCTGTGCATGCGCAGTTACTTATGTCTCGCCATGGAAGCGTGCCAATGATGATTAAAGCGTGCGATTGTTGTGAAAATGTAAAACATTTGTGATTATATTAACGTAAAACGTTATAACGTTTTGTCAACGTTTTGTTTCTAACAACACATCAATAAATTCGGTTGTCTTTCTGTGAAAATGTGTTAAACATTATTGGCACGTTTCCAGCGTGAATCACGCATGTATGGTGTAAAGTTACTGGAGTATTTATATAATGTTCGCGTGATATTATCTCTGCCATTCGTTTACCTGTACGGAATAGATCAATATTACAACTGTGAGCAGTTCACATGTGTTCAACGTTTGTACGTTAACGTACGCCGTATTTTTACATAAATTCAGGTATTCACATAACTGTGTATTCATGTAAATATATACCTTAAGCTATGCCTACTGTTTATTTTTGTCCTATCATATGATCTCATATTTAATATATTTATGCACACGGCTGCCTATGTAAAACATCGTGGTGCTAATGCCTCGACGATTTTTTCATGACATACTCGATGTTTTATGTTGTTGTTTTTTATACACACATGCGCGTTTACCGTATTTTTTCTAATAGAAGAGCGCCGTTCTATTTTTCGTCAACTTTCATACTTGCCGTTATATAGGAGGCTGCCGTTCAATTTTCCCCCACTTTTTCATACATTTTTGTTTTGAACATGAACTTGAGCAACATTTTAATACCAGAGCATCAATTTGAAATTTAATCATTATTTCAATGCTTTCAATGTTCTCACCATCTACCTATTTTTTTGCGCTTTGGCACTCTTCCAACGTATTTCTACCTGTCGTTAAATTGAAGGGCACCGTTCCATTGTTTTCGTGAGTGCAAGTGGAGTCAAAACCTGCCGTTCTATTGGAGCTTGGAGGAGTCCGTTTGTTGGAGGCATGCCGTTTTATTAGAAGAAATACGGTATCCGCGAATTCCATTAGATTTTCAGCGTGCATTCTCACACTTAGCTATCTTTGTTTTCCCAGCCATTTGCCCAGTTTCCATGCCTACATATCCATTTTCACAACTTTTAAATATATATTTACATAAAGGGCTCCAACGGGGGTTGGGGGGTACCCGACTTAAACCCCACTACGTTCCGGAATCGGCAAAAACTTTCCCGACGGACCACTAGTACAAAACATAGCTGAAAATAGGCAACATGAACATGGATTAGTGGTTTTGAAGGTGAGAATTTAATTATAAAGTATGAAAATTAGATATTTTGAGCACAACTTAGCGTTTAGTTTGTCATAAATCGCACCAGTTGGACAGATAGCAAGCCGATTTGCGGGAGGGGTTCACGGGATAGTAGCCAAAAAATTTGCCTCCAGGAAAGACAGTTGGGTGATTTGGGGGGTTACCCTCCAACCCCCCTGCCTGCAGACCCTATATTTACAAGAGTGTCTGCGTGTGATTTTTTTCGATACACTCATATTTACAGTTTGATTAATGCTAATTCCCCTTCTGTCTTCTTTGAAAACTTTCAGTGCAAATCATTTATGTTCGCCGTTCTAATTGAATTAGCGTACCGTGGTTTGCTTAGTTCGATTTTTTATCATTGTCTTAGCTCGGCGGCTTTTGTAAAAGGATTTTATTTTGCAAAGGCTGAACTAAATCTGGAAGGTCACAAAATGTACTACATGATAAAGCGATGTGACAATGTTGTTGCTACAGCGTAAAAATCATAACTTTTAAACAGGGGACACAATTGGGAAGGTTGGGGGGACCCCCCAAATCACCCAGCTATTTATCTTGCTATCAGGAGCCATTTTTGAGAAATTCCGATGAGATTTTCAAGGTCTATATCCCTAATTTTCACGCCTTTTTGCACATTTTCACCTTCAAAATCACTAGTTCATGTGCTTTCTACCCAATTTTCCCATATTTTTGCCCCTCCCCCGTTCGGCTCCGTATACAATCCGCCCCCCACTTAAAACTCCTGACTATATGCTTTTGCATGCTCAATGCTGTATTTTATGGCATCATTATGATTATTGTGGCTTATTGTAGGTGCTTCTTTATGCTCTATGGGTGATTGCATTTGACTGAAACTGGGCCATATGGGTCTTATGTTTTCATTTGGTTTGTCCGATTACTTTTTCCGATCATGACCGTGGCTTTAATTCATCGGGGGAAGGTTTTTGAACACCTATTTGGCGTCACTTCTTACGTTTCACTGCGCGCTTCACTTTTCGACCGGGTCGCCATTTTGCAGGACATTTTACATCACTTTTGACACTTTGCATGACTTTTGACACTTTGCATGACATTTTACATTTTACAGGGCATTTTACAGGGTCTGAGACTGGCACCTGGGTTCGCTTCGCAGCCGTTTTTTAAAGTGGATCGGTTTCGGGTAAAGAACTTCAACCTAAAATTGAAGGGGCCCATGGCGCACAAACAAATCACTTGGGATCGCTGCTGATCTCGTTTTGCATCATTGCAGTTAAAAAATGTATGGCCTCTATGGCGGCCAACACAAAAAAATGCCACGACGAGCTTGCTGTAATTTTGCTGTGGGCTATGTTTGCTTTGGCGCTGGCACCAAATTGTCAATTTTAGTACATAACCAAGGACGTACGCAGGGGGGGGGGGGGCGGGGGGGGGGGGCAGCCGCCCCCCCCCGTTCCCGGGCCGGACAGAAAAATTTGCCAGAAATGTCACTTTTCTGAGGCGAACTTGTGGGCACTTTAAAAAATTTTTGGCGCGCAAGCGCGCAAATCCCTACCCCATTCTTTAATATGTATTTTCAGGTGTCAAATTGCATTAGAAAAGTGTCCAACAGTGCCAAAAGCGGACCTAGTATCATATAGGTATAAATAGGTACCTATATGGTAGACGTTGGCGCCAACGCCAACGCCAATTCTGCCATGGCGCTGGCGCCTACAAATGGCGCCAGCGCCATGGCTCCATTCCTTTACTATAGGCCTAATTTTAGGGGGGGCCCCGTTCGCCGGGCTCCGTATACAATCCGCCCCCCCCCCCCGCTCAAAAATCCTGCGTACGTCCCTGTACATAACTGAACGCTGTGCAGTACTCAACTTGTCAACTACACAGTTTTGTAAAAAGTATTTTAAAAACCATGTTTTTTTATAAGAATTTTACATAAAAATGCCGGTGTCGGCTGATAAATTCAAGGTGTCTCATGTGTAACATTATCGTAAAATGTAAAAACCTATAATATTTAAGTTAACTTTCTTATGTTCTCTTTTATATTCAATTAATTCAACTCGTCAAGATTTCATTCATATTTACATTCCCATTTTAACATCTTCACCTTCACCAATTAATATCTCAAGCGATGTTGTTTACAACGTGCGCTTCACATCGTTCACATATTTAGATCTTAGTCATTGCTCACATTCCGCCACATTTCCTTGACAAGCAGCACGCATATACGCCGTCATGTTTATGTTAAGCGGCGGGCCCGCCCCGAGCAGGGCGCCGGGCCCGCGCGCCATTTCAAATGCCGTCTGGCTTGTCTCACATTTTCACTATCTTGCCAGTTTAGCTCGCTTTTCATCGGAGAAGCGAGCGGGCAAGGATTGAACTTTCACAATTGGAAATGTTGGGTAAAAATCGGAGATTAGAGCCGACCGATTGGCGCCAAACCAATCGCCATCGGTCTGGCCCTTAAAAGCCGATTTCACAGCTAAAATCGGAGTGTTTGCAACCTCGTCAACTTCACACGAATCTCTTCCTAGGATCTAAATAAGCGCCGTAGTCACTTTATTAAGTCGCTTGTTTTTGGTGCTAAGTTTAACGCTTGGTGCTCTAAGTCACCTCAGTGCTTTATTTCACACCAGCGCTGTTTGAGGTGCTTTATTCACAACCGCGCCACTTAATTCTCGCCTTTTGTCGTAATTAAGTGCCTTCTTTTAATTGCCTTATTTCTCCGGTGATTAGAGCTTCTATTACGTTTTATTTAAGTAATTAATTTAGTTGTAAATTAATTCCTTTGTTTACGTATATTTTTATATATATTTTATTTACATTTAATTCTTTGTATTTAATCGCCTAAATAAAAACGTTCGTCAAAACCTTTGGTAAACAATCTAAATTTGCTTCACACTAACTCACGTCAATTCACTTCAACTCAACTAATCACATTTGATAAAATAACGGAACGTCAACTAGAGACGACGCTTCACGTCAACTTTCACTTGTTCACATTTGTCCTCTTCCTCGGTTAGGAATAGGAGCTGGTTCACAAGTCACTTCAACAAGTTCCGTATTATTTTACATGGCGCAGCGAGCAGGGTGACTAATTAAAATTAATTGGTCACTCTAATTAAGTCGTCTCGCGCGAAATTTCATTGGAAATTGCTTTTCACAGACTGAGTCACACGCACGGGGTTACGGTAATACGGTTTTGGACGCAAAATCGTTAGTAGCGCGTGCATAAATACTTACGATTTTACAAGTACAAGTCACAAGATTCGAAATATTTATTTTTATTATTTTATTTCGTTCACAGCTAGCTACCACTTTGCTAATAAGCAATAAATTGATCAAACTTTGCTATGGCCGACGAACGCATACGCGCTCAGCGCGCCGCCGCCGCCGCAGCTATGCCCGCGAGCAACGTTGAGGAGTTCGACACAGCTCATCCGTTGACTCAGCATAGCCGGGCGCTGACCGGAGTGCGCAACGGAGTGCTACGATTCACATCCAAACCGATTCCTAAAATCGTCAAGGACGAGTCACAACCCGCCGCCGTCAACATACGGGCGGCGGAGGAAGTATTAGAACTACTTCAGGCCTATGGCTACCAGGCCGAGATGAAACGCTCGGACCTGTCTACGGCTATGGACAAATTCACAACCACTGTCCAAGATTACATCATAAGCCTAGACAGAGACGAAGACGGAGCGGCCGAGGAGATAAAGAGCGCCAACGCGAAATTGGATCGCGCGCTCTACTCTGGCTCGAACAACGCGATGATGCTCATGGATGAGCTGGAATCGAGGATTGCGTCCGCCCAAGCGCACATCAAATCCGCGGAAAGGTTGATACTTTCCTTGAAAGAAGAACACCGGAATTCGATGCGCACCGCTGTAACCGGCGACACCGAACTCACAGTCGTCAGAACTCCGGCGATCGGAGCGATTAGTCAAAAGCAGCCCTCACAACCTGCTGCTAACTATCGCCAGCCGAAATTCGAGTGCTTGTTCTGCGGCGTCAAAGAGCACTACACAACCGATTGCCCTCAATACGTCACACCGAGAGAGCGCACTGAACGGTTGCGAGCTTTGGGCGACGTGTGCACGCGCTGCACGCGCAGAGGCCATCAAGCGGCACAGTGCACTCAACAATTGAGTTGCTACTACTGTCGCCAGATTGGTCAGCATCACGGGGCGTTCTGTCCTACCAGACAGGCACCCGCCAGGCGTCAGGTAAACAATTCACAAAATAAAGCCTTTGTCAAAGCAACGAGCGCTAATTTTGTCAACGCTCAGGTAATCACAACGGGCGCGGCGTCGTCACATGCACCGCCATCGTATCCGCCTTCACAAACGGAACCGATGAGCATGTGTGTCATCCCACCGGATGAAAACGATTTCCGATGGAGACAGAGTACGCTGTACCAGCTGGACATGGACGGCCCGCTCGACATGGGCGAATGGCCGAGGCCCGCTAACGCACAACAGGCGAAAGCTCAGGAGGAAGCCCGCAAATATCACAGCGAGAACGAGCTGTGGACGACGCTCCGTGCCAACCTCATCCAGGAAGGCACAGATATGGAGACCGTCGAAGCCAAAATCCGCGGCTTCCAGCAGAAACGGTACGAGGTGTACCCACACCTCAACCCGAATCAAATGTCATCGTCGGTGCCACTTCAACCTAGTCACAGGCCCACGGTGGAGGTGCTGAGCGCACAGGCGGGTTACGGTAACCCCAACCCCGCTACCAGGCAGCAGGCCGAACAAGAATGTGAGTTCGATTTTGCACCTATTGTTCGTTTGCAAGTGGCCCAGGCTTCATTAATTAATAAAGACGCTGAATTTAATCGAGTCACAGACCCTTTGTTAATATTCTTTGACACTGGATGCGAATATTCATACATTAAAGCATCCGTGGCAAATGAGTATAACTTTGAAAACAAAGGAGATGTTGTTCTTCAAATGAACGTGTTTGCGACAAAAACGCCTGTCACAGTCAATACGTTTTTGGTCGAGGCTGTCATGCCTATTTACAAACACGTCGACAATAAGGGCAATATGTTACAAATTCCGCTCACCTTACGTGCAGTGGATAATTTAGCAACATATGCATGCCCACCTCCTTTGTCACAAGACGACAAAACAGTCATTTATATTGTGTACGGTGAACATGCACAAGAACAATTCGCGGAACCGCTTGAATTGACCGAAATGACTGATGAGTTTTGTCACAAACTATGTCAACCAGATGTAGTCATTGGTCAAGACTATTATTGGAAGTTCGATATTCGACCAACAGAAATCGAACTCCCATCTGGCTTGATCATAGTCGAATCAATACTTGGGTTGATGTTAGGCGGAAATGCGTCCTCACAATCATTCGTCACAACACCCGACATTTCACCACATCAATTCATGGTTTCATGCAGTTCACATGCTTCATCAGCTGTTGCTGTTGGCCAAGAGACATTATTTCAATTTCACAGTCTCGAGTCAATAGGTATCACAGATGATCCCTTATCACATGATGACGACATAGCTGAACAGTTAATTCTGGAATCAATTACTCTTGATCCAGAAACTGGTCGCTATAGCATAGATTGGCCATTCAA
This sequence comes from Sphaerolaimus hirsutus, assembly GCA_964036195.1. Classification (NCBI taxonomy): domain Eukaryota; kingdom Metazoa; phylum Nematoda; class Chromadorea; order Monhysterida; family Sphaerolaimidae; genus Sphaerolaimus; species Sphaerolaimus hirsutus. The sequence goes on from OZ038457.1 coordinate 25,479,830, forward strand.
GTCAACCATTCAAGAATTGCCAACTAACAATGCAGAAGCATTTCGTCGCTTTCTGTCACTGTTGAAACGGTTTCGAAAAGATCCCGATTTATTCGCTACATATGCGAAAGTCATCTCAGATCAACTTCACAAGGGGGTCATCGAAACCGTCTATGGTTCACAAGATGGTCTGCAAGAACACATCTTACCTCACCAACCTGTCCTCACACCTGGCAGATCGACAACATGTCGAATAGTGTATGATGGTTCTGCAGGCAAACCAAGTCTCAATAATTGCTTATTTCGAGGCCCAGTTCTCACACCACTGGCGCTCGGATTAATGCTTCGCTTCAGAGCTGGAAAAGTGGTGTTATTAGCGGATATTGAAAAAGCATTTTTACAAATTGCTCTTCACCCAAAATCACGCGCCTTCACAAAATTTTACTGGCTGCGTGATGACACCATTCCGTCACATGAAGACAATATTCAAATGATGCAATTCACAAGGGTGCTGTTTGGCCTCACATGCAGTCCATCCATTTTGTCAACTGTCATCAAATATCACCTAGAAGAGGAATTAGCTCACATGCATCCCGCTGAAACCAATGAACGAATGAAACTGGAGCTGTTGCTCAACAGCATTTACGTTGATAATTTAGTTATCAGCGTAGATGATGACAAATATGCAATACAGCTCTATCGTTTAATTAAAGCTGTTTTTGCCAGAGCAAATTTCAACATGCGCGAATGGATGACAAATTCGCCTATGGTCTCGGAAAAAATCAAACCCGATGACCTCAACCCGAAAAAGTCACAATACATCAAAGTAATGGGTCTCGTTTACGATCACATTGAAGACACCATTGCAGTGCCAGCTCCCAAAAAAGATTTCACGCTCATTGTCACAGCCACTCGCCGCAATTTAAATAAATTGCTGGCTTCGACATACGATCCTATTGGCGTCACAGCACCCGCGTTATTTCGATTGAAATTTCGCGTGTCACAAATAATTCAAAGGTGCAATATCACAACCTGGGATGAACTCATTGAAGACCCAGAGGCGGATGACTTACTGGACGATTTAAAACGACATCTTTCGTCCATAAGTCAAATCAAATTCCCGCGATCATTTCACTCTTTTGGCATCGATGTCAAAGCTGTCACAAGACCATTAGAATTACATGTGTTTTGCGATGCCTCAAAAGATGGATACGCCGTTTGCGCTTATTTGCGTCAACAAGCGATTTCACCTGACGAATACGGTTATGAAGATGACCGATATTTTAGTGGTTTTCTCACAGCTCGCACAAAACTAGCCCCACTTCCGTCAAAACAAGGTCAACCCCTCACAATCACACGCTTGGAGTTGCTAGGTGTCACAATTGGTGTACAGCTCATCGATTATTTACATCATGAACTCGTTGAGCTGGGTGGATGGAAAATTCACAGTAATTTCCTCTGGACCGATAGTACCGTTGTCATCGGCTGGCTGTATACAGCAAAGCCGCTGGCTACTTTTGTCAACAATCGGGTCACAAAAATCCACTCACTAATGTCAAAACATTGCATTCAAATTTGCAAGGTTGCTACAAAAGACAACCCAGCCGACATCGCGTCACGGGGTTGCACTTTTGATCAACTGATGATCGAAACAATGTGGTTCACCGGACCTACATTTTTAGCTGAACCTCTCACATCAACCATGCTTGACATTTCACAATATCAAGCGCAACCTGTCACCGAAGAGCTTGCGAAAGGCGACATTCACATCAGTCGACCTTTATATGCTGGAGCAGTAACTTCACAGCCCGATTCACAGCCAGCTAATGCTCTTGCACAGCAAGTACCCGTCAACTTGGACCCCAATTTGTCACAAAATGTCACTCCTCAAAATCCGTTTGTCGAAAGTCGACAACGTCACATCCCTTCAAATCCATTCGAAATCGACATTCGACGATTTTCAACACTGTCAAAATTGTTGCGTACTGTCGTATATTTGCTTCGTGTCAAGACATATTGGCTAAATCGCTCCATGCATAAAGCTGCAAAGCGCGAAAGCGAATATTTATCAAAACCCATCACACAAGCTGATTTGAACGAAGCATTTCGACATGTATTGCGCATTTCCCAGGCAGAGGAATGTGCCAGTTGCATTTCACAAGCGCAACTTGGCAAACACCACATGCTCAAATGGGACGCGTGGAATAATTTATTATATTGTGTCACGCGTGTGTCTCACAAAGAACATCGAAACCCTTCGTTGTTTTACTACCTGCCAAAGACAGGGTGGTTAACAACGCTAGTGGTTACTCATTTTCATGAGCTTGCTGGTCACAGTGGCATGCTTCACACTTTAGCAGATTTACGCGAACACTGCTGGTTGTCAAGTGCCAAGCAGGTAGTTGCAAAAATTTTGCGAAAATGTGTCACATGCCGCAAAGCGGAAGGAGGTCCATTCACATTACCTGATTTTCACACATTACCTGTCACTCGAACTCAATCACAAATCAAGCCATTTCAACATATTGGCATTGATTATATGGGACCGTTAGTTTATTCACAGAACGGAACCCGTCACAGTCAACACATTTTGTTGCTAACATGCTTCAGTACACGCGCCATCCATTTAGAGTCAACTAATAGTGTCTCGACAGCTGACACAATTATGGCTCTAAATCGTTTTATTTCACGTCGAGGCATGCCGGACACAATTTGGTCCGACAATGCCCCAGCATTCAAAAATTGCGTCAAAATGCTACCGGACGTAAAATGGCATTTTATCACAGCCAATAGTCCTTGGCAGGGCGGCGTGTATGAACGCATGGTAGGTTTAGTCAAACGCTTGCTCAAAAAAGCATGCGGATGACGTTGTCTCACATGGCATGAATTTCTCACAGTCATGCTAGACGTCGAATTCTCCGTCAATACGCGACCATTGTCATACTTGTCAAACACAGACATTGGTGCAGCGATACTGCGCCCAATACATTTTCTTTGGGGCACCCCACCACCATGTTACATGGATGAAAAACGTGAGTTGGAACTCGATTCCACCACGATTGAACCCATGCGAAAAATTCCAAAAGAGGAATGGGAAAGAATGACGGATGGATCTTTCAACCTCACACCCTCACAAATCGAAAAAACCTACACACTCACACCCCCACGTGTCAATGACGTCAACTGCATCGACGAAATTGCACTCAATTCTGTGCCTGAAAAGGACAGAGATGACATCACATTACTTTGGGACCAAATTCGTCACAATCGGGAAGTGCTTTGGTATGAGTGGTCACGTCAATACATTGACCTACTCAAAGATCGAGCAAAAAATCAACGCTTGAAAAGAGGCACAATCAACGAAGCTCCCAAACGTGGCCAAGTGGTGTTAATCACAGACGATAAACAACCACGCGGCATGTGGCAAATGGGCCGCGTTCACGAAATACACGTGTCAAGCGATGGCAAAATACGTGCAGTCACAGTATTGTCAAGTAACGGTCGTCGCACACGTAGATCTCCATCTAACCTAGTACCTCTTGAAATTGACACAGAGGACGGTGTTGAATATAAAATCGACACTGAGGTAAAGGATGATGATAATTCACAGCCTTCACCTGATAAGGGTGATGATTCACAAACTGATAAATCAAATCAACAATCACAATCTTCACAGCAAGATGCAAGACGCGCAAACCCACGTCGAACATGTCGCTACACTGGCACATATTCGTTCTGGGGAAACGTGTCGCATTTAATGGCGCTTTCGTTGCTAATACAATCAAAATTAGCCAACGCGCTCACATGGACAGATCAATATCACAAAACTTTTAATCTGTGCCATAAAACACGCACTGGGCACGCAATACAACTTCCGGAAAAAGTAACATGTCACTTTCCTCAAGTCACAGCCATAGAGGATATTGTGGTATCCATATGGACGTTGCGTGTTCAGCCGCAAACAACACCAATTTATAGATGCTTTCAACAAGAGCATACTATAGTCACGTATATGAGTCTGGTGGGCGGAAAAGCTATGCTGCCACCAGAAATCATTAAAAATCACAGAGTCACAACCTACGATTGCATGATCGCCTACCAAAATAAAACTTGGAAAGGCGAACCCTTAATAAAAATCGGTCATGCATTGTGGAGCACTAACAAATCACTTCACATCGATTATTGTTACTTTTGTCACAATCTGAGTAACACAGTAATGAACTTTCACATAGAGGAAGGTGTGGTCGCAAGTCTTGATGGAAAGAAAATAGTTTCCGAAATCCAAGATCTGTCACATTGCAACCCACAAGCCGGCTATTGTTATGACAGCGACAATGGCGTCTCTTTATGGAATGCTACCGCATTTAACAAGCAGTGTGCATTCCAAGAGATTGGTCAATTTGATGCGCAGTATTCACAAAATCATTACATAGTGGAAAAATTGCAAGCTGCATTTTCAGTCACATGGAGATCACAACAATTCCCAAATAATGCAGAATGCGTGCCAAAAGACGCAAAATATATTGACCAGGGCTCGGCATTTATTCAATTTCTTCGATATCAACTCAAGAAATTGAAAAAGCCTCCAACTGAAAAAGCTCCTCTTCATTTCAAACTCGCACCAAATCTTGATGTTGGTGTATTTCACTTGCTCACAGCCCGTCAACAATACGAAGTTGACAAAATTGCACATCTAGAACAAAAACAATTTGGATCTATCTGGCAACAATTATGTCACATCCGTCAGACCCAACTAGATATAATTCATGCAATTGTCACATTCAATCCCACACTTGGCTTGCGAGCATTGCTAGGACGTCAAAATCTCTATGCTGAATGGCATGGAGATATATTAATGTTCTGGGATTGTAAACCAGTCACAGCAGAAATTATTTATTTTCAACACGAATATAACAATACTTGTTATAAATTTCTGCCGGTCAAAGTCACAAATCACCCACATATTATGTTCGTTGCTCCAGGCACCAATGATCTGATCACACATTCACCAATAGATCATTGTCTCATGAAAGATCACAAATATTATCAATTAAATGATAATTCATGGGCCAACGAAAATGGACCAACGAATTTACACGTCACAAAACTCCCAATCGAATTAATTTGGGCTGGCTTGTGGAAACCATTCACACTAAATGTTTCCGGGTCACCAGGTGTAAGCATGACTGATATTGCATTCAGTATCATGGCTGCACATCATCACTTTCAAAATTTGCAACGACTCGAACAACAAGTCACACGTTCAGTCGATTATATTGCAACAAAATCCAACGATCCTAAAGCAGTGCAAGCATATATTGCTGGCATCGGCCAAGGGGTTGGGGCATATTTTGAAGGTGTAGGAAAAGAATTGGGTCACATCATTCACGGTAGTGTCACAGGTGGTGCGTCAGCATTAGATACGTTACTTACTGGGCCACTTCAAACAGCTGTGAACATTATACTCATTATTCTCACAATTGCTTGTATTGGGTATATTGGTTATGTTTACATGCAGTGGCGGCTCGTAACCGGCAGGGGTATGCTGCCAGACATCAAGGGCTTTTTCCGAAGAAAGGGCAGAAAGGACAAAAACCCAAACAAATGGGAGCCCCGCCCGTTCAACAAGGAAAAATCGGTAAGCGACGGCGACGTAACCGCCAGAAGAAGCCGGCAAGCGGTTTCAACAAACCCGCTTTGTCAAACCAAATCGTCACACAATCGTCACAATCGTCAAGTTCGTCACAGTTACCTTCAAAGTTTGTCACACCCCTCAAACGAGTTTCTCCATTCAAACGGCTTTCAGGACGCACGGTACAGCCTAGATCGGATCCCCCGATCGGTTATAGTACCGAACGCGCCGAAGAAATCGAAATGGAGACGGGGGCGCGCCGGGTCACAAAACCTGCACCCTCCTGCGAGTCACAACCGCAGAGCTCGTCACCAAACGCCAGACTCACAGTCACCGAGCCTGTCACAACGGAAGTCACAATGGAAGACGCGATCCCTGACCGCGAGCCCTTGCAAAAGCGACTCAAGAGATTCGCTGGAGTCGCAGGGCTCCCAGGTGAGCAGAAATTGTCACACAAAACATTTTCCTTTATACCCCAAACTTTTCACAAATTCAATAACATCAATCAAAAACTGGTCAAATCAAAAGTTAAACGATCTAAAAAGATCTGTGACCTTCCTCAGACAAACACCTTCACAGTCCGACATAGAGCTCGGAGAGATGGAAGAAAGTCACGATCAAGAACTAGATCCCCCACCGTACCATTTGACCAATTCAACTCAATCACTTCACAGTGTACGACCTCATTCACAACCTCCCATGTCCCCTTGCTATCAAGCCAACCGCTTGCAGCATCGGAGCAATGGCAGCCCACCGAGCCGTCGAGGGCGATCGTCGACGAGACCGACGCGCTCCGACAAGCCTTCGAGAGGCTCGCCGAGGAATCTGAGAAACTCCCCAACTGGCCGGGACGACCAGCGGGGGCCCCAGAAGACCAGGCGCCCGGACCCGGGGAAGGCAGCCAGCCTGAGGAGGATGCCGTCGAACCCATGGACGAGCATCATGAGGAGGGCCGGGAAAATGCCGGCGTCGAAGACGCCGACGATCTGCTACCACAGGAGTGATGAAAGTATCACAGGCGTTTGATTTTGATTATGTTTCACATCAATTTGCCGAGATTGGCTGAGATAAAATTAAATTAAATTTAATTTTTATTCTAGTTTCGGGAGTGTGTAACATTATCGTAAAATGTAAAAACCTATAATATTTAAGTTAACTTTCTTATGTTCTCTTTTATATTCAATTAATTCAACTCGTCAAGATTTCATTCATATTTACATTCCCATTTTAACATCTTCACCTTCACCAATTAATATCTCAAGCGATGTTGTTTACAACGTGCGCTTCACATCGTTCACATATTTAGATCTTAGTCATTGCTCACATTCCGCCACATTTCCTTGACAAGCAGCACGCATATACGCCGTCATGTTTATGTTAAGCGGCGGGCCCGCCCCGAGCAGGGCGCCGGGCCCGCGCGCCATTTCAAATGCCGTCTGGCTTGTCTCACATTTTCACTATCTTGCCAGTTTAGCTCGCTTTTCATCGGAGAAGCGAGCGGGCAAGGATTGAACTTTCACAATTGGAAATGTTGGGTAAAAATCGGAGATTAGAGCCGACCGATTGGCGCCAAACCAATCGCCATCGGTCTGGCCCTTAAAAGCCGATTTCACAGCTAAAATCGGAGTGTTTGCAACCTCGTCAACTTCACACGAATCTCTTCCTAGGATCTAAATAAGCGCCGTAGTCACTTTATTAAGTCGCTTGTTTTTGGTGCTAAGTTTAACGCTTGGTGCTCTAAGTCACCTCAGTGCTTTATTTCACACCAGCGCTGTTTGAGGTGCTTTATTCACAACCGCGCCACTTAATTCTCGCCTTTTGTCGTAATTAAGTGCCTTCTTTTAATTGCCTTATTTCTCCGGTAATTAGAGCTTCTATTACGTTTTATTTAAGTAATTAATTTAGTTGTAAATTAATTCCTTTGTTTACGTATATTTTTATATATATTTTATTTACATTTAATTCTTTGTATTTAATCGCCTAAATAAAAACGTTCGTCAAAACCTTTGGTAAACAATCTAAATTTGCTTCACACTAACTCACGTCAATTCACTTCAACTCAACTAATCACATTTGATAAAATAACGGAACGTCAACTAGAGACGACGCTTCACGTCAACTTTCACTTGTTCACATTTGTCCTCTTCCTCGGTTAGGAATAGGAGCTGGTTCACAAGTCACTTCAACAAGTTCCGTATTATTTTACATCTCAATTTTGATGATTAAAAATTAAATTCGCTCAGTCTGATATGGAAATGAATCTTTGCCACCTAAAGCACTAAAAGAGTATATTTCAGAAGCTGCAATATCCTCAAAAATGTCACAGGGTGGTCCACCGGAAAGTCCCTCTGTTCGACTCAGCTTTACCTTCCTACGTAAACTATTTTACTTGGTTACCGTTGGAATAATTTTGCGAAAACATTTGCGCGGAGGCAAATGCCAGTTTGTTTCACTGGTGCCTGTTCCAGACTATGTAAAAAAACCCAGTAAAATGCGAAATACTATGCAAACTGTCAAAAGTTATAGCAAATGTAAAATGTCATACAAAGTGTCAAAAGTGATGTAAAATGTCAAATGTCATGCCAAGTGTCAAAAGTCATGTAAAATACCCCGTAAATTGTCATGTCATGTAACGTGCCAAAAGCCATGTAAAATGCCCTGAAAAATGTCAAATGTTATGCAAAGTGGCAAAAGTCATGTAGAATACCATTTTACAGGGTTTGGGACTGCACCCTAGTCCTATGGCAGCATTGGTTGTGCTTGTACATCGGAAATTAGCTAATCTACTCACCGCTGCACATGCATTTTTCATGCCTTTGAGCATTTCTGTTTCATTTTTCTGCCTACATATTCAGAACAGTCCAGTTGTTGCTTTGGACATTCGAATAAAAATTTTTTTAACTGAAGTTTATTTTTGAGAAATGATTACACGCGGTTTTGATTGTCATTGTAGCAAGTTCTCTGTATTTTTGACCTTTTTTCGAAGTTTTGTAGTGGTTCATTGAATTTGATATAGCACGGCACTTCTATGGTCTAGACCGTGGTTCGGGTCGAGTCGAGACAACTGTAAAAAGTTTGTTTGTTGTTTTTGGGGGGCTCTTTACCCCCATTTTGGACGATTTTGAAAAAATCTGATTAAAATTTTAAAAATCAGTTTAAAAAATTGATTGAAAAAAATCTGGGCGAAAAAATTGATTTTTTCAAACCCCATATAGCAACCTGGATAACTGAGTCGTGGTATCTGTCATACATAGATAGCTGGGGTGCCCCGGGCGTGCACTGATTAGCACACGTGCCCGATACGCACATATGCCCGTTTTTTTCACTTGACACTTCTACAAGTGATTTTCAGATATGAGTGAAGTGAAAAAAAGTTCACTAATGTCATTGCGCAACTTTTTTTCACTTTACTCATATCTGAAAATCACTTGAAAAAGTGTCAAGTGAAAAAAACGGGCATATGTGCGTATCGGGCACGTGTGCGTATCAGGCCTGCCCCGGGTGCCCCCCCCCCCCCCGCCTGGCGACCCCTAAAAGAAACCGTAAATATGCTCAAAGTCAATACCAATTGTCTTTTAGCTAATACCTTAGAAATACCTTGCCAGTGGTAGTAAGTACGGCATTGAAACCTTCAGCGTGACTGTACGATCCCATTATTTTATATACCACATTCGTTGTGCGAGGCGACTATGACGTCACTGGAATATGGGCGCGGGGCTTCCGGTGCCCTTTGCCCGTTAGCCCAGCCTAGTTTACCCGAAACAGTTTTTCGGGTCGGGACTGGGTTTCATGATCGGGACCAGAAATTGGGCGGGTTTTTTTCTTTCGGAATTTCGACCGTCACTGGAAATTCTGGATTGGGATCACGTTTGAACCTACGTTTCCAATTCACTGTATGGGGGTGCTGCCGGTGCAACGTACTTCTGCCGCCATTGGAAATACGGGTTCGAATTTTCGGGATCGAGATTGTTCTTTGACTTCTCGGAATCGGGATCGGGATTTGAGTCTGTGCATCGGGATGGGAACCGCGAAATCCCGAATATTATCGGGATTCAGAATCCCGGAACCCGAATCAGAAATAACTTGTACTGGCTGCGACTGGGCGTGCAGTCCCACAAACAATGCGTCGGGCTGCCCGACAACACCGGTCGGGCTGATGAAGTTTGGGCACTCGGGCCCGCAGAAATTTGTCCTCAATCCAGCTGCCGCAGCGAGGCACAAATGCGCCGCGCGGTCGGAAGCTGCAATGGCATTAAGTCGCGCACGCGCGGACGCTCCGTGGCAGCTGTGTTTTGCCCCGCTGAGCATGTCGTTGAAACGCGCCGCCGCGCCGCTCCAGCCAACAACTGCGCTATGCACTTTAGTCGCGGTATTTTTTTCACCCGATAATTCTGATTCCCGCATATTATAATACGCGGCATGAATATATACGCGCGGCGTTTGGGCGAACGCATAAGGGCGCGGTCGATCGAATTTCATAACTATTCCACCAATTTTCTGCCGCCCGATGTGCTCTAGCCCGGACGTTGTATATAACGACGAAATACGGACAGACGTGTGCTTTGCTGCAGTTTTCCACGACACGGCGGCCGCGGCACGGCGGCTACTCTATGTTTCAGGCGGCGCCGTGTCGTTTTTGTGCCGCGCCGCCGCTCTAGCGTCCGTCCCAGCTGCCGCCGCTGATCCGTGTATGCCAGAACGGCACCGCGTTTCAGGGCGCCCCCGCCCCTTTGGCACCGGCGCGACGTGTTTCTGGCGCTTGGCAAGCTGCCAATTCAAGGCACGTGCACTGCGGTGACGTGTTTTTAACGTGTGAAAGCTTAATAGCCATTTGTCACGGAATATTTCTGTCAATAATTATGCGTGCGCGAATATACGCCGGTGTTTTGTTGTATATTTTGTTTTTGTTTCGCGCATTTTAAATGCACTGCGAAGTTTCAAACTGCCGCTCAGTGGTCAGTGTTTTGCAACAAATATCATGACATTGAGCGTGACAAGATTCCATTACCTAGAAATTTGAAGAAATTTTTTTTCTTGGGTAGCATTTCTCAGGACTTTATTTCTTCCAGCTGAATTTTGCCCATCAATTTCTGCACACTTTTTACCTCATCTCGTTAATTTTTGCTTTTGACGATTGAAATCAACAGCTGTTTGAAAAATATGGTTAAATTTTCTGTGAAAGTGTTGTAGAATGTTCCCGCGTGGTCGAGTGTCTGTTAATTTAGGCTTTTTTGAGAATTAGGTTTATGCCTTAAGGTTTTTGAGCAATTTTCCAAGAGTAGTGGGACATCTGTCCTGTATACCATTGACCATATTTATGCAGATTCTGGAAATATCATACATTGTTGTGCTTCAAAACAACTACAATCCTTACTAACCCTTCAAAATAGGTTATCCCGTTACTTCCCACACACCCACACATCTAAAATATACCCTTTCTAAGTAGGTATATACCATCATTCATCATGGGCTAGTACGCAGCGCTATGCATCACGAGAGAGAAACTGATGATATAAAAGCCGTTCCCTAACCCCGGCATTCCGAAACTGTCCCCACTTTCAATGCGCTCCATGCATTTTTTATGGCAGTTGACAAGCGCTGTTGCTCATTGTTGCAACTGCATGAGTTGACATTTAGATGTGTCAACATCAGGTGCCACTCCCAGACCCTGTAAAGTGTCAAATGTCATGCAAAGTGACTAAAGTCATGGAAAATGCCTATCTGGGCGTGCCCCGGATATGGCCACACACTGAATGTCAACTGCTTTCTGTGTCAACTGGATTTTAGTTAAACGTAGGTCACAGGACAATTTTCTAGTTCACATGTGGCATTGTGGAAAAAAATCAATATCTCCTTGTGCGTTTGAACATGGTTTCGCCACCCGTCAACTAAAAACTCAATGGAAACCAGTCCAGCTGAGTTGACATTGACATTGGCATGATCAGAACCAGTTGACATCCATTGTGTGCGGCGCCATGGAAGTCTGCGTTGTTGGGTAAAGCTGCTTTACTGTTGAAGTAAACTCCAGACCCAGTAAATATGTTCTAAACCCACAGTGGTTTGAAGTTTATATGTATTTTTGTTTGTGTGCTCAGCCTGTAAGCTATATGGGCCTGCATTGTGCATGCGGCGCTTTAAACTGCATGTATTTTTTGTGGGTGAAATTTTGTCTTTTTCGTGGTGTGTTTCAGTCTATTAAGCTTGTATTTTTACTAGAACGCAATCTGCAAATCATCACAGCAGCATAGTGCCATCCACTGGGGACTATTTTCAGTCCACATGTACCGTATTACCTCGAATTATCCCCCCTTGAATTAACCCCCCCTCGTAGTAACCCTCCCTGTCAAAATGGGCTGGGAAAATAATAACCCCCCTCGAAATACCCCCCTCCAGAATGATGTACATCATGTATGCGATGTACATGATGTACTTATTACTACTAATTTGCATTGCAGATACACTTATACGCTCATCTGTGTACAGATTTAAATCTATAGCCCCAATACTACCTACTTTCTCGCGTTTATTACCATTTTTGTGTGTGGAAAAGCGTATTCTCTACTATGAATTTCACGAAAATTTCTGACGAAATAATAAACCCCCCTCAAATAACCCCCCCCCTCGAATTAACTCGCCCTCAAATTTTGCTGGCGAAATAATAAACCCCCATGGGGGTATTTCGAGTTAATACGGTATGTTTATTCTGCACAAAGTAAGGCTAAATCACTCGGTGCTTTGTTTAGCGGTGATCATTTTTGAAAAGTGCTTCATTTGTCTGTTCCGCAATTATTGGGACTGTAAAATGCTCTCAAGATCCCCGATAAATTTTTTTATGCAAAATTTTGGCTGGTTATGTAAAAATAGCACATCGCGAAAGTAATTTTTCCCTGCCTTAGCCTAAAAATGATTTAGGTATTGAAGTGATGTTTAGCAGATTAGGAAAACACTAGTTCATTTTAGGGCGTTGTTTTGCATTTCTGGCAAAAAATGTTCGGAGATTTGTAATTTCCGCAGCCCTACACCTGATATCAAGACAAAAAAATTTATACAAAAAAATGAGGAGAGCTGGTGATTTTCTGACTTCATGGAACTTAAGCATGAGAGAGCCTAATTGGAGACGCACCACTGGCCTGGAATTGAGTCTGAAACTTACCGTATTTCCTCGAATTACCCCCCGGGGGTTTATTTTTTCAGACTGAAGATTTTGAGAGAAAAACGTGAAAAATGCAACAATACCCACCATTTATAAGTTTTTACAGTTTTATATAAGGATGTAGATGGTATAAACGATGTTCTAATGTAACACAGTAAGTGTTTTGAACGTCTGTTGTGCATTTCCCGGACCACAAATTCATCGTGCCCATTTTGAGGGGGGGGGGTATTTCGAGGAAATACGGTAAATGCGATTTACTCAAAATCGCATTTTGTGGACTTGTCACTTTTAGAACTAGACCCCTGAATTATTATTTCTGTGTTATTGTCAGTTGGTTGTTGAAGGTTGTTGAAGGTCACGTGTGAGATCGTAAACTAATTAAAATAGACCGGATTGTATACCGTATTTCCTCTAAATACCCCGTCTGGAATGATGTAGATCATGTATTTATGCAATGTACATGATGAATTAATTGCTGTCAATTTACAACGCAGCTACACATGACTAGTTTTTGGTGTAGTTAATATTTATGTCTAAATATATCCTGTTTGGATGGACATATTTATTACCATAAATCCTATTCGTTACTACAATCCTTCACAAAAATTTCTGGCGAAATAATATACTTCCTCCTCGAATCAACCCCCCCCCCCTTCGAGTTACCCCTCCCAAAAAAAATGCCGACGAATTAAATACATCCCCTGGGGGTACGGCAGTTTTGCTTAATGCGTCATTCCGACGTGTTTGTGTTTACAGATAAAATCCGTTTTGTTCTTACCGACCTTTATATAATAAAAATTGCACTCGAGTCTATTTTGATATCACTGAGAGGTGATTTGTTTTACTGGATTCTGATTTGGTCATTTGGTGATCTTTTAGATAATTTAAAATAATGCAAAGCCTTCAAGGCGACGGCGCCTTTTTTGTAAGGCGGTGTTGCGTTTTTCAAAATTCATATTTTTTATAAACCCCTTATCTCTTTATGCAAAATATGAATATTTATATCCATAAGCACACTTATGATGTACCAAACTTTAACACCTAGTTTCATGGATATTTATACAGTGACGTCTGCTACCGCCAAGCACAGCTGTTAAAACGTATTTACGTTTACTCGAAAAATACGTATACTCGAGTACTGAGTAAATATGTTTGTTTCTCTAGAAAAAGCACCTGTGCTGTAATCACTTTTACGTAGACTTTTTTAAAGCTTTGGAGTGCAGAAAACTATTTTCAAATAGATATTTCAGAAAATGTGCAAAAATGTAAAATTTAGTGATTTGAGTGAAAATTGGGGCAAAATTAAAAAAAGTACCCACTTTTACGTTTTCTGAAGAAAAAAGTACCTGTACTCGCTTTTGCGTAGACTTTTTGAAAGTTTTGGAGTGCAGCCGAAAACTTTTTTCAAATTGATATTTCAGAAAATGTGCAAAAATGTAAAAATTTAGTGATTTGAGTGAAAATTGGGGCAAAATTTATAAAAAGTACTCACTTTTACATTTTCTGAAGGAAAAGTACGGGTACTCACGAGTCACGTTTACTCATGAGTGAAAGTAAAAAATTTGTTACGTTTTCTGTACGTAGTAGTGGGTAAAAATCAATACTTTACGTTTACCTATACTTTCAGAAAAGTTTGCTACTTTTCACATTTCTGCCGCCCAGGATGTAGCCGGTGGGGGGGGGGCGAAATGTAGGGAAATGCGTTCTTGGTAGGAAAAGTTTTGCGCATATTTCCATGTAGTAGTTGATTGAACTTACCATTACCATCAGAGCTTACATATTGAACACGCATCTATTTTTTTAGGTATTTTAAAAAACCTGTAAAATACATGAAAAATGCATTCGATGAGATGCTTTATATGGCCAACAGATACTTTTTATGAATGCCAGATGCTTTACACGGATGCACTTTACTTAACACATCAGTTGTATTTCATTTCACGTCGTTTCGCTGTAATTCGCGCGCACATTACCTAGTTGACACCTGTGTGTCAACTGGGGGCAGTCCCAAGCCCTGTAAAGTGTAAAGTAATGTGTAAAATTTAAAGTCAAATGCAAAGTAAAGTGTCAATCAAAACAAAAAAGAAAAGATTTTATTACTGAACTTTGCATGCCAATTGACAGTTTACTTTGCATTTGACTTTACATTTGACACTTTACTTTGCATTTGACTTTACATTTGACACTTTACTTTACACTTTACAGGGCTTGGGACTGGCACCTGGTCTGTGTCAACTCAGATTCCGGCTTCACGTGCTTCAGATTCCAATGTACTTGCCGTAATTTTTATTTGTCAACATTGCCGCATGTGCATTTAGAGATCGCTCTGCGACGCGTTAGCTGAAATATGAGTTGACACAGACCAGTTGGCACATATGGCAACTTGTGTGCCTAGATCAATGTCAATGCTAGAAGAGGTAAAATGTTTTGGGCGGGGGGGGGGGGGCGCCCCCGTTCGCCGGGCACCGTATACACTCGTCCGCCCCCGTTCAAAGATCCTGGCTAGGGTGGCAGTATTTACCGTACCGTACCGCATTTATCGAAAATTTACTGTACCGCAGTACAGCGCTATGCAGCACTTTTCAGATTTATCGTACCGTACCGTTTACCGCAAAGTTTATAATTTACCGTACCGTACTGTTTATAGAAAAATAGAAGATTTACCGTACCGTTTACCCCACAATGGAAGATTTACCGTACCGTACGGTTTACCGCAAGCCGAACCATCTGCCACCCTAGCTACCACCCCCGTACTGTTAATTAGATGTGAGAGTGATTCACGGAGAGCTGTTACTTAGCCGGTAGCCATTTCTTGTATTAATTTAACGATCCATATTCAATTTTGTTTCAGGATTATATCCTATTCGATTTTAATTAAATCCGATGACTCAACTATTTACTTTGCGTGTGTATTGTTTACCGTTCTGGCCGTGTTCATAAAACTGTGACGCTTAAAAAATCTATGCGTACGATATGGAAGTGTTCTCGAAGCGTGACGATGTTTTGACTCCGACAGACCCAGACTATGATTTTTCGAGCGTATTGGTGAGCTCACACTTGCGCGCATTTGTCGTGGTTACCGTATTTCTTCTAATAGAACGGCACCTCCAATATAACGGCAGGTTTTGGTTCGTTTTTGCGCTCACGAAAACAATAGAACGGCAGTCTCCAATAGAACGGCACCTCCAATAGAACGGCAGGTAAAAAAGTTGACGAAAAAAATAGAACGGCGCTCTTCTATTAGAAGAAATACGGTACATATTATATATTCCGACCGACCTTCCGGAACTTGAGTTTATCAGAATGGGCCCACACACACCGCTAGTTGACATCGAAATTCGTGTCAACTAAATACAACTAAATTTTGGGTAATTATGTGATTTAAACTTTCGGATGTGACAGAGCATTTTTATTTTATATCGTTACACTTACCGTATTTCCTTGAGTTACCCCCGGGGGGTTTGCTTTTTCAGAGTGGAAACTTTGAGGGGGTTACACGTGGGGGATATTTTGACGGGGGGTACGCCAGGAATTTCTCCAACTCCCACTACTAATTTGTTGTTTGTTTTTGGGTATTTTGAGCAAATATGGTAAACCCCTGTTTACCACGGTAGGCACCATTGAAACATTTTCAGAAAACAATCCATAACTTCGCTATACAGCATTGTATTTGGCCAAGTGGGGTATCCCCTTGTAGGGCTTGAGTTGCCCTACAAGGGGATACCCCACTTGGCCAAATACAATGCTGTATAGCGAAGTTATGAATTGTTTTCTGAAAATGTTTCATGGGGGCCTACCGTGGTAAACAGGGGTTTAATTTTTATTGCTTGTGTTAAGTGTGAGATGCTTCAAAAAAATTTGTGTGTGTTTTACTTGACATTCAGTTGACATTTATTTTCGATGTCAACTAGTGTGTGTGGGGCCATTCATTCATTATTCATCCACTCAACCATTCACTCATCCAAATGCCAACCAGAAGAAAAATGATCGACAAAAATCCGATAAAAAAATCAACCTCAAAAATCTCAGATATCGATCGGCGGCCGGGTGCTGGACATCGCCGAGGTGCAACGTTTGATACCCGAATTAGAGGGAACGATCGGGCGGAAAAACGTTCAGTTGAACGATCAACAGAAGCAGATCGAGGCGCACTTGAAAAGGATCGCCGAATTGGAGAGCGATGTTGTCGCCTTGCAGGTAAATGTTTGACTGCCTGCCATTCGGCACTGGGGATGGACGGTGTTTTAAAAAAAAATGTTTTTTTAAACGCAAGCATCGAAACCTATTTTTTTTAAACTTTAGCCGAAATTTGTAGTACTTATGCACTAGGGATATTGCATTATTTTGCAATTTTTTCCCTGAAGTCCTGGGGTACCGAGGACTATTTTCATCTCGAAATATTGTAAAAACTCACGTCATATCAACATGTCGTTATATCTCAGTGTTGTGCTTTTTTGATCAAATGGCAATATTTCACCCATATGCTATTTTCAAACAATCAACCGTCGGGGCCTTGTCTCACCACAAAATTGCACCTGCCAATTCGATTGTTTTTCAGTCCGAGTGCGACATGCTGCGGTCGGTGTTGGACCAGAAAGCTCAGTCTGCAGCCGCCGCCAAACCAGTCACCAATAAAAACAGCGATGAGGTGTGTTCCTGTTTTCTGTTGTTGTTGTTTTTATGGGGTTATTTCGGTCACGGTCTCGGTATATCAAAGTCGACCTCATTGAAACCCTGCAACCGAGGGTGTAGCTAGGGGGCCGCCCCCACCCTCTTCCCTTGGCACATTTACCTATATAGCAATCTTGTAGGTAAACAGTTAGCAAATTTTTTTCGCCCAAGTGCACATTTCGCTCCACACAACATGTCCTATTCATTTTAATGTTTCAGGGGTATAAAAACGGATATGTGCTCACGCGGTTTTGCAAAAATGTGCTCATGCGGTACAAGTATTTACCATGTATTTGGGTCAGGGGTCTCGAATGGGGGGGGGTTGGGGGGGGGGGGGTTACCCCCCCCCCCAAACCGCCCAGCTATCTATCTATCCCGGAGGCCGCTCAGCTATCTATCTATCCCGGAGGCAAAATTTTGGGCTACTACCCCCTAAACCCCCCCCCCCCAAATCGCTCAGCTATCTACCTATCTGGAGCGATTTTTCAGAAACTATACCCCAATTTTCGCTCAAAATCGCTATTTTTCATATCTATATATAGATTTTCACCTCCAAAATCACTGGTTCATGCGTCTAACTGCCTATTTTCAGCTATTTTAAGTACTATATGCTCTTGTATACACATTTTGAGCTATTTTACACCTACTTTTAGCTATTTTACACCTACTATTTTACACCTACTATTTTTCTCCCTTTTCTTCCTCCTATGCCCCGAAAAAGCCTATATATCGAACCACCACAACCCCCCCCCAAACCCCCCCCCCCATAAAATTTTTCAGCTATCTATCCCTCCGGAGGAGCGATTTGCTATCTATCCAACCACTCGGAGGGTCAAAATTCAAGATACCCCTGATTTGGGTATATAAATGTTGGTATATGGTGACTGAGGCCTTCTGTGCATGTAAACCCGCTGTGCATGTAGACCCTAATTTTCACTCAAAATCGTTAATTTTCATACCTTTTTTTAACGATTTTCATCTTCAAAATCACTAGTTCATGTGTTTTATTGTCTATTTTCAGCTATTTTGTGTAGAGCTCCATTTTTAGTATGGAGTATATGAGCTCCATTTTTAGTAATTTTTCACCTACTTTTAGCGATTTTTCTACCTTTTTCTACATCTTGACAAAGCCCACATATTGAACCCCCGCGAACCCCCAAACCCCCCAAAAGTTTTTTTCCAGCTATCTATGCCTCCAGAGGAGCGATTAGCTATCTATCCAACCCCCTGGTGGGTGAAAATCTAGAATACCCCTGACATGCACAGTGGACAAACATGCACAGAGGCACAGGCTCGTATATGGCAGACATTGCCAACGCTAATGCCAATCACACCATGGCGCGATGCCTAAAAATAGCGCCAGCGCCATCCCCTATTCCGTTCTTATTAAAGCCACACTTTAGGGGGGGCGCCGCCGCCCCCCCCCCCGCTCAAAAATTCCCTGCCTGCAACTACCCCCCCCCCCCTCCGCAGATCCGGGGCGAGTTGCAGATGGACACGGGCTCGTCGGGGCCGACGACCGCCGCCGGCACGCCCGCGCCCGGCGACGACGACAACGGCGGCAAGAATCGATCGAAAAAGATCGCCGTGTCCGCCGAGCCGACTGCGAAAACGCACGGCAGCGCCAAATTGGTGCACTATGAGAAGAGCGCTGGGTGAGTGGGTTTTTTTTTTTTGTTTTTGTTTGCCGTGTAGGATTGGATGGGTATTGATGTAGACCTTGTGCCTGTGGTCATGTAAACCCACCAGTCATGTATTTTAGGGGCGGATTAGCATCACACGGGGGTTAGTGGGAGCGCGTTTACATGATTAGTAGAATGCATAGCGTGGGCCGCAACGCGTGCGCGCTCACATTTTCTGCCACTCTTTTGATGATACCGCTCAACGAAAAATCAAGAAACTATACTCCGGCGACATAACACCTTACAATGACATCTACCATATGCCATCTGAATAAAAGAACAAACATAAAAAAAATTTCATCATATTTATCAAATTACTTTGATAAATATAATGGAAAAAAAAAATTATGCTCGTTCTTTTATTCAGATGGGATATGGTAGATTTCATTGTAAGGTGTAATGTCGCTGGAGTATACCAGCTATTACGAATCTGATTTTTTTTAATTTTTCTGTGAGCGGTGTCGTCAAAATAGTGACAAAAACAGTGCGAGTGCAATACTTATCATGTAAACCCAATGCCATTAACCCCTGTGCAGTGCTACCCCCCCCCCCCCCTGAAATACATGACTGGCGGGTCCAGATGACTATCGGATTTACACGACTAGTGGGTTTCACGGCTTACGTCTTTGCAGTGTGACGTGTTTTGTGTGTTTCTGAATGCTCCAGATGATTGTAGACATGTTTGGATTTTTAATACATTATTCATGGCCGTTTGAGAGCACGGCATTGGTGCTGTAATTCTGCCCGGAAACTATTTGAATCGTTCTAATTACCCCGTTCTATTCTAAGCGAGAAGCCCCGCTCATTCAATTTTTATGCTCGCGTTAACGCGCCTCTAAAGCAGTTAATTGTGGGCGGAATTTTACAAGAAAATCTGTTAAATATTTACGCACCGAAAGAGGTAAAACGCGCCCGCTTAACCGGTGACGCGTCACAAACGGTGTAGCGTGACACGCTACACCGTTTGTGACCGCGTCACAGCTGCTAAACAGCCCTCCATGCACACACTCACCAAACATGAGGCCGATTCAATGCAACGCCAAGGGACCCCATGCAAATGCAATCGAACTGGGCCCCTGGCGCAGGTCGAAGCAGCTGATCCGGGAGGCGGTGGCGGGCAACGAGTTCCTGCGGCAGCTGGCCAAGGACCAGGTGCACGAGCTGATCGACTGCATGTACGAGCACACGGTGCGCCAGGGCGAGACGCTCATCAGAGAGGGCGAGCAGGGCGACAAGCTCTATGTGGCTGAGGGTTGGTGAACTTGGCACAGTGCCCGACCGGGTACGATGGCTAATTTCATGCAACGTGGACAAAAGTCATGTAAAATGTCATTTTTTAGGGAATTTTACATGACTTTTGACACATTGCATAACATTTGACATTTTAGGGACTTCGCTCCGGGGCTTGGGTGTTTTTGTTCTGTCGAAAAGGATCAATATTGCCATATGCATTTGAGCATGTTTTCGCAACCCATCAATTAAAATCTTAATGAAAACCACTCGACACAGTCAACATCCTATGATCACGCGCTGTGTGCGCTCGAAAATCACCCCGCGACCTAAATTGAATTGACATCGAGTTGACGCCGAAACCAGTTGACATGATTGAGTTGACGTGCGCAGATGGCGAGTTCGAGGTGTCGCGCGCGGGCGTCTCCCTGGGTACGATGCGCGCCGGCCGCGTGTTCGGCGAGCTGGCCATCCTGTACAACTGCACCAGAACTGCCTCGGTGCAGGGTGAGAGGGGGTTTTAATGGTTTATATGGTGCTTTAGTGGTTCTCCGACTTTTGAACGGGATGTGATGAAGTTTTGATGGATAGAATGGTGAAATAGTGAAAGAATTCATGCAATAGTGAAAGTACCGTATTAACTCGAAATACCCGCTGGGGTGTATTTTTTCGCCAGCAAAATTCGAGGGGGCTTTTTCAAGGGGGGACGGAAGGGTTGGGTGGTAGCCAAGAAACGAGCAGCTACAAGTTGACTTGGGAGTTGCCAGAGTCAACTTGTGGTAGAAGGGGAATTGGGTCCAAGTAAAAAATTGAATTGCTCCCTGGTCCTAGGGAACAATGGAGCTATTAGCTACAAGTTCACTGAGTTTCCAGTGTCAACTTGGATCAGTAAATTGAATTGGTTCCTGGTAGAAAATGGAATTGGTTACTGCTCTTAGCTAAGGAAATTCTTGCTTCCTACAATTTTGAACTTGGACAACCCCCCATCCTATGCACCGGGGGCCACTGGTCGGGAACACCCCCTACATAAAAATAAAATCCCAATATAGGAGGTAGAACCCTATATTGAGTCTAGGTGCAGACCCAAGTGGGTCTGACTTGAGCTCTGGCTGTCTAGGGAGCTGGTTTTATACTGGGTGGGTGACAGAGGTTAGAGCAGTTACACTAACAGAGTGGGCGGAGCCTGCAAGCAAGCTGCTTTCAGGGGGCAGTCCCAAATTCTGTTAACTGCAAAGTAAGATGTCAAATGTCATGCAGTGTCAATTATCATGACAAATGCAAAGTAAAGTGTCAATTGTCATGCAAATTACAGAAAAAAAATATTCTTTTATTGATTGACATGACATTTGACATTTGAGATTTGACATTTTACTTTACACTTTACATGGTCTGGAATTGGCACCAGCTGGCTCTGTTTGGACATGTTTGCTGTGGTCTGGAATTGGCACCAGCTGGCTCTGTTTGGACATGTTTGCTGTGGTCTGGAATTGGCACCAGCTGGCTCTGTTTGGACATGTTTGCTGTGGTCTGGAATTGGCACCAGCTGGCTCTGTTTGGACATGTTTGCTGTGGTCTGGAATTGGCACCAGCTGGCTCTGTTTGGATATGTTTGCTGTGGTCTGGAATTGGCACCAGCTGGCTCTGTTTGGACATGTTTGCTGTGGTCTGGAATTGACACCAGCTGGCTCTGTTTGGACATGTTTGCTGATTCATTTGTCTATACAGGCAGGGCTTTGTGGTATGTGAGAATTTTGGTTGCACCACTAAAATGTCTAGTGATAGCAAATAAAATGCAAAAATAAAAAATGTTGTCATATTTTCATATTTTTATTTTTCCCAATGGTAAAAACATGTAATGTAAATATTAAACATATAAAAGTAAATAATTTTTTAAATAAAGGAGTAATTTGGGGTGAAACATTACAGAAAAAAGCAAAAAATTGCATTTGTGTCATGGTCTAAAATATCTTAATCATCAATAAAATCAATTAATATCAACACATCACAAATATTAAGTGATAAAATATCAAGTCAAATATCAAGTGATAAATGTCAAGTGGTAGATTTCAAGTGAAATGTCAAGTGAAAAATGTCAAGTGATAGATGTCAAGTGATAAATGTCAAGTGATAAATTTCAAGTGAAATGTCAAGTTTAATGTCAAGTGATGAATGTCAAGACAAATGTCAATTGATAAATGTCAATTGATAAATGTCAAGTGATAAATATCAAGTGATCAACATCAATTGATAGATGTCAAGTTATAAAACATCAAGTGATAAAATATCAAGTCAAATATCAGGTGATAACTTTCAAGTCAAATGTCAACTGATAAATTTCAACTGAAATGTCAAGTTAAATGTCAATTGATAAATGTCATGTCAAATGTCAAGTCAAATGTCAAGTGATAAATTTCAAGTGAAATGTCAAGTAATAAATTTCAAGTGAAATGTCAAGTCAAATGTCCAGTTAAATGTTAAGCTTAATGTCAAGTGATAAATGACATGTCAAATGTCAAGTTTAATGTCAAGTGATAAATTTCACGTGAAATGTCAAGTTTGATGTCAAGTGATAAATGTCATGTCAAATGTCAAGTCAAATGTCAAGTTTAATGTCAACTGATAAATGTCATGTCAAATGTCAAGTGACAAATTTCAAGTCAAGTCAAATAACAAGTCATATGTCAAGTCAAATTTCAAGTGGTAAATGTCAAGTCAAATGTCAAGCTAAATGTCAAGTGATCAAATATCAAGTCAAATGTCAACTTAAAAGTGTCAAGTCAAATGTCAAGTTGTAAATGTCACATCTAAAGTCAAGTCCAGTCAAATGTTAAGTGATAAATGTCAAGTGATAGATGTCAAGTGATAGATGTCAAGTGATAAATTTCAGGTGAAATGTCAAGTTTAATGTCAAGTGATGAATGTCAAGACAAATGTCAATTGATAAATGTCAATTGATAAATGTCAAGTGATAAATATCAAGTGATAAACGTCAAGTGATAGATGTCAAGTTATAAAACGTCAAGTGATAAAATATCAAGTCAAATATCAAGTGATAACTTTCAAGTCAAATGTCAACTGATAAATTTCAACTGAAATGTCAAGTTTAATGTCAAATGTCAAGTCAAATGTCAAGTGATAAATTTCAAGTGAAATGTCAAGTAATAAATTTCAAGTGAAATGTCAAGTCAAATGTCCAGTTAAATGTTAAGCTGAATGTCAAGTGATAAATGTCATGTCAAATGTCAAGTCAAATGTCAAGTGATAAATTTCAAGTGAAATGTCAAGTAATAAATTTCAAGTGAAATGTCAAGTCAAATGTCCAGTTAAATGTTAAGCTGAATGTCAAGTGATAAATGACATGTCAAATGTCAAGTTTACTGTCAAGTGATAAATTTCAAGTGAAATGTCAAGTTTAATGTCAAGTGATAAATGTCATGTCAAATGTCAAGTCAAATGTCCAGTTAAATGTTAAGCTGAATGTCAAGTGATAAATGACATGTCAAATGTCAAGTTTACTGTCAAGTGATAAATTTCAAGTGAAATGTCAAGTTTAATGTCAAGTGATAAATGTCATGTCAAATGTCAAGTCAAATGTCAAGTTTAATGTCAACTGATAAATGTCATGTCAAATGTCAAGTGACAAATTTCAAGTCAAGTCAAATAACAAGTCATATGTCAAGTCAAATTTCAAGTGGTAAATGTCAAGTCAAATGTCAAGCTAAATGTCAAGTGATCAAATATCAAGTCAAATGTCAACTTATAAGTGTCAAGTCAAATGTCAAGTTGTAAATGTCACATCTAAAGTCAAGTCCAGTCAAATGTTAAGTGATAAATGTCAAGCAATAAATGTCAGGCCAAATGTCAAGTGATAAATGTCAAGTGATAGATGTCAAGTGATAAATATCAAGTGATAAACGTCAAGTGATAGATGTCAAGTTATAAAACATCAAGTGATAAAATATCAAGTCAAATATCAAGTGATAACTTTCAAGTCAAATGTCAACTGATAAATTTCAACTGAAATGTCAAGTTTAATGTCAAGTGATAAATTTCAAGTGAAATGTCAAGTTTAATGTCAAGTGATGAGTGTCAAGACAAATGTCAATTGATAAATGTCAATTGATAAATGTCAAGTGATAAATATCAAGTGATAAACGTCAAGTGATAGATGTCAAGTTATAAAACATCAAGTGATAAAATATCAAGTCAAATATCAAGTGATAACTTTCAAGTCAAATGTCAACTGATAAATTTCAACTGAAATGTCAAGTTTAATGTCAAGTGATAAATGTCATGTCAAATGTCAAGTCAAATGTCAAGTGATAAATTTCAAGTGAAATGTCAAGTAATAAATTTCAAGTGAAATGTCAAGTCAAATGTCCAGTTAAATGTTAAGCTGAATGTCAAGTGATAAATGACATGTCAAATGTCAAGTTTAATGTCAAGTGATAAATGTCATGTCAAATGTCAAGTCAAATGTCCAGTTAAATGTTAAGCTTAATGTCAAGTGATAAATGACATGTCAAATGTCAAGTTTAATGTCAAGTGATAAATTTCATGTGAAATGTCAAGTTTGATGTCAAGTGATAAATGTCATGTCAAATGTCAAGTCAAATGTCAAGTTTAATGTCAACTGATAAATGTCATGTCAAATGTCAAGTGACAAATTTCAAGTCAAGTCAAATAACAAGTCATATGTCAAGTCAAATTTCAAGTGGTAAATGTCAAGTCAAATGTCAAGCTAAATGTCAAGTGATCAAATATCAAGTCAAATGTCAACTTAAAAGTGTCAAGTCAAATGTCAAGTTGTAAATGTCACATCTAAAGTCAAGTCCAGTCAAATGTTAAGTGATAAATGTCAAGTGATAGATGTCAAGTGATAGATGTCAAGTGATAAATTTCAGGTGAAATGTCAAGTTTAATGTCAAGTGATGAATGTCAAGACAAATGTCAATTGATAAATGTCAATTGATAAATGTCAAGTGATAAATATCAAGTGATAAACGTCAAGTGATAGATGTCAAGTTATAAAACATCAAGTGATAAAATATCAAGTCAAATATCAAGTGATAACTTTCAAGTCAAATGTCAACTGATAAATTTCAACTGAAATGTCAAGTTTAATGTCAAATGTCAAGTCAAATGTCAAGTCAAATGTCAAGTGATAAATTTCAAGTGAAATGTCAAGTAATAAATTTCAAGTGAAATGTCAAGTCAAATGTCCAGTTAAATGTTAAGCTGAATGTCAAGTGATAAATGGCATGTCAAATGTCAAGTTTAATGTCAAGTGATAAATTTCAAGTGAAATGTCAAGTTTAATGTCAAGTGATAAATGTCATGTCAAATGTCAAGTCAAATGTCAAGTGATAAATTTCAAGTGAAATGTCAAGTAATAAATTTCAAGTGAAATGTCAAGTCAAATGTCCAGTTAAATGTTAAGCTGAATGTCAAGTGATAAATGACATGTCAAATGTCAAGTTTACTGTCAAGTGATAAATTTCAAGTGAAATGTCAAGTTTAATGTCAAGTGATAAATGTCATGTCAAATGTCAAGTCAAATGTCCAGTT
Source organism: Sphaerolaimus hirsutus (assembly GCA_964036195.1). Classification (NCBI taxonomy): domain Eukaryota; kingdom Metazoa; phylum Nematoda; class Chromadorea; order Monhysterida; family Sphaerolaimidae; genus Sphaerolaimus; species Sphaerolaimus hirsutus. Next base: position 25,505,745 of record OZ038457.1, read on the forward strand.
AAATGTTAAGCTGAATGTCAAGTGATAAATGACATGTCAAATGTCAAGTTTACTGTCAAGTGATAAATTTCAAGTGAAATGTCAAGTTTAATGTCAAGTGATAAATGTCATGTCAAATGTCAAGTCAAATGTCAAGTTTAATGTCAACTGATAAATGTCATGTCAAATGTCAAGTGACCAATTTCAAGTCAAGTCAAATAACAAGTCATATATCAAGTCAAATTTCAAGTGGTAAATGTCAAGTCAAATGTCAAGCTAAATGTCAAGTGATCAAATATCAAGTCAAATGTCAACTTATAAGTGTCAAGTCAAATGTCAAGTTGTAAATGTCACATCTAAAGTCAAGTCCAGTCAAATGTTAAGTGATAAATGTCAAGCAATAAATGTCAGGCCAAATGTCAAGTGATAAATGTCAAGTGATAGATGTCAAGTGATAAAATATTAAGTGATAAAATATCAAGTCAAATATCAAGTGATAAATGTCAAGTGGTAGATTTCAAGTGAAATGTCAAGTGAAAAATGTCAAGTGATAGATGTCAAGTGATAAATGTCAAGTGATAAATGTCAAGTGATAAATTTCAAGTGAAATGTCAAGTTTAATGTCAAGTGATGAGTGTCAAGACAAATGTCAATTGATAAATGTCAATTGATAAATGTCAAGTGATAAATATCAAGTGATAAACGTCAAGTGATAGATGTCAAGTTATAAAACATCAAGTGATAAAATATCAAGTCAAATATCAAGTGATAACTTTCAAGTCAAATGTCAACTGATAAATTTCAACTGAAATGTCAAGTTTAATGTCAAGTGATAAATGTCATGTCAAATGTCAAGTCAAATGTCAAGTGATAAATTTCAAGTGAAATGTCAAGTAATAAATTTCAAGTGAAATGTCAAGTCAAATGTCCAGTTAAATGTTAAGCTTAATGTCAAGTGATAAATGACATGTCAAATGTCAAGTTTAATGTCAAGTGATAAATTTCAAGTGAAATGTCAAGTTTAATGTCAATTGATAAATTTCAAGTGAAATGTCAAGTTTAATGTCAAGTGATAAATGTCATGTCAAATGTCAAGTTAAATGTCAAGTTTAATGTCAACTGATAAATGTCATGTCAAATGTCAAGTGACAACTTTCAAGTCAAGTCAAATAACAAGTCATATGTCAAGTCAAATTTCAAGCAGTAAATGTCATATCAAATGTCAAGCTAAATGTCAAGTGATCAAATATCAAGTCAAATGTCAACTTATAAGTGTCAAGTCAAATGTCAAGTTGTAAATGTCAAGTCTAAAGTCAAGTCAAGTCAAATGTCAAGTGATAAATGTAAGGTGAATATATAGTGATAGCTTTCAATTGAAATGTCAAGTCAAATGCCAAGTGATAAATTTCAAGTGAAATGTCAAGTAATACATTTCAAGTGAAATGTCAAGTTAAAGTTCAAGCTAAATGTCAAGTGATGAATGTCATGTCAAATGTCAAGTTTAACGTCAAGTGATTAATTGAAATGTCAAGTTTAATGTCAAGTGATAAATGTCATGTCAAATGTCAAGTCAAATGTCAAGTTTTCTGTCAACTGATAAATGTCATGTCAAATGTCAAGTGACAAATTTCACGTTAAGTCAAATAACAAGTCATATGTCAAGTCAAATTTCAAATGGTAAATGTCAAGTCAAATGTCAACTTAAATGTCAAGTGATCAAATATCAAGTCAAATGTCAAGTCTAAAGTCAAGTCAAATGGCAAGTAAAAAGAGAAGTGAGAAGTGAATTGCAAAGAAAATTGGCAAAAGTCAAATGAGAAGTGAAATGGCAAGTAAAAAATTAAATTGAAAAACTTTGATAAATGGATACTGAACTGTAATCCGTATTTCTAGTTCATTATTTTTTGTGAACAATCACATCATGCTATTGTCACAAATATGAGTTGTACATAGAAGCATGATACACTCCTTAACTCTTAATGGCGGACCAATTTTGTTTAAGAGACATTTCTCAATGAGTTTTGGATATGTCATTTAACACATAGCATATGCAAATATTGTTGGCACGTGTTGGCACCATGCCAGCCAATATTTGTAGGATGAAATTCACCTGGTCACATATAAACTTGGCCCACATCCAAGTTATGGGTTGCATATTTTTGATCAAAATATAGTGCTGTTTGATGTGATACTGCCACTATATGGGTCTTCAAGGGTTATGATTTCAAATTGTGCAATTTTATGGAGTGCCATCTACTCCAAAACGATGCCATTTTCATGGAGTGGTGCCAACTACTCCAAAACAGCATCATTTACATGGAGTGGCGCTAGGGTGTTTATTTTTTAATTTGTTAATTTTTTACAGAAAATGGAAACGGAAAAATTTTTTCAGCGCCCGGAAAATGGAACGGAAAATGGAAAAAAATTGCACTTGGTGGAAAACGGAAACAGAAATGGAAAAAAAATTCAGTGGCCGGAAAACAGAAAAAGAGGCCGGAAAAACAGAAAAGGAAAAATCAAATTTGCACAGAAATGGAAAAACTTGCTAAAATTTTGGTGGAGAATGGCTAAAATTTGCTTAAATTTTGCTGGAAGTAGAAAAAATTTGCAGTAATTTTGCTGGAAACAGAAAATTTTTCACATCATTGACAATCTGCATGAATTTCTACCAGTTTGGCTGATCAGTAAACAGAAAGTTGAGCCAGAAAAAGGTAAAATGAGGCGGAAAAACTGGAAATTGAGGCGGAAAATGGAAAAGACGGAAAAACTGAAAATTTAGCTGGAAAACGGAAAATGAGCCGGAAAAACGGAAACGGAAAAAAAAGTTGCCAGAAAACGGAAAAAAAATTTTCAGCAGCCGGAAAACGGAACAGAAAACGGAAAAAAAGTTTGCCTGCGGAAAACGGAAATGGAAAACGGAAATTTGACACCCTAAGTGGTGCCATCTACTCCAAAACGGCAGTGCCATCTACTCCAAAATGGCGCCATTTTTGTGGAGTGGCGCCATCTACTCGCCAGCATATATATTGTTCAGCAAGACACCTACTGGGTGTCATTCGGGGAAGCATGGGCCACTGGCCACACAAAAGAAGTATATCAGTAAAAAAATGGCTAAAGCCAAACAAAAAGTGGACGCTGCCTCCACAGCAAATAGACATAAAGTGTGTCTCTCAAATGGACATGAAGTGCGTCTCTCAAATGGACATCAATACCATATTATAAAGCCACTATTTATTTGTGTGGAAAGTATGCTCCAACGTAAAAGATCGGACGTTTCTGCTTCTGCCCGATTCCTGTGTGTTTTTACACACAAAGTGGACATTTTTTATCAGCACAAAATGCCCTTTACAAACACGATCGCTTTACAATCTTGACAAACAGGGTTCACATATGGCAGAGTAGCTTTCCAAGAATGCAATTGCACATGTATAGGGGGTTGACTTGAGTTTTTAAGGGTTGAGTATACAATTCAGGGTTGAGTTGACAGGTGTTTATAAATTAGGGTTGAGTTGACAGAAGTTTAAAAATAAGGAGCTGTGTTGACAAAAGTTTACAAATTAGAGGCTGAGTTTATGGGAGTTGAGTTGATGTGAGTTTACCAAATTAGGGGCTGAGTTTATGGGAGTTGACAATAACATTACCATAACCCTTAAGTGAGGCCGCTGGGGCTAAAAAATATAAATTGAAATGATGCATTTGTGGGTTTCTGATTACAATGATTTGAAATATGCACTCCATTCTGACAGTACATTACCATAACCATGAAATTGAACCCCTTGGGCCAAAACATTCAAATTGTGAAGTGATGCATTGTGGGTTTCTAATTGCACTGATTTGATATATGCACTCCATTTTGACACTACATTACCATAACCCTGAAAATGAACCCCTGGGGCCAAAAACTTTGAATTTGTGAAAAAAGTCATTTTTGGGTTTCTGCTTGCACTGATTTCAAATATGCACTCCATTTTGACTCTACATTACCATAACCTTTAAGTATAATGCCCAGAGCTAAAAAAATTAGAAATTGCACTGATTTGATATATGCAATGAATTTTGACACTACATTACCATAACCCTGAAAATGAAACCCTTGGGCCAAAAAATTTCAAGTTGTGAAATAATGCATTTTTGGGTTTCTAATTGCACCGATTTGATAGATGCACTCCATTTTGACACTACATTACCATAACCCTGGAAATGAACCCCTGGGGCCAAAAACTTTGAATTTGTGAAATAATGCATTTTTGGGTTTCTGATTGCACTGATTTCAAAAATGCACTCCATTTTGACTCTACATTACCATCACCTTTAAGTATCATGCCCAGAGCTTAAATAATTAGAAATTGCACTGATTTGATATACCGTATTACCTCTAATACCTTATATTGTTTTCGTCAGATTTTTTGAGCCAAAAGTTATGCCTTATATTAGAGGGTACCTTATATTAGAGGGTACCTTCAATTATTTTCACCAGATTTTGAAGAAATTTTACCAACAATCAACAACATACAATTCATTTTTTTCAAATTGGAATGTATGAAATAGGTGGTACAGTATCACTACAAAATGGCAGAAGACGACAAAGAGTAATCGCAGTGCCCTTCGGCACCATTTTCATCATTTTCCGCCATGTTTGGTGACCGTTTTTATGATTTTGAGCGTTTTGGCACGCAGCCAGCTGTGCCTTATATTAGAGGTATGCCTTATATTAGAGGGTACCTTATATTTATTTTGTCACGTTCAAAATAGCCAAAAGTTATACCTTATATTAGAGGGTACCTTATATTAGAGGGATGCCTTATATTGGAGGTAATATGGTATGCAATCCATTTTGACACGACATTACCCCTGGGGCCAAAAACTTTCAATTTGTGAAATGATGCATTTTTGGGTTTCTGATTGCACTGATTGATATATGCACTCCATTTTGACACTACATTACCCTAACCCTGAAAATGAATCCGTGGGGCCAAACACTTTGAATTTGTGAAATAATGCATTTTTGGGTTTCTGATTACAATGATTTGAAATATGCACTCCATTCTGACAGTACATTACCATAACGCTGAAAATGAACCCCTGGGGCCAAAAATTTTCAATTTGTTCAATCATTCATTTTTAAGTTTCTGATTGCACTGATTTCAAATATACACTCCACTCTGACACTACATTACTGTAACCCTGAAATATAACCCCTGGGGCCAAAAACTTTCAATTTGTGAAATGATGCATTTTTGGGTTTCTGATTGCTCCGATTTCAAATATGCACTCCATTTTGACACTACATTACCATAACCCTAAAAATGAACCCCTGGGGCCAAAAACTTTCAATTTGTGAAATAATGCATTTTTGGGTTTCTACTTGCACTGATTTGATATATGGACTCCATTTTGACAGTACATTACAATAGCCCTGAAAATGAACCCCTGGGCCCAAAAACTTTCAATTTGTGAAATAATGCATTTTTGTGTTTCTACTTGCACTGATTTGATATATGGTTCCATTTTGACACCACATTACCATAACGCTGAAAATGAACCCCTGGGGCCAAAAATTTTCAATTTGTTCAATCATTCATTTTTAAGTTTCTAATTGCACTGATTTCAAATATACACTCCACTCTGACACTACATTACTGTAACCCTGAAATTTAACCCCTGGGGCCAAAAATTTCAAATAGTGAAATGATGCATTTGTGGGTTTCTAATTGCACTGATTGAAATATTCACTCCATCTTGACACTACATTACCATAAACCTGAAAATGAACCCCTGTGGCCAAAAACTTTCAATTTGTGAAATGATGCATTTGTGCGTATTTTCATGCACTGATTTCAAATATGCATTCCATTCTGACACTAAATTACTGTGACCCTGATAATGAACCCCTAGGGCCAAAAATTTCAAATTGTGAAATGATGCATTTTGTAGGTTTCTAATTGCACTGATTTAAAATATGCACTCCATTTTGACTCTACATTACTGTAAGCCTGAAAATAGATCCCCTGGGGCTAATAAATAAGAAATTGTGAAATGTTGCATTTGTGGGTTTTTGATTGCCTTGATTTGAAAGATGCACTCCGTTGAATATATGCATTACACCCTCCACCCTTAAATTAAACACCTGCATCTAACAAATTTGAAATAATGCTTTTTTGTAGGATTAGAACACTACAAAACCCGACCGAAGGTCGGAGAGAATCCTGCTAGTATGACTATAGCCCGGCGCTCAAATTTTATTCTCACAAACTAGTTACTGGGTATCTGCTATGCAAATTGGCAGCAATTTACACATCACGTACATTGCATACATAATGTACATTTCCTCACCCCAAACGTGGTGTATTTCGTGTGTGGGGGGGGGGTTCTAAACTCGCTCACTTTTGTCACCCCCCCCGCAGCGGTGTGCGCGGCGCGCGTGTGGGTCCTGGATAGGTCCGCCTTCCAGATGATCACCCAGCGCCTGGGCAGGGAGCGCATCGAGATGAGGCTGGATTTCCTCAAAAATGTCCCGCTTTTCCAGGTTGGTGGGAAGGTATACTGGATGGGGAGAAAGTTTTACAGTGAATGATATTTACCATATTTTGATGAATAAGGTTGAATAAGGTAAAATTTGTGCATCAAAATCGCCCAAAGTGGGAACAATGTGATCTGACGAGAAATGTTTCTGTGTGTGTTCGTTTATTCAGATAGGATATGGTAGATTTCATTGTGAAGTGTGTCGTCAGTCAGACTATATGTATAAATGATCTCAAAAGCGATAATTGTCTCAATTCAGATTGTATCAATAGCACTTTTTGAATTTCGATTGGCATTGAAAATATCTCGTAAGAGATTTATTTTTATAAAAAATATCAGAAAATATAAAAAAGCTTATATCTTTTTCTAGAATTTTCCAGAGATGTTTGATAATATTTTCTTTTCGCGAACTTTCTGAAATTTTAAAAGATGTCACAGAAAATATCAAAAATATCTCATCTACTAATTTTTTTTATTTTTTTCCCAATTTTATTCGGATAAATTTTCTGAAACTATTTTTAATTACATATATTTCCTCAAAATCATCTATTTTCCAATGCTAATCTCAATAACCCCCCCCCCCCTACAGGGTCTAGGAGATGACCGTCTGAGCAAAATAGTCGATTGTCTAGATCAAGAGTACTACGCCGATGGGCACTATATTATCCGCGAGGGCGAGCAGGGCGACACCTTTTTTATTATTCAGTCAGGCAGGGTCAAGGTTACGCAGTTGGTGGAGGGGTCCACTGATCCGCAGGTTGGCTATGGGGGGGGGGCTATTGGAAAAAATCTTCTTTTTTTCAAATTTTGAATAAAAAATTTTCAAACGCCTTGATTTAAAAAGAAATCTATTTTTTTAATTAAAATCAGATTTTTGTCAAAATCGTCCAAAATGGGGCTATAGCGAAAAGTGTATCTCAGTAATGTATTGTAATGTTTATGATGGTCATATTATGACTGTGGAGTAATGGAATGGACTTATAAATAGTGATTTCTACCTAAAAATAATGTCAAAATACCTTATATCCTCGAAATACCCCCTTTCGAAATACCCCCCCCCAAATTGAGTGTAAAGAGAACGTAAGTGACAAAAGCTGTGGTTCGTAATCCAGGCAATTCAGAACACACGTCAAAAACAATGACTTTGATACGTTAGAACATTTGAAAAAAAGTGGGAATTTGAAAAATTTCTGGCGCAATAATAAACCCCCTCGAAATACCCCCTCGTTTACCCCCCCCCCCCCTCAAAATTCTCACTCTTAAAACTTAAACCCCCTGGGGGTATTTCGAGGAAATAAGAAAGGTTGAAAAATAAGTTGTGCCATCTCCGATCCCCCCAAAACAGGAAGTGCGCACGCTCGGAAAGGGGGACTTTTTCGGCGAAAAAGCACTCCTATGTGAAGAACTTCGCACCGCCTCAGTGGTGGCGCTGGCGCCCGGCGTGGAAGTACTCACATTGGACAGGGAACATTTCGTCAAATTAATCGGCGATTTAGACGCGCTTAGGAAGGATTACGGCGATGAACAAAGGCGGGCTCAAAGGTTGGCTGGATTTTTTTTTGTGGCTACTTTTTTTTGGGGGGTGCGATTTTTTTGCGTAGTGGCTGGTCGCTTGCTGAAAGTGGCATCTCCTTTTGTAATTGCGATGTTTTCTCTTCTGTTTATGTGGGTACACCGATGATTCCTGGTGCATATCCCAGACCCTGTAAAGCGTCAAATGTCATGAAAAGTATCGAAAGTCATTTACCTGAAACGTACATATGTTCGCCAAAAGCCAGCGTATGTTTGCCATTTTTCATGGCATTTTACATGACTTTAGAGACTTTGCATGACGTTTGACATTTTACATGGCGTTTTACAGGGTCTGGGGCCGCCGACTGTTCGTTGGAGATTTTTCGCACTTCACTTGTGCCATTTCTGTAAACCATTTTACACTTCACATCCAATCCAACGAGTTTTTCCTTACGTTGTGTACGATTTTACCTTTTTCAATGTTTTCGAATCAATTTCTCTTCGACGAGCCTCCGTTAACAGAGTAGCACGCAAAGTTATTTTACCAGTGTGTGTTTCTAAAAGTTTACACCCTTTGTGATTAGCGCACCTAGCACCACCTTTGGAGTGACCCCCTTCCCGATTTTGAATAATTTACTAACAGAAGTAAACTAAAATTGGGTGCTCAGAAAGCAGCTTTGAACGTATTTGAGTACACCATAATGAGTTATTTTCAATTGACTGAGGCCTTCTGTGCATGTTTACCCTTATTTTCACTCAAAATTGCTAATTTCCATACCTTTTTATAGATTTTTTACCTTCAAAATCACTAGTTCATGTGTTTTATTGTCTTTTTTCAGCTATTTTTCGTAGTATATGTGCTTATATACCAATTTTTAGTATTTTTCACCTACTTTTTGCGATTTTTTTTACCTTTTTTACATCACAAAAAAGCCTATATAATGAACCCCCAAACCCCCTCAATTTTTTCCAGCTATCTATCCTTCCAAAGGCGCGATTAGCTATAAATCCAACCCCCTGGAAGGTCAAAATCTAGAATACCCTCGACATGCACAGCGGGTAAACATGCACAGAGGCACAGGCCCTTTTCAATTATCGTCAACTTTTCGTAGTTGTGTAAACTCAAATGTGTTCAAAGCTGATTTATGAGCACCCTAATTGAGTTTACTTCTGCTAGTAAACTATGTAGTGTGCGCAGCCAATGGAAAAAAACAACAACTATGTAACATGTACAACAAATGATTGAAATCTCGAATTAAAAAACGATTTTTTAAGCAATAGTGCTAATTTTAATGTTTTATCGGCTCTTAAAGCTAGTTCACAACCGGGATTTTGAAGACTCATATATCAACATTGAACGCATTTGAATTTACTGAGATGAGCTGTCCATCAGCTAAAGATGATGGCGATCAAAAATAATTCATTCCGGGAAACTCAAATGCGTACAAATTCGATTTATGAGTTTTCGAAATTTCTATTGAACACTAGTGTGCGCAAGGCATATTCAATCTCGCAGTATTTAAAAGCGTATATTGGTGTTGTATTTATTCACAACTCCCGCCGTAAAATGGGCCCACACACACTAGTTGACATCGCAAATTCGCGTCAACTCAGTGTCAATTGAATAAAACAAGAAGTTTGTAAAAAGCATCACACTTAACAGGAACAATGAAAATGAAGTGTCATGATGTAAAATTAACTATGCTCTATCAGATACATAAGTTGAAATCACAGTATCACTTAAATTCAGTTGACATTTAGTTGACACGAATTCAGTTGACATCCAGTGTGTGGGGGCCCAATCGACCAGCACGTGAAAAAGACGCATTGGGCCCACACACACTAGTTTACATCAAAATTAGTTTCAACTTAACTTTGTAAATTAAATGTTGTTTCAACTATTAATTGTTTCAACTTTCCATAGTGATTTCAACTTTCAATAGTGATAGAGCATACTTTATTTTATTTCTTGACACTTAATTTTTATTGTTTCTGTTAAGTGTGATGCTTTATTTTTAAAAAATTGTGGTATTTACTTGGCATTCAGTTGACATTTATTTGCGATGTCAACTAGTGTGTGTCCCATTGTCATTTCCGTTTCGAAATCTGGCACGAAGTCATTGTGTGTTTAAGTAAGTACCGTATTACCTCGAATTATCCCCCCCTTGAATTACCCCCCCCCCTCGAAATACCCCCCCCCCCCTAAAATTCGGCTGAGGAAATAAAAAAAAACCCTCGAAATACCCCCCCTAAAATGGAGTATAAAGAGAACGTACATGACAAATACCGTAGTCTGTGATCTGTACAATGCAGAACACACGTTAAAAGTGATGGCTAAGTGACGTTAGGGAAGGGTTTATGTGTATATACAGTTTTATATGCCTATAAATACATATACATCTACGTAATAGTTCGATTTTTCTACGTCTGCGTATGGGGAATTTCCGAAAATTTCTGGCGAAATAATAGACCCCCCCTCGAATTATCCCCCCCTCAAATTTTGCTGGCGAAATAATAAACCCCCTGGGGGTATTTCGAGGTAATACGGTATAGTTATTAGTATTTAGTTCAAGTTTAGAAAGTAAGGCGCATTTTAGGGCCATTCACACCGATTTTTGTGACGATTTTTGTCAACTGAATGTCAACTAAATAACACAATTTTTTTAAAGCATCACACTTAACGGAACAATGAAAATTAAGTGCCACGATATAAAATTAATTACCTATGCCTTATCACATAGGAAAATTGAAAACACATAACACTAATTTTGATGTCAACTAAGACAGTGTGTGGGCTCTTAAAGGAGCCTAGCACGCGAGTCGTGTCGGGCGCCCTACATGCGCCCTACATTCTAATTGAATCCTGTTCCTGGTTTTGCACAGGTTGCGTCGGAGATCGGACAAGGAAAACGACCATTACATCACGCCCGCCACCAGCACGGCCAGTGAGAGGTAAATTATGTCCCCCGATTTTGATGTGCACCTTTTTTGCTGTGCCCTACCCCTACTACTTGCACTGGCACGTATTGCATGTGAAGTATTTTGAATTTGCGTTTGGCACCTTTGCGATGACTCAGCATCCGTGGACATCCGTGCTCAGTGGACATCCTTGCTCAGTGGACATCTGCAGCCCATGCCCTGCCGCTGAATGGCGCCACCTAGATGGCGCTATTGTCTGTTCCCATACGCGGCGGACATCACATTTAGTATGAAAACCTACCATAACCCATCTGAATAATGAACCAAAAATGATACAGTTTTTCATATAATATTTCGTTTTTACTATGGAATAATTAATAACGAAATTTATCACAAGATTAAATAATGGTAGGTTTTCATATTAGGTGTGCTGTCCGCCGAGTATACCTATCTGCATTTTGCCACCATGACAGGGCGCCCGCCAAACCAACATCTACTGTGCCACGTGTTGGAATTGTCTTTTGTGTTTTCACAACATTTTGTGGGCTGGACAGCGGAAACAGCGACAGTTGGGTTCTCATTTGGCGGCAAAGTGCAGATGCCTCGAGGCAACAAAAGCGTTTTCGCAAACGTAGCTGCATGCAGGGGTGATGCCAGCTGGGCACGTAATGCGGCAGTGGCACCATTGTAACTAGCTTGGCACCAGCCGTGTGCCGCCGATGTCCACTGAGCGTAGATGTCCACTGGGTGCAAATGTCCAGGGGTTGTGTGCCTTTTGCGATGGATTCGGACAATATTTAGATGTGTATGAGTTTTCGATGCCCATATACGATATTTGTCCATGTAAATAGACTATATTCGATGCTTGTCGATATTTTATTGCGTTGTTTCAACGTTCTATATTCAATAATCGACTCGAAGCTTTTATTGTCCGTATCCTAGTTACCTTGATGTCCATTGCTTCTAATGGCGCTGCACACACTAGTTTACCAACGGTAAACTAAGAATTTGGTAAACTCATTTTTCAACTTCTGAGCGCATCTGAGTTTACCGGAATGTGTGATTTTCAATATCCGTCAATTGTAGTTGACGAATAGTTCATTCCGGTAAACTCAGATGCGCTCAGAAGCTGAAAACTGAGTTTACTAACTTCTCAGTTTACCAGTAGTAAACTAGTGTGTGCAGCGCCAATATGTTTACTGCGCCGGACGCCGACGTTCGAAGCAGATTGGTACATGCTACACTTTTCAGTGTAGCGACTGGCTGTTTTATCAATTTTAGCCAATGTGAGGGCGCAAGTTGTCTCTGCAAACTACTTTTCATAGGAGAATTTCAATTTTTCAATTGTATTAACGGGATTCCTTGAACTCACAATTTGGAGTTATCCGTTGAATGTTTTACTCCCGTTTTAGGGAAATATTGGGTTTGAAGTATTTTTCTGGTGTGAAGTAAAATATTTTTCTGGTTTCCTGAATTTGAAAATTTCGTGTTACTTTTGTAAACTAGTTTGCAAAGTGACCTTGTGCTAGGCCTTTTCAGTTCATAATTTTTTGGGGGATTTTTTTGTTTATTTGCTGACATTCTTCATAACGACTTCGCACCAAGTTAAAAATAGCTAATAAATATCGAGTAACTGACACTGAGTGCTGCATATTTACAGTCAATCCTCAAATAAGTCCCCCCTCTCGAATACCCCCTCGAATAACTCCCCCCTGTTAGCTGACGGAGGAAAAAATAACTCCCCCCCCCCCTCGATTACCCCCTCCCCTACTTTATGGGTAGGAACGGCGTACATGTATAAAAACGCTGTTAATGTATTTATGTGTACATTAAAATGAATGTATTCTTTTGCAGCTGATGTTCACCAGCATTGATTGCATTACATTAAAAATGGATTCATGCATGAATTTAACCCTACTCATACCATTTATAGATCATGCAATGTACGAAATACTCTGACGAAAAAATAAATCCTCCCCTCGATTAACTACCCCCTCGAATAAGTCCCCCTCAAAAAATTCTGACGAAAAAATAACCCCCCCTGGGACTTATTCGAGGATTTACGGTAATTCCTTCAATTTAATCGGCTAGTCAACTCGCAATTAGTCCTTGCATTTGCAACGTGCATTCTAACAAACCTTGGCTTCTTAAAAAAATAATTAGGCCAGATTCAATTCAATTCGCAAAATTTATCCGTCAACTAGTTCGCAATTCCCCGATATTTTGCAGCGCGTCCATCATTCGCGAACTGCGCACATCTTCGCCCACGCGGCCGGCGCAGCGGTGCAAGGAATTCGAACATTTGAGTTTTGCCCAGCTGCGAACTATCGCCACTTTGGGGGTTGGAGGTTTCGGCAGGGTGGAGCTGGTAGGTTGCGAGGGGTTACTTTGGTTTGGTGCTTGGACGTGGGGGTGATCACTTTGACATACCGTATTTCTTCGAATTACCACCGGGGGGTTATTTAAGAGTGGAAATTTTGATGGGGGTTAAACGGGTGGGGGAGGGATATTTATTCGCCGGAATTTTTTTGAAATCCCAGTAGTAAATTGTTGTTTGTAACGTACATAGACGTCGAAAAATGCAACAATAACCGGCATGTATAGCACTCTTCAGACTTTTATGAGTATTTACGTAGACAGTACAAACACTGTTCTAACATAACACAGTCATTGTTTTTCACGTGTGTTCTGCGTTTCCCGGATCACAAACCACAGTTTTTGTCATTTACGTTCTCTATACACTAAATTGGAGGAGGATACTGAATTGATAGTGTCATTTTAGGGGGGTATTTCGAGGAAAAACTGGATGTACGTTTACTGTGACATATCGGATAAGTGACATGCCGTGCGTAGCACTTTGACATACACTCCAGGAAAAATGTCTTTAGCCTCCTGATCGAGAACAAAAAAATTCAACGTCTCCCCGCTAACGTGCGATCTGTGTCGGGATATACATGGGATGAATTCTTGTAAAGTAAGGTGCCTTTATGCCACGTGTCGATTTTTAGCTTTCTGGGTGCGTTGCTGCACATTTGACAGCCATCCAAAGTCAAATTTCCGGTGGAAAAAGTCTTTAGCCTTTTTGTGAAAACGTTAAAACAAGGGAAAAAAACATGTTAAAAGGATGAAAAAGACTGCGATGCGATGTGAAAAAATGATGCTCTGCTCAAATATTTATCACTTTGCGAATTTATATTCAAAAAGGTATATGCGGTGAACTTGATACTCTGCACTCACACTGAATTCTCATCATGTTCAAAATTGTCTGCCGTCGGTCGGCAGACAAATATCGACCCGGCATGGTGCAGATTTTTGAAATGATGAAAAAAAAGAAATGTTGGCACCGTGCCAGCTTATGGCTGCGCGCATTAAGCGAAATGTAAAAAAAGCAACAAAAAAATCGCGGAAGGCACTGCATTCACGCTTAACAACATGTTAACTAAACACCTTCCCGATCAAGTCCGGCCGCCTATTTTTTTTTTCACTTCGCAGGCCATATCTCTGGTTGCGGGAGGGGTGGGAAACTAAAACTTGGGTGGTATATAGGCGCAACCCCCCACTACCCCGCATGAATAAATGGGGCAGCGGCGACTCACTATAGAGGGGGTTGCCATATACGTGAAAAAAATTTGCAGCGTTTTCACTGTCCCGCACAGGTCCGGCCCCCGGTTGATTTCTTACACTGCGGGTCCCGTATCTCCAGCTGTGGGAGGGGTATAGATCTAAAATTTTTGGGGATGTGTCGCCAACACCCATCCCCTACTATACACTGGCCAGGTGGTTTTTGGCAACTCACCACAGTGTGGGGTGCAAAGTTTAAAACTTATTAAAATGTTACTGTCCCACACAAGTCCAGCATCCAATTGAATTTCGAAAAATGGACACTTTTGTGTTGTTTTAACACTAATGTGGTTGACAATGTGAAATAAGCATGAAATATCCTCTAAAAAATATCTTATCCGACCTAAAACTGGCCACCACATGAACCCCTTCCCCCAAGTGGGTGACAAAAAATCACTTTTTACAACTTTTTCATTAGACACTTGAACGGCTGGTTTACAATAATTTATAGGGGAGGGTTAAAGGTCTCAAGTTGTGTAAAAAATCTTACCTCAAAAATGCCTTCATAAGAAAATTTGCTGGGGCTGAATTTCAAATTGTAAAAATGACATCATTGCAGGAACAAAAATAGGCAAAATTCACAATTTTAAATTTACCCCCAGCAAATTTTCTTATGAAGGCATTTTTGAGGTAAGGTTTTTTACACAATTTGAAACCTTTAACCCTCCTCTATAAATAATTGTAAACCAGCAGTTCAAGTGTCTGATGAAACAGTTGTAAAAAGTGATTTTTTTGTCACCCACTTGGGGGGAAGGGTTCATGTGGTGGGCAGTTTTAGGTCAGATAAGATATTTTTTAGAGAATATTTCATGCTTATTTCACATTGTCAACCATATTAGTGTTTAAACAACACAAAAGTGTCCATTTTTTGAAATTCAATTGGATGCTGTACTTGTGTGGGACAGTAACATTTTAATAAATTTTAAACTTTGCACCCCACAGTGTGGTGAGTTGCCAAAGACCGCCTGGCCAGTGTATAGTAGGGGAGGGGTGTTGGCGACACATCCCCAAAATTTTAGATTTATACCCCTCCCACAGGTGGAGGTACGGCACCCGCAGTGAAAGAAATCAGTGGGGGCCGGACCTGTGTGGGACACTAAAAAAGCTGCAAATTTTTTTGCACACGGCGACCCACTCTGTAGGGGGTCGCCGCGACCCCTTCAATTCATGCGAAGTAGAGGGGGGTTGCACCAATATCTACCCCAAGTTTCAGCTTTTGGCGCGTCCTAGAACAGGAGATAGGACGTCAGAAGTAAAATAAAAAATGGGGGGCCGGACTTGATCGGGAAGGTGTTTATATACACAGGAGGGGGCCATATTTCTACTGTGTGGGATCGACATATGAGCCCCCCTATGTATGAGTTTCACCCCTCAGTGACCCATATTTAATGTTTGGTTTGCCATTGAACCAAAAAAAATCAAAGGGCTAAAGACATATTTCCTGGAGTGTATATAATGTGAATTTGACACCCCGTGCATAATATGCATATCCCTCAAGCACCACTGCGACACTAGTGTCCAACAACTGCACACGTAGACGTTTTACGTTGCAGGTGTACATTCCGCCGGACAAAGCGAGAAGTTACGCCCTGAAAGCGCTCAAAAAGAAGCACATCGTGGACACCAGACAACAGGAGCATTTGTTCAGCGAGAGAAATCTCATGCTGGAAATGGACAGCGAGTGGATTGTCAAGTTGTTTTGCACTTTCAGAGACAGCAAATACGTTTACATGCTCATGGAGGTGTGCTTGGGAGGCGAACTTTGGAGCACTTTGAGGTCGGTTTTTGTCGGTTTTTTCACTTAATTCTAGGGTTCAAACGGGATCCCGATCCTGATCCCGGATCCCGTGAAATTCCGGGATTTACCAGTGATCCCGATCCCGAAATCTCAAAAAGTGAATACCGATCCCGATCCCGAAAAGTCAATCCCGTTTGAACCCTACTTAATTCCCGCTCAATTCGCCCTCGTTAACTTTTATTGACGCATTTTTGGTTAATTTTTCTAGTATTCTATGTACTGGTATAATGGGCCCCCACACACAGGATGTCAACCAAATTCGTGTCAACTAAATGTCAACTGAATTTAAGTGATACTGTGATTTCAACTTATCTATCTGATAGAGCATAGTTAATTTTACGTCATGACACTTCATTTTCATTGTTCCTGTTAAGTGTGACTTTGTGTGCTTTTTACAAACTTCTTGTTTTATTCAATTGACACCGAGTTGACGCGAATTTGCGATGTCAACTAGTGTGTGTGGGCCCATTGGCTCGAGTATACAAATTCTCAATGTGCTACAAGATGAATATGTGGACTGATAAAAAATGGGCATTAAAAATAGCTCATTTCGGTAAACTCAAAAGCGTCCAAGCCAAAGTTGATTTACAAGTGTTCAAAATTTCCAGTTGAAAACTAGTGTGCGTCCTACATCACAAATATAATACGCATTTGTGTGCAGAGATCGAGGTCACTTCGACGATTACACAGCCCGGTTTTACGTGGCTTGTTCCTTGGAGGGCTTGGAGTATTTGCATAGAAGGCGCATTGTGTACAGAGACTTGAAGCCTGAGAATTGTTTGTTGACTGAAACCGGGTTCATGAAACTGGTCGGTTTTTAGAGGGGTTTGATGTTTACCGCCACAGTTTTTTATATCACAACACGAGAGTGCAAAATGAGATACACTGTAAAATACCCAGTAAAATGTCAAATGTCATTTAAAGTGTTAAGAGTAGTGCACTTCGTTCTCCATTTTACAGGGCAACTTCGTGACTTTTGACAATTAGCATGGCATTTGACATTTTACAGGGAATCTAACATGACTTCAGACTATTTCCATGACATGTGACATTTTACAGGGCAGTTTACATGACTTTAAACACTTTGCATGGCATTTGACGTTTTACAGCGCATTTTACATAACTTTAGAGTTAGACACTTAGTATGACATTTGACATTTTACAAGGTATGAGAGTGGCACCTGAATTCAATCAACAATTTTGATGAATATTTATTAAGTTACCCAATTCAACTCAAATGAAGAAAAAAATACATTTCAAACAAGCTTCAACTCGACTTTAATGTAAATAAATTCCGCTGCGGCCACTCTCAGGTTGATTTCGGCTTTGCCAAAAAGCTAGCCGTGGGTCGCAAAACGTGGACATTCTGCGGCACCCCCGAATACGTGTCCCCCGAAATCATACTGAACAAGGGGCACGACCACGCGGCCGATTACTGGGCGCTGGGCATTTACATTTGCGAATTGATGCTGGGACGGCCCCCCTTCCAGGCGAACGACCCCATGAAAACTTACACGCTCATTTTGAAGGGGGTCGACGCGCTCGATATACCCAATAGGAGGATTGGTTGGTTTTTCACGCATTTTTAAGATGGAACGAATATGATCTAGCTTGAATGAATATGAAATGTATGACATTTGATTTTTTTTCTAGGTTATGAGGCGGATCAAATCATGATTGATCAAGACAAATATTCCATTCTCATTCCAAAAATTTCTGAGAAACCAAAATTTCGGTCGTCACTTCGGTTACGTTTCCCGTAAACTCCGCCTTAAATACGAATCGCCGATTGGCAGGCAAAACGGCCACGGCGCTGGTGAAAAAGCTGTGTCGAGAGAATCCCGGCGAGCGGCTGGGCTGCGGCGCCGGCGGCATACAGGACATTCGGAGGCACAGGTATGCCACTGACAGGGGTATTTTTGATTTTGACCCTCTCGGGGGTGGGTAGATGGCAATTCGTTCCCCCTTGGGGAATATATGGTTGGAATTTTATGTTGAGGGGGGTTGCGCGGGGGTTCAATAGTAGCTAAAAAATTTACCTCCGGTATAGATAGGTTGATGGGGGTAACCCCCCTCGACCGCCCCATGTACCCCTTGTTCTGGGACTGGGAATTGATGAATTTACGTGTTCAGGTATCGTACCAAAAAAGTTCCAAGTCGGGTTATCGTGTCGGGCTTCGTGTCGGGTTATCGGGTTCCATGCCCTACAATACCAATGTCACAACACCTTCCCCCACGCACCACCCTTCTCAGATGGTTCATGGGTTTCGATTGGGAGGGTCTGCGCGCGCGCACCGTGCGCCCGCCGATTCAGCCGCGCGTTTCCGGCCCCATGGATGCGAGCAATTTCGATCAATACCCGCCCGATGCCGACGTGCCGCCCGATGAATTCAGCGGCTGGGATGAGGGCTTTTAGGGACTTTTAGAGCGTGCTTGAATTTGAGGTTTAATGCCAGTGGCATCGTGGTGAGTGTTCCAAAAATTGGTGTTTTTTTTGGAAAATTTGATTAGATAAAAATGTTTCAGATCGGAAATTTTGTCAAAAATAAAACACAATTTTATCTCTGAAATAAATCAAGAAAATATAAATAAATATTAATGAGACATTTTGTTATATGTAAAAAAATTCCGAAGTTTTTTGGAACGCTGATTGTGGCTTTGATCTAGCCTCCATTGTAGTCGATTTCAATTACAACCGATTGCGATAAAACCGGGTGCCCGTCCCCCACCCTAAGTGCCAATATCAGACATTTTTGGCTTATCGTATCACTGGTTAGATGACATCTGAGATTCTATGGCGCACCGCACACTGCAAAATGTAACGGGAAGTTCGGACGATTTTTTCAGGGTGGAATTCAAAGGCGGAATTAAAAAAGAGGGGTGGAATTAAAAATCGTCCGAGCCGACCCAAATTTCAGTAGTTTTTTAGATGTGTCGTAAATAAAATCGTCCGAACTGACTTTATAATTCTGCCCGGGTGGAAATTAAAACGTCGTTAGACTTTGCAGTGTGCGGTGCGCCTATACATATGTAATTACTAATCAGACATTTTAACATCCAAAGGATTTTTACATCCACATTGTGATGGTGACTTCGAACGCCTGAAATGTTCACATGACAGGGCACTTTACGGGATTGAGGGATTGCACCCTGGTGCCAATACCAGACCCTGTAAAATGTAAAGTGCGGCAAAGTGTAAAAAGTCATAAAAAGTCGTGAAACGTACGTTTGCCATCTTCCAGGGCATCTTACATGACTTAGACACTTTGCATGACATTAGACATCTTTCGGGATTGAGGTATTGCACCCTGGCGGGGCAGAGTTGAAAGGACAGTGGGCCAAACGTTTCACTCATCGATGCCCAGTTCCGCAATTGGAGAAGTGAAAAACCGTTTGGGTGGTTAGAAGATATATGGGAAGCAAATTGAGTAGTGAAAAGTTTACTTCCCCGCTTGCGAATTGGCACCAGCACTGATATTTTTTTAATGTGTGTTGGCCACTGATTTTCGATCAACTGTCAGCCAGGGTTGGCAAAATCTCAGAAAAAAAATAAAATAAAATGAAAAATTGAAGAATAAAATAAAATAAAATGGAAAATTGATAAAATAAAAATACAATTTTACTAAAATTCAAATTTTTGTAAAATTTTACTAAAATTTGAGTGTCTGCAAAATTCTATAAAAAGTTTTCTATCCTGTTGCTTAAGATTCTATCTGCCTATTTGCAGAACTGGTTGGTGTATTGTTGTTGCTGTCATTGTTGTGATTCAAAAATATTTTTGCTCAAAATTGCAAATGTTCACATCTTTTAATATATTTTCACATTAAAAATCACTAATTTATGTGATTTTCTTCATTCCATACCTTGAAAAATCCTATAGGTATATTGAACCCCGCACCCCCCCTCACCCCCCGAAAATAACAAATCTTTAGCTATTTTACCCTCAGGAGGAGGAATTAGCTACATATCTATCCGGCCTCTGATGGTCAAAATTCAACCTACGTTGCAACCTGTGTCACAAATCTACATTATATTTTTTTGGTATTCATCTGCATGCTTCTAGCGTGCACATTGTTTTCTGGCCTTGCATCGAAGATTCTGATTTTTTGTAAAAATTTTGTAAAATGGTTTCATTTTATTTTACTAATGACATTTCAGAATAAAATTTAAAAAAATGAAACATGAATAAAATAAAATACAATTTTAATAAAAATAAAATACAAATTTAGTAAAAATAATTTTACTAAAACCAACCATGCTGTCAGCGAGTGTCGTTTTTCTATTCGTGTGGGTTCGAATGGCTCTACACAGACTAGTTGACCAGGACACCAAATGTCAACTGGTTCCCATCCCAATTCAAAGCTGGCGACGAACAACGTCCAAAAGCAAAAGTGTTGAATCATGTTGCAAATGAAGCTGTAGTGCTGAAAAAATATTGCGGTATGTGCAATGCGAGGCCTGCATGAAGTATTTACATATGGACACAACAATGCGTAGTGTTACTCGTCAGCAAGCTTTGAATTGGGACCGGAACCTGTTGACATTTGGTGTCTTTGTCAACTACTGTACTGTGTCTAGGGCCAATGTGAAGCATTGCTCTGTGTTTTGTGCCATGTGTTCATTAGTGTCCAAGTGTAGGGGTTTGGATGTGATGCGAGTGTAGATTTCTGGCAGTTTTTGACGGGGATTTTAATTTTTAGAATACTTTTTTCTTCCTCCCGGTGCAGCGTAATACATTGTGATTGATTTTTTTCTAGGTATTTACGTGTAATTTAATTAATTACAACAATTTGTTCGTATTTATGCGTTCTTGGACTGTTTGAAAATGGATTTCCTTGTCGATTTTTCAAAGATAGTCGAATCAAAAATGTCATTGCTTCCACCGTCCCTTCCCATCACCCCACAGCTATTTATGTGTAAATATTTATGTTTCTACCTTTTTTTCTTTTTTTTATAGTCAGACTATTCTATTTATTTTGTTTGATTGAATCGATTTTCTGTATGATACGCGATAGCATGCAAATAAGCCGGATGCCAAGATGATTTTACTTTCAGTACGATTGTTAAGATTTTATGGCGCACCGCACACTGCAAAGTGGCACGGGTGGTTCGGACGTTTTTTTATTTCCACCCGGGCGGAATTGTAAAGTCGGTTCGGACGATTTTATTGATGACAAATCTAAAACACAACTGAAATTTGGGTCGGTTCGGACGATTTTTAATTCCGCCTTTGAATTCCGACCACGCAAAAAACGTCCGAACCGCCCGTGCCACTTTGCAGTGTGCGGTGGGCCTTTTAGCCCTGCTGATTTTCTCGCACCAGAGGCTTGATGTGAATAAATGTGAATACCGTATATACTCGAATAAGACCACAGGGGGGTTATTTTTTGTCAAAGTTTTCGCGGGGGAGTTCAAAAAATCAAGGACTTATTCGACGACGTACGATATATTTAAATATATACCATTCTGTATTGCAGTCAAATGAAACAGAATTACTCTTGAATCTTTGTGATTATTCGGAAAAACCCAACAATCTTTGTGATTATTCGGGAAAACCCAACATCTTTTGGAATAGTTGGCGGCGAACGAGTAGGTGCCAATGGGCCCACACACACTAGTTGACATCGACAAATGTCAACTGGTTCCGATCCCAATTGAAAGCTTGCTGACGAGCCAACGAACGACGTTCAAATGCAAGCTTTGAATTAGGAACGGAACCAGTTGACATTTGGTGTCGATGTCAACTAGTGTGCGTGGGGCCATTCTCAGACCCTGTAAAATGTCAATGTGTCAAAGTCATGTAAAATGCCCTGATAAATGCAAACGTAAGTTTGACACTTTCCAGTGCATTCTGCATGTCATGTTACAGGGTCTGGGACTGCCCTTGACTGGGTTCACCTAAGCATGTCAATGTCAAGATCGGCCGTTCAAAATCACCACCTATTGCGCTGTCGGGAAAGTTCGTTCCGTCTCCCCTTTGATCGTGGTGCATTGTGAGGTTTGAGTCGGTGTATAAAAGCTGGAATTATCGATCAATGTAAAATTCAAGGATAATAATTAACCGCGAAATTGATTACATAAAAGTAGATAATGATACATATCTCCAACTTTATGTTCCCAACTGATTTGACGTTGAAATTTCATCAAAAAATTGAAAACTCCAGAAACGGTGGATCGTGCTTGTCGAGTTGAGGGCATTATTGAGAGATAGATTAGCGCTGGATCGACTTTTACCTTATCAATTTTGCGGTAAAATTTTATGCTTGACTAAATTCCAGATTATATACCCCAGCTGAATCCCCACTGATCGTCCAGGACGATCCAATCTGAGACGATCTTGAAACGGAACGAACTTTCCCGACAAACCAATATGTATTTATTGACCCCAATTATCTCGGGACTGGAGGTATATTCGGGTAAACAAATAAATAAATGGTGATATGTCCAAACCCAACATACTCGGACAGCATCAAAATCGGCCTACGTAAAACACAATGGGACACACGAATGTAGATTTGTATGATATCGCAAAAACTGAAACTCCGCTTACAACCCACCCTCGAACGAGGGCCGATTGAATTACCCCCCTCAAAATATTATTTTTACGACGCTTGTGCGTTAAATATACGTTTGCCCATTTTTTCCACACGTACCCAGGGTTAGGGTTCAAACGGGATTGACTTTTCGGGATCGGGATTCACTTTTTAAGATTTCGGGATCGGGATCTGGATTGGCATTTTTTCGGGATCGGGATTGGGGTCTAGGGATAGAGATTTTCGTCACTGTTCTGGCATTCACAGTTGTTCATAAAGGTCTCAAAACACTGTTGGATGCCAGAAAAGTGACATAAAATGGACGCTGGGGGTTTGTGTTCACATTTTTGCACGCAAAAATGTCATTTTTTCACTTTTTATAATTTTCACTATTTTTTCCGGGATCGGGATTGGCGTCGGCGCTAGCGCCAGAAACAGCTGTATAATATGTATGTAAATATTACGTACATATACAGTGACAGGCACATTATTGGGTGCATTTTGAGGGATATGTATCCACGAGGAGCGATCTACTGAACATACCATTTGTTAAGGAGGAAAATGCCGCCCCCCCCCTGGATACGGCCCTGCACGTACCCAACAGTTTTGCTTTCACATCGACAATTACAAGCTATGTATCATACCGTATTTCCTCGAAATATCTTCCGGGGGTTAATTTTTCACAGTGGAAATATTGCAGCGGGTATCAATTCATAGTGGCCATTTTGAGAGAGGTATTTCGTAGGAAATGCAGGCATTTTCTCCAATTTTTCAACGAAAATATTTTTCACGTGTTCATTCAGCAGAGAAAAAGTTAATTATCACAAATGAGCCCATCGAACGTCACCAAATGTTACTAAAATTTGCAAGATAGGATAGATAATAGCATTTTGCGCATCGATCGCAAAACCAGAATTTTCAAATCATGGATCATTCACATATATATTTACTTTTGGATGGATGAAAGTGTAACATTAAACAGCGGATGACCCACTGAAACAGTAAATTTGGCGCTGAACACACTAGTAAACACCGGTGCGAATCCCAGGCCCTGTAAAATGTCTAGTCATGTAAAATGGCAAACGTGTTTCCCACTTTGCATGAAATTTTACGGCCTGGGACTGTCCCCAGGCGTCAACTGGTTTAGATGTCAATTGAGCTGTTTACTAGTGTACGTAGCGGTATTCTAACGCCAACAGCTAAGTGCATTGCAAGAACGACATTACATACATATGAGTTCAATAATCTTAAATTAAAAAATATTGATATAGGTAAATTCATTTTTCTGCACCAATTTTATGATTTCTGCACAAATAAGGCATCTGGATAAAATTGGTGCTTCGCTAGTAAATGTTTGAATAACTGAAAAGAAGTCAAGCAAAAATCTTAAACGCGACATGATTCATGATACATTCGCAGTGAAAAGATAGCAGCGAAAGTAAAGTGTTGATGTGAAAGTGTCTTTGATCGCTATGCATTTCTGAGAAAATACGACCTGGTGCAGTCCCAGACCCTGTAAACTGTCAATAGTCATGCAAAGTGTCTAAAGTAATAAAAATGTCCTGGAAAATGCTAACGTACGTTTGAACACTTTCCATGACATTATACATGACTTCAGACACTTTACTTGACATTTTACAGGGTTTGGGACTGGCACCTGAATTCACAGCGCGTCAAGTCCCATTCACTTACCCACATTACACGCTGCTACGCGCTGCTGGAGTGTGGTGCCATGCCATCCAACAAATTCTCCACGTTTCCAGTAAGTGCACCATTCGTGACACACACTGGATGTTAACTGCTTTCAGTGTCAACTCGATTTTGGTTTACTATAGGTCGCAGGACAATTTTTCAATTGCATATGCGGCAGTGTCGAAAAGGAATCAATATTACCACGTGCAGGGACGAAACCAGGATTTTTGAGCGGGGGGGGGCGGATTGTATATGGAGCCTGGCGAACGGGGGTGGGGGGCCGCCCCTCCCTAAAGATTTACCCCTGTAGTAGGGGAATGGCGCCATGGCGCTGGCGCCATACATAGGCGCCACACCATGGCGCCACTGGCGTTGGCATTTGCGCCAAAACACCAGTATACGTCTGCTTTTTACAGGCATATACAGCCACATGGACAGGAATTGTGTCCATTTTAACTGGCTTTGAGGCCGCGGAGACCAGTCAGCTGAAAATATATGTTGCGAACGGAAAATGAACGCTTGCGCGCAAGATTTTTTCAAACTGTCGACAAAATCGTCTTCTGGAAGTGCCATTTCTGGCTCATTTTTTGATCCGGCCCGGGAAGGGCCCCCCCCCCGCCCCCCCTGGCTACGTCCTTGACCACGTGCATTTGAACATGTTTTCGCAACCGGTCAACTAAAATCCTAAACCAGTATGCCCAGTTGACAGCGGATGTAAATAAACTGTTCTGACTGGTTTCAATTAAGATTTTTATCGATGGGTTGTGAAATCATGTTAAATACATATGGCAATATTGACTCCTTTTTGACATTACCGCATGTGCACTTGAAAAATTGTCCTGCTACCTAAGTGCTTACTGAAAGCGAGTTGACACTGAAACCAGTTGACATCCAATGTGTGGCGACATAAAAAGGCACCCATTTAAACGCGAGCCCAAAAACCAACCAAAGGCACCACACCCCACCAAAAAGGTACCCACCCCAAAGAAACTCGATTTGATAGTGTTCACACGCGAGGGCAAATATGTCACCAGGGGGGTGCCGCGTCAGTCCAGGTACTGAGCTAGCCAGCGGAAACCCTCCCCATAACCCTGGCGACGCAGCACCGAGCACATGAACACGTCCATCGGACGGGTGGGCAATTCCGATCGGGATACTTGACCCTGTGAAGGGGGGGGGTAATCGAGGGTTTTCGGATTGGTGATTGGAGCTAACCGAATCGGGGGTCTCAAAATTGGGGGTAACCCCCCCACCCCCAAATCGGCTGCCTATCTATCCCGGAGGAAATGTTTTTGGCTACTATCCTCTGAACCCCCCACTCCACCCAATCGGCCAGCTATTCACCCATCTGGAGCGATTTTAAGAACTTTATCCAAAAAAAACCCGGGACGCTAATCCCGACACCACGAGCCCGAAAATCCAAAAAAATCACGATCACTGAATTACGATCCCGTTTGATGCACACATAAATAACGCATGTATTTACCTTTACACAGCTTATGCATCGAAAAAATAATAAAAAATGCGTGTCAAAAAGGGCGAAAACGGACCTTGCCGGTGCAACTGTCGCTGATGCCCAGGTAGTATTTGAGGTGGTCTTCTGACAGCGCGGCGGGCTTGTCGATCTTGTTGCCCAGCACCAGAATGGGGCAGCCGGCCACCTGCTCGTCCGACATCAAGCTCTGCGAGGGGTGCAAGTCAAGTTCCCTCTTGGCAGTTCCGCAAGTGGACAATAAAACACGTTTGAGAAGTGTAGGGATGGAACGTTTGTACTATAGACAGGGTCAAATGCGAAATACCTAGTGCATAAGCACAAAACTTTTGGCTCGTGTATAAAAAACGGTTTCGATGCCTGCTAAAGACATTTAAAAATGAAATTTTTTTAAAGACTGTTAAAAACACCTGCTATCCCTAGTTAC
Source organism: Sphaerolaimus hirsutus (assembly GCA_964036195.1). Taxonomy (NCBI): domain Eukaryota; kingdom Metazoa; phylum Nematoda; class Chromadorea; order Monhysterida; family Sphaerolaimidae; genus Sphaerolaimus; species Sphaerolaimus hirsutus. Next base: position 25,532,240 of record OZ038457.1, read on the forward strand.
CCCCAAAACTCTATATACCCCGAAGGCAAAATTCTGGGCTACTATCTCTGAAAAAATCTGAGCTTAATTTTAAAAAGTCAATTATTTCAAATTGATTTTTATTCAATCAAGACGTTTGATAAAAAATTACTTCCCTCAAACCCCACATCCAACAACACACACATCCAACAACACACACACCCAAACCACAAACCAATGCCCACAACAAAACGACGTAGGCTCGCTTCTAGGGATGGCCAGCGCTTTTTTTCAAGCGCTTTTTTTTTAAACGCCGCTTTTTTTAAAAAAAAGCGCAAGGGTCCCAGCGCTTTTTTTTTAAAAAGAGCGCTGGCAAAATTTTTCAGTACTTATGCACTAGGCATTTTGCAATTTTTTGCGCGCAAGCGCGCAATTTCACATGCACATTAGCACTGGTGTTTGTTTTCATCGGTTTTGTGGCATTATTAGCTTCATTGCTTCTATTCCTGTGTGCTATCATGTAATAATAAGTTGTGATATGTTAGTGCAGCATAGAATATTCAGCCAATGTCCTCCCACATACTTCTACAGTGGGAAACATTACTCTCAACGTATTAGCCTTCTCTTATAACCTTATTTAAGCACTATTTTATGACTAACATTACTTGAGGTCACGAAACATTCACAAACAGCGAATATAGATCTTGTGTCAACATAAAAAGTAATTTTTTTGGAAGAAATCACCACTTATCATGTTATCCCATGACTACACAGCCATTCTATGGCTGTATATCATCACAAGTACTGCCACTTGTCTGATATACCTGTATATATTGATACAGAACTATATTTGGGAGCTTTTTAGGGAACTTCCCAACATTTTTTTAAAAAAGCGAAAGCGCGTTTTTTTTTTAAAAAGCGCTTTTTTTTAAAAAAAGCGGGGCCGTTAAAAAAAGCGCTTTTTTCCATCCCTACTCGCTTCGCATGTAAACCCGCTTGGCATGTAGACACGTTGCGAGGGTGACATGGGGGATGGCTGCTCAGTTATATATCTATCCCTCAGTACTATCGCATGAGCCCCCACAAATCGCGCTACTATCTAGGTATTTATGTGGAGCAAACTTGAGCAATTTTCCCACCAATTTTTCCTTAACAGCGCTAATTTTATCCCCCCGGAGAAGGGATTGGCAATCTATTAGGCCCTAGGGTTCAAACGGGATCCCGATCCCGGATCCCGTGAAATTCCGGGAATTAGCAGTCCCGATCCAGATCCCGAAAATTTTCAAATCCCGATCCCGAGAAACTCCAAAGTCCGGGATCCCGATCCCGGAAAAATTACTGGAAATAATAAAAAGTGAAAAAGTGACATTTTTGCATGCAAAAATGTGAACCCAAACCCCCAGCGTCCATTTTCTGCAATTTTCTGGCATCCAACAGTGTTTTGAGACCATTATGAACAACTGTGGATGCCAGAACATTTCCAAAATCTCTATCCCAAGACCCCAATCCCGATCCCGAAAAAATGCCAATCCCGATCCCGATCACGTGACCCCAATCCCGGCCAATCCCGATCCCGATCCCGAAATCTCAAAAAAACAATCCCGATCCCGAAAAGTCAATCCCGTTTGAACCCTATTAGGCCCTCTATTTATCCCTCCGCGAGGGTCAACATCTCAGGAACCCCTGATCCGCTGTCTACATGCCAAACGGTTTACATGCGGGCAGGCACAGGCCCCAACAAAATGCACCTCCAACTCTGCCTTGCTCTCTGCGATCCGCTCGTGGTCGGCTGCGTCGACGAGAAACACGATCGCGTCCACGGCGGGGAAGTAGTCCTTCCAGACGCGGCGGGCTTGTGCGTGCCCGCCCAGGTCGAACGTGGTCAGTCGGATGCCCCCCAAAGACAGCTCCTCCGAGGCTGGGGGTGGTGTTCCATTGGCAATTGGGATGTGGGCAAAAGTTCAGGGGAGGGGGGTCTCGGGTGGGGGTTGGGGTAACCCCCCGCACCGCGCAGGTATCTATCTATCCAGGGGGAAAGTTTACTGGCCAGTGGTTACTATATCCCGAATCCCCCCCCCCCCTAAAAAAAACCCAGCTATCTAGCTATCTGGGGCGATTTTTGTGAAATTTTACCCAAACTTTTGCTAAAAATCCCAATTTTCATACGTTTATATAATTTCATACAATTTCCATACGTTTATATTTTCATTATATCCAATTTTCGACAAATTTTGTTGAGCGGGTGCTAAGTTATAACCACGCAAACTTTGGCGAACCCCCCCCCCCTAAAATTCTACTCTCGATTTCAGTTATGATTGCAACCCCGCGAACCGCTACCATAAATTTTTCCGGCTATTTATGTACAATTTTGGGTGAGAGTTGAGTAAAAACTTTGGAAGTGGCTCAAGGCATTTAATCACAATTTATCCTTATCACACCACCCTATCACATCACAATAAAAAATCGTCTAAAAATACAATCGATCAATCTCACTCGGATGCAAAGTTGGCACGTGCTGCCCCATCCGGTCATCTTTGAGCATGTGCAAAAGTGTCGTCTTTCCCGCATTGTCCAAGCCGAGAAATACCAATTTACCCTTTTTCTGTGCTAAACCTGCAACGTAAACGTTTTTTTAGTGGGGAGAACGAATTGTGCCGGCGATAGTCCACCACACACTGAAATTTCGCGTTCTAACGTTTGTACAGGCGGAACTACAAACGCTGAAATTAGAAATTTAAAGAACACAACGCTTTTGAAGGGTGAAAAATTCAGCTAGCAAATTGCGCGACGGATACAAATTCCTTCAATATTCCGGCGATGGGTGTCACTTTATTCAAAAAAACAATATTCAAAAAACGCTGAACCACAATTTCGGGTCACCGCGCGAGAAAGTCTCTTCTATGGGGCCCCCACACGCTAGTTGACATCGACACCAAATGTCAACTGGTGCCGATCCCGATTCAAAGCTTGCTGACGAGTGGACGAACGACGTTCAAACGCAAGCTTTGAATTGGGAACTGAACCAGTTGACATTTGGTGTCGATGTCAACTAGCGTGTGTGGGGCCTATTCGACCCACCTAAATACTGCAAAACGCTGGTGAACCAATCGAAAATCCACATCGCTCCTAACCGCGCTTGTCAAGATCGCATCCGGAATAAAATTCTTAATAAATTTTTGGGGCCTGCCGGGAGCGTCTGAAAAGATAACGAAATTTTGTATTAACACGAGATTTTCTACACGCAAAGCAAGTTTTTCTGTTTTGGCCGGCGCTTTGTGTGACGTAGTCAACTGGCAAAATTCCAAAAGGGGCACTTTTTATTTTTCGTGGAATGACGCACGAAAAATTTTAAACTTATGTTCACTTTGAAGAACGAGTGTACCCAACGAAAGAATTGGATACGGCTAATAAACCTGGTGCATCTGTCTGGGAATGTTTACTTGATCGATAAGTCCTTCGTCGTAGGCGTTTACCGACTTTTATGGTGGCATTTCGCTATGAAACTCTGCATCTCTCGTAAAGAATATTCATCTAATACTTTTACAGTACCTCCAATCGAATAAAATCAATTTTGTCCAGAACCACTCAGTCTGGAACCAAACGAAAAGGCCACCAGACCGAGTCTCGACTTTCAGGACAAAAACCAGGCTTTCCCACCACAGATAAATAACACCAGCCCCCAATTTCTCGCAGTTTCTCACCCTCAAAACTCAACCTAAACCTAAACCTCCAAAAAAATGTCCACGACCCCGTTGGCTCAGCGGGCGGGCACGCCGGGCACAGGCACCCAAGCGCGCCCGACAACTCCGGGCACTCAAAGGGCGCACACGCCCGGTGCCCACAGTATGGCCCGACGGCCCGACAGCCCAGGTGCCAGTCCCAGACCCTGGAGAATGGCTTGTCAAATGTCAAATGTTATAGAAAGTGTTTAAGTCATGGAAAATGCTTTGTCAACGTGAATACTTTTGACATTCTACAGGGCATTTACATCACTTTTGTCACTTTGCATTACATTTAACATTTTACAGGGTATTTTACATGACTTATGACACTTTGCACGACTTATGACACTTTGCACGACTTATGACACTTTGCATGACATTTGACATTTTCCATGGCATTTTACAGGGTCTGGGACTGCCCCCTGGTGCGGTCAGTGCTGCCAGGGGTCCCCAAAATCAGCCTCAGCAAAGGAGGGAGGATTCTTTCTTCGAGAAAGTGAGCACTTTGGGCAGGAGGAAGAAAATGGAAGAGGCGGAAAATGTGGAGCTGGAAGGACAGAAGGCTATTGATGCTGGAGGTTTGTTGGGTGGATGGTTTTGGGTTGTGATTGTTGGCTTTACTGTCTTTTGGATTGTGCAGAACGCAGAATTTGGCAGTAGTAGTAGTCCCTTGCAGTCATTGAAGGGGTAAGGGCTTGCCCCAGGGGCTGTCAAAATCGAAATTGGAGGGGGTATGTACATTTGGAATGAGTCTCTTAAAATATCTCTGGCAGATTTGGTTCAACAGTTAATGTAGTTTGGTTACTGGAAAGGGGGTATTAGGGATGAAAAAAACGTTTTTCAACGACCCCGTTAAAAAAACGTGTTTTGTTTTGTTAAACCGTTTTTTTCAAAAGCTCCCATAAGACACAATAACATGACGAAATGGGAACATTTACACTAAAAACGCCTCAAAACCAATGAAAACCACAACGAATCGTAGCAGGGACGTATCCAGGATTTTTGAGCGGGGGGGCTGTTTGTTTACGGAGCCCGGCGAGCGGGGGGGGGGGGGGCTCGGCCCCCCCCTAAAATTTTGCCTTCAAAGTGACAGAATGACGCCATGGCGCCAGCACCATTCGTAGGCGCCACGCCATGGCGCCAATGGCGTTGGCGCTGGCGCCAGAAACCGCTGTAAATGTATGTAAATATACGTACATACACAGAAACAGGCACATGATTGAGTGCATTTTCATGGATTGGTGTTTATGGGGACCGATCTAAAGAAAATCTAACATGCAAACGGGTAAAATGCGCGCTTGCGCGCAAAATTTTTGAGCAACAGTAAAAATTAGACCCCAAAAGTTGCATTTCCTGGTGTTTTTTCAGTCAGCCCCGGGAAGGGGGGGGGGCTGCAGCCCCCCCCCCCCGCCCCCCTGGATACGGCCCTGAATCGTAGCGTGTATGTGTAATTGCGCGCTTGCGCGCAATAAAATTGCACAATACTTAATTGCACAATACTTAATACAAACATTGAAAATTTGGGTCGAAGTTTTAAAAACGGTCTCGATGCTTGCGTTTGTATAATAAAATTTTTTTAAATATAAAATCCCTTTGAAAAAAAACATCGGCCATCCCTAGGGGGTATCGCCGTATTCTGTTAACCTTCTCCCCCCATTGGAGACCCCTGGCCCAAAACAATCCTCACTAAATTCGTCAACTAACAAAACCATCCTATATTCTCACTGCAGGCATCGCTCTGCCCCGCGAACTCATGCCCGAAGAATGTCAACTGGTCGAAGGCGAAGAGAGGAACATGGTGTCCCCTGAAAGTTTGGAAGACACTCGCGTGCACGAAATTATTCGGCTGCTCGTCACGTGGCTGAATAACGAGTTAAACGAGATGCGAATTGTAGTCAAGGACATTCAGGAGGACATTTATGATGGACTGGTCATTCAGAAGCTGATCGAAAAGATGACCGGATTGAGGGTGCGTTTTTGGGGACAAACGGTTTGATGTGTGATAGATAGATAGCTGAGAGATTTTTTTTTGGGGGGGTGATATACACAACGTTCGACATAAAAATGATATTTTTGACAGAAATCACAACTTATAATGCAATCCCATGAGAGTCACAGAGTCCTGCCACCTGTCTCATATACCTATATGTTGCCCCATAACCATATCTGTGTTTTTTGAAGAAAACACCTTTTTTAAGAAAAAACAACGTTTTTCAAAAACCGTGTCGTTGAAAAAAAACATTTTTCGTCCATCCCTAATAGTAGCCAAAAACTTTACATCGGGACAGACAGATAGCTAAGCGATTTAGGAGCGGCTCCCCATCTGAGACTTCTGTTCATCGCAAAATCTTTCGAAATTCCTCCAGCGAACGCCATCATGGCCCCACTTTGCCTCAGATCGAGTACCCGGAAGTGGCTCAATCTGAAATCGGTCAACTGGAGCGCCTGCGCATGGTGCTGGGCGTGGCCAACCAACTTTTGGCCCGGCCCAAAGACTGGCGCGCGCCCCAGTGGACGCCCGAGTCGGTGCACAACAAGGAGTTGTTGCCGATCTTGCACTTGCTGATCGCCTTGGCGCTGCACTTTCGCGCGCCCATTAGGTTTCCGGAAAATGTCAACGTGCAAGTGATTGTGGTGCAGAAAAAAGATGGTGTTTTGAGGCATCGGTTTGTTTGGGGTTGTCGAGGGGGGCTTTGTTTTGTTTTTTTTGGGGAGGGGGGGGGGTTACTCGAGCGGGAGCACGCCCGCCCCTGGCTGATCCCTTGATACCGGTAAGTGCGATATTACAGAAAAATGCTTGGCATCGATTTATATCAGCAATAACGCTCGCGTGGGCGTTTGGTAAATGCCGACGTTGGAATTGTGTAACTTTCGGTGACGAGAACACCGTTAAGAAGTGGCCCCTTTTTAACGGAATGTTTAGTCGAATAAATGAATTAAATGTAAATTAAATGCTACTATGTTAAGTCCGTCATCCATCCAGTCAACTTTTCAATTTACTCGACCAATATAAAATCGCAACTGTTGTGCAGCTACGTGTCCGACGCGCTGACCACCGTGCAGTCTGACCTCGGCCTGCCCGGCGAAAAGGACGCATTCGACACTCTTTTTGGCCACGGGCCAGACACATTGGAAAAAGTCAAACGCTCGCTGGTGTCATTCTCGAATAAATATTTGAATCGCATAAATTTGGAGGTTCGTTTCCCAATTGAGGCATCTAGTTCCGAATGTCGGTATCTCCATCATTTTAGGTTTTTCCAAAATTGCATTTGAAAATTCAAAGTTGGCCCGAGCGTGCAACTTTAAAGTGACAAGTCTTGCCCAAGACTTTTTGAAAAGCTTATGGAATTGTCTACATTTTCCATATTTTAAACCCTGCGGCCGGCATATATAGCTAGAGTTATGATGATTTGATTGATAGCATGTCAGCAGATTCAGTGGAGATACCCTGTTTCGAGTGATTTTTTTCAAAAAAATCACTCGAAACAGGGTATCTCCACTTTCTCAATGCGATCAACAGGCCCGGTTGTGCTGCCGTTCTGCTTGCCCATGGCCCCACTTGAGAGCAAATTTCTTACCCAGAGCAGTGGAGATACCCTGTTTCGGACAAAGACATTTTGGAGATACCCTGTTTCCGACAAAGATTTTTTTGGAGATACCCTGTTTCGGATGATTTTTTTCAAAAACTGGTTTGGAATTCTATACCGTAATTCGGATGATTTTTTCTGTTTTGTATGGGAATTTGGACTGTTTGCATCAAATCTATACCGTAATTCGGATGATTTTTTCCGTTGGTGGAGATACCCTGTTTCGAGTGAAATTTTTGGTGGCTCTTTTTGGAGATACCCTGTTTCGAGTGAATTTTTTCAAATTTGAGGGTGGAGATACCCTGTTTCGGATGATTTTTTTTGTTTTTTCTAAAAATCGGCATATATATATCTCGGGAATGGTATAAGATATTGAAAAAATTCTTTTGCTATCATGAAGAAATAAGTGCACTTATCACAGATTCGCACTTAACTCATTTTTTTACACTTTGGTCTTTACCGACATTCGGAACTAGATGCCTCAATTGCTATCACGCATTGCGCGCGTCGTTCACGTTGGAAGCGTGCCGACGATAGTTAACGCATGCGATTTTCACAAAAAGACAAAAATATTATTGCTGTTATAAGTTATGTCAATATAAGTGCAACGATAATTTTTGTTACATTTTCCCAAAAATCGCTTGCTTTAATTATCATTGGCACGCTTCCAACGTGAGACATAAATAACTGCGCGTGCAGAGTGTCATGTCACCGGAGTTCATGTCATGTCATAAATTCCCTTTGCGACAGGTGAGTGACCTGGAGACGCAATTCCAAGACGGCGTGTTTTTGGTGCTGCTCATGGGGCTGCTGGAAGGCTACTTCGTGCCGCTGTACTCCTTCCACCTGCAAGTCACGTCGTTTGAACAGAAAGTTGGCGTTGTTTTGACTTTTAAGTGTTTTTAACTTGATTAGGCCCACACACACTAGTTGACATCGACACCAAATGTCAACTGGTGCCGATCCCGATTCAAAGCTTGCTGACGAGTGGATGAACGACGTTCAAACGCAATCTTTGATTTAGGAACGGAACCAGTTGACATTTGGTGTCAATGTCAACTAGCGTGTGTGGGGCCAATGTTGAAAAGTAAGAATGTGAATTATATTTGTGCAGGTGGCAAATGTGACATTGGCTTTCTATTTGATGCAAGAGGCTGGCCTGCCCAAACCGCGCGCACGTCCCGAGGGTACGTTATTTTTACACTTGCTAATTTTAGTCGAAATGGCGGTACATCTGCATATACTAGGCGGACCGCATGCTATGCATTTTTCTGGGGGAAATACTCCAGGAAAAATAGTCCTGGGAAAAAAACGAAGAAAAAAAGATTTCAGAAACTAAATTATGTATTTATTTATGACACTTTTTATTTTTAAGTAGTGTTCTCTTTTGTGAAATGCGTGCATAAGTATCCTGTGGGCAGTCCCAAGTAGGGTTCAAACGGGATTGACTTTTCGGGATCGGGATCGGGATTCACTTTTTGAGATTTCGGGATCGGGATCGGGATTGGGGTTTCAGGATCGGGATCGGGACTGCTAAATCCCGGAATTTCACGGGATCCGGGATCGGGATCGGCATCCCGTTTGAACCCTAGTCCCAAGCCCTGTAAAGTGTAAAGTAAAGTGTCAAATGTAAAGTCAAATGCAAAGTAAAGTGTCAATCAAAACAAAAAAGAAAAGATTTTATTACAGAACTTTGCATGTCAATTGACAGTTTACTTTGCATTTGACTTTATATTTAACACTTTACGTTACACTTTACAGGGCTTGGGACTCTAATGTAAAAATCTGGATGAAAAATCTAATGGTTACAAAAATTTTAACCCGTGTAAGTTAGGTTTCCCGTGTTTAATACACTCTCACAATTTCCACTGAAAACACGTGGCGTCCTTTTTTACCTATTTTAATGCATCTGATTAATTCTAAAAAACTGCAGACATCGTGAACGGCGATCTGAAGTGCACCATGCGCGTGCTGCACATGCTGTTTGTCAAGTATAAGTACACCAATTGAGGTTGACTTTACGAAAAATTAGACTAGAGTTCCTTTATGGCTTTTATTTTTGCTATAGATCACGATAATTGAAATCTCATGTACTTTATTCTGCCAGCTTTTATGTACTTTTGCCCAAACAGTTTATTAAATATTGTAATTTCTTTTTGTAAGTTCTTTTTTGCTTTTCATCAATTTTGTTTGTTTACATATACCGTATATCCTCGAATAAGACCCCAGGGGAGTTATCATTTCCTCTGAATTTTTCGAGGGGAGTTATTCAAGGGGGTGTTTTTTTAGAACTTGGAGGAAAACTTGCACTTTCTCATTGTTTGAATGCATTAAACTCAACTCAAATCCAGGTATTTAACAGTTCAACAACAACAAAAACAAATTCGTGCCCATTCTAAAATCCGTTTTCATCGGCATCCAAACCATTTGAATGGGGGAGTTATTCAAGGGGGCTTCTTATTCAAGGATATACGGTATGTTTTTTTACATTGTTTAGGTGCTATCATATTTTGATTAATGTTTTGATGGTTGCTTAATATTTATTACGCTATTTATTTTTTTATAAAATATATTAGTAACGATTACTGTTGATTTATCTTTTATATTTATGCCTTGCCTGTAATTGATTTTTTGGACATTTTTTGTTTTTGTACCAAAGATTGCGTTTTTTTATCTGTGAAGTTTATGGTATCTGTCGATCCGTTGTAAATATTTATTCAAATTTGCCTAGAACTGAATTTTCCCTTCAATATAGTCATTTATCACTGTGTTGTCGTGTGCTTGTGACAAAGAATTCTTTTTGGACTGTAAATGTATCACAATTTTGTGCCTTTCATTCTGTTTGCCGTGTCAACACGCCAAAAAAGTAAATAAAATGAGTCTAAACAACCTGCCCCGATCTTTGGTAAATAGGGGTCTCCAATGGGGGGGTACCCCCAGTCGACCACCCATCTGTCTATCCTGGAGCTCCCCCCCCAGCTATCTATCTATCCCGAGGGAAAATCTTATGCTACAATCCACTGAGCTCTCTCCCCCAAATCGCTCCCCCAAATTCTATCTATCTGTCGAGCGTTTTTTAAAGAAATGTTTCCTCAATTTCCACTCGCTAATTTTTGTTCCCTCCATTTAGCCAATTTTCACCTTCAAAATCGCTATATTGGGCTATATATGATACATTGTTATATGCATAAGATATTTGTCGCTATTGGCGTTATCTTAACATATTTTCAGCGATTTCTCCGCTTTCTACTTCTACACCCTGAAAAAGCCTCTGATATCAAAGAGGGATCTGCTATCTATCCAGCCCCCTGTAAGGCTCAAAATCCTAGAGACCCCTGTTAGTAACCTTCCCCATGCATGTGATGTGAGTGTCGGTGCATGTGAGTGCTAGTGCTGTGTTGCTTTAGCTTCAAAACCTTTGAACCTATACCTTTAATCTACCTCAACCTACCAGCCTTCCACACGTATTTTTGCGGGACCGTGAATCGATTGCAGACAATAATCGACAATGCGATACGGTGCTATCGATGAGGAGGGTCGACCTATTGGCGGTGGGCTTCTTGGTGCACATGGCGGCCGCACTGGGAGACTACCGATGCTCAGGTACTGTTTTCTGTGTAGGGCCCTACCGGTACGGTGCGGCTTAGTCAATTTTTAAATAAATCGTCAATTTTACGGTAAACGGTACGGTAGATTTTCTATTTTGCGGTAAACTACGGTATGACAAATTTTCTATTTTGCGGTGAACTTTACGGTACCATTATCTGAAAAGTGTGGTCCGGTAAGTACTGCCATCCTAGAATGATTTGTGTAGGGCGGATTGCTTTTCTGGTGCTGTGGATAACTGAAAAATATCTCTTTTAGGGTGTTTGCTGCGGTTCAATATATTGGCTTTTTCGTGGTAAACGGCAAAAAATCCAGGCGTCAAAATTGTCATGTAGTGCAAATGGCTAGAGCCCATTCCGCATAAAAGCCCATTCCGCATGTAGACCCATTATAGACACATTATGCCTGCAGGAATAAGAAGGGGGTGGGGTGGGTAACACCACCCCAAACCGCCCAGCTATCTATCTATCCCTGGCGCAAATTTTTTTGGCTACGTTCCCCTGAATACCCCCCTCCCAACCCGCAAATTGCGTAGCTATCTAGCTATCTGGAGCGCTTTTGAGCAATTTGAGCCTAATTTTCACCAAAATTCCCTAATTTTCATACTTTTTATAGATGTTCACCTTCAAACTAACTAGCTCATGTGTTTCATTACCTATTTTCAACATGCCAGGTATAATTAAATGAGTTCCGGGTCAACATGCGGGATGGGTTTTACATGCGGAATAGTGCACTGCCGTGCAAATCACTTCCGCTGGGGGGCTTCATTCGATGTGTGGTTTTCTTCAGTGTAGAAGGCAAACCATTTTAAACATTTTCATCCCATACAAATCACAATACTAAAACACTTCAATTTCTACTCCAATTTTTACAGCTGGCGCGAACGCTGGCTGCTAATCCTGGCTTTACTTAGTGTAATATTTGTGGGCGGTCTGAGCGTACAGCGTGCAGTTGAGTACTGGCCGGAGAGAAATGCCACCAGCGGAATGTACTTGGAGGGGCCGAAAAGTGTCGATTTTGCATTCGCGCTGCTCATGATTATCAATTGTGGTTGGTGGAGTTTAGGTTTTGAGTGTCACCCTGGAGCTAGTCCCGCGCCCTGTGAAATGTATCATGTAAAATTTTACACAAATTTGTAAAATTAACGAAAATTTTCTTCGACTTTTTACACTTTTTTTGCATGCTAGCGCCAAAGGAAAAACGGTCATGGCGCTTTTGGCGCTTGGCGCTATTTTTGAGCGGCGCCAGGAACAAAATGCCTGGCGCTTGGGGCTGGTTGTTGCAAAACCGCCATGGCGCTTGGCGCCAAAGTTCTGGCGCTTTTCACATCACTACACTCGACATAACGTTTTACATCGGGCTCAGTGTTAAGTGTCTTATTCTGCATTGTGTGATGTATTCACAATGTTGTCAATGTTCAATTTTCTAAAGTCCCACACAATGTTCAATTTTCTTATTTTAAACTATTGTCCCTAATTTTCTAGCTGCAATAGCGTATTCGGTACTCGTAACAACTTTGTCACTTTCAGGTTTCTGCTTCTACTACGTGCTGTCGGGTGTGCTGGGCGAGCGCCTTTTCGAAATGTACGCTTTCATGTTAAGCACGGCATTGGTGCTTATTTACTCCATAACTGAGTATAGCATCGATGCTGATCGAAGGACGACTATGAAATTGGTTTGTACGCGTTGGGCCAATTCCGCACATGGATGTGACAATGTATTTGAGGCGTCCAATTCTAAAAGTCGACAAGTCCAAAATATGCAAATTTCGAGTTAGGCCCGGAAACGTCATCTGGGGCTACTTCTACACATTTTTCATTATTTTCATAAATTTTTTGACCTCACATGCCCATATGGCAAAGTGCCAAATTTGACATTTTGGGAGAAAATGCAAAACGTTACGGCAAGAAGTCGACAAGTTCACTTAGTTTTGGGCTAAAAGTCGACAAGTCCATCCTCCGTTTCTTTTTTTATGGGAAAAAACGCAGGAAATGTGATAAATCCACTATGGAAACTAATTTCTAAAAGGCGACAAGTCCATAATTTTCCCATAAGGCAGCCTCGGCTTCCCTGGGAACAAAAATGTTGTCGCGTGCAAGAAGGCGGCAAGTCCATTTCCCTCCACGAAACAGTTTTGCTGAAACGACCGAATGGAATTTTATGGACACCCCATTTTTCACATATACGTTGAGAGCAGGGGCTGAAAATTTGACACTTTATTGTCAACATATGGAACTTAATGGAAAGCATGAGAGAGCCAAATTGGACACGCACCACGGGCTTGGAATTGGGTTTGAAACTTAAAATGCGATTTACTCAAAATCGCATTTTGTGGACTTGTCGACTTTTAGGATTAGACGCCTCATTTGTGTAGTAGGTCGAGTTGTCAGGGGTCTCCAAGATTTTCACCTGGATAGATAGCAAATCGCTCCACTGGAGGGATAGGTAGCGGAGCAGTTTTCTTCGGGGTTTGGGGAAAAATATAAAAGGCTTTTTCAAGGTAAAGAATGTTAAAATGTCAATCGTTAAAATTTAGAAATGTGTTTTTTGAAGAAATCTACTTGAATTGTGAATTGACTTGACGCTTTTAGTAGGGTTCAAGCGGGATATTTAGACTTTTCGCAATCGGGATCCCGTTTGGACTTTAGCTTTTAGTATAACATTACTTACATCCTACCAATATTTTTGACTCCGATTCGTCTACGGAATTGGCATCTTATCGCACGTACTTTGCTAATCACCATTCAAGTATACGTGGCGGACAGCACACTTAGTATGAAAACCTACCATAACCCATCTGAATAATGAACCAAAAATTATACAGTTTTTTCATCATAATATTTCGTTTTTACTATGAATTAATCAATTATCAAAATTTATCACAAGATTTTATTCATTAAATTATGGTAGGTTTTCATACTAGGTGTACTGTCCGCCGAGTAAACACATGTTTATCACAATAAAAACGTCTAAACTTTCAGATCCGACTCATAATGGCGTGTTTGTTGGCTCCAGCCGACTTGGTTTTAGCATTTCTTGTGGTCAGAAGCTTTGGCTGGCTGGAATTTCGCATAGCTGGTGTAACCGCCAGTATCCAGGGTGAGTTTCTTCGGGGCAGGCCTGATACGCACATCTGCCCGTTACGCACATTTGCCCGTTTTTCTCACTTGACACTTTTTCAAGTGATTTTCAGATATAAGTGAAGTGAAAAAAAGTTGCGCAATGACATTAGTGAACTTTTTTCACTTCACTCATATCTGAAAATCACTTGAAAATGTGTCAAGTGAAAAAAACGGGCAGATGTTCGTATCAGTGCACCCCCAGTTTCTTCTATTTCCGCGTGTTCGCACAGCGAGTTCTAGTTAGGGTTCAAGCGGGACCAGTTTTTCGGACCGGGACAAAATTTTGATATCGGGTCCACGGACCGAAACCGACCAGTTCCGGAAATTTAACGAACCATGTACCGGGGTAGTGTTGGAATTTGGGACAATCAATTTTATCGAATATGTAGCACTTTCGATGACGTAAATTGTGAAAAATACCGAATATGCATGGAAATACATATAATTGTGTATCATTAATAATTTTCCATATTTCCAGCGATCTACCGGCATCGAAGCTTCATGATGAGTCTACTGGCATTCGACTTGCAAGCCGTCGTAAGTTTCACACTTAAGGCCGCGTTTGCACGGATTTTTTGTGACGACTCAACATCACTAAAAAGTTCAATAAGTTGAGTAAAAAGGTGCCATAAAATGGGGAAAAATGGTTAACTGTATATTCGACCTAGGTGAATACGCATGTCAAATTGCAGAATCGTGCTTTTAGCTTAGACCTATATACGTTTGAAACAATTTTGCTGTTGTCGCTGGCTGTCGGAAGACTGTCCGACAACGGCAAAAATTTTTCAAAATCCTATAAGTCTAAGCTATAAACACGATTCTGCAATTTGACATGTATATTCGCCTAGTTTGAATGTACAGTTGACCACTTTTTCTCATGAATTTGGAACCTTTTTACTCAATTTATTGAACTTTTTAGTGATGTTGAGTCGTCACAAAAAATCCGGTTAAACGCGGCCTAATTCTTTATCCAACCACCCCCCCCCCCTCAAAAAAAAATCCTCCAAGTCAGAAACTAAAAAATCCATCCAGATTAGCTTCACCAGCCTTTCGCTCACCAACGGCACTACCATAACCACTGGAAAATTGGTGATTTTCACTTTGATTTTGCCGCTGAGCGTCGCTTGGACCCTGTTTGTGTGCGTCGCTGTGAGGGGGGAATATTCGAAGAAATACTGTATTGTGCTGGCTGGGCTGGGACTAATTGTACCCGTTTATGTGCTTGTCGATGTGATTTTGGTACGTCTGGTTTTTGTTTATTATTTAGTACTGTGTGCAGAATGCTCTTGTTATTCTTATTTTTACAATTTTTCAAGGCACTGTGTCCGGTGTCGCTTTTTGAAAGCCAAATAAAAAGAAATAGAAATATTGAGAGAAACAAAAGTATCAATTTATTGATATCTGCTATTCAACACACACTAGTTGACATCAAAATTTATGTCAACCAAATTCAACTAATAGGTGGTAAATACTTTATAGCGTGGTGCTTTAACAAATTTTTGTCGTGTTTTAGTTGACATTGAGTTGGCATTTATTTGCGATGTCAACTGGTGTGTGTGTGCGCCCATTGGATGCGGTTCAAATGACCCAGCAGCTGTGGGCAACAAAGACCGCGTGGCAACTGCGCTCAGTGGGCAACTGCGTGCGCGCACTGGGCCGCAATCACCGCATGGCAACCGCGGCACAGGCGCCACTACCGCACAGCGCACGCCAATGCATGAGCGGCTGCCTGGCTCGCGCCCGACTGGCGCCAGTTGGGCGGGCAGGCGCCGCTATTGTGCGGACGCGTGCCACTAGCGTTCCAAATATCTCTAGAGTTTATTTTGATTTATTTTTATATAGCTATCTTTAAATATAACATAAACAATAAATATAAATAAAAATCTTATATTTATTTATATTTACTCCAGGTTTTACCGGAGAGATACAATTATATTTACTTTATGAAAAGAACATAAAAATCTAATTTATTTTATGCTTATTTTTAGTGTTTTTTCAGAGAAGTTTAATTATTTTTTGATTATTAATCATTTATTTAATATTTTATTTTATTTTTTCTTAGAGCGATCTTCTGAAATTACGTTAACTTATGTTTTCTGAACAGGCATTTTTGGAACGCTAGTCGCAGCACTCTGTAGAATGTAGACACGCGCAGCACCATTGGCGCCAGCTTGGCGGGCGCCCCGCGGCGGCGGCATGCGCGCGCGTATGCCGCGGTTGCCATGCGGTCATTGCGACCCACTGCCCGCACGCTGTTGCCCACTGAGCGCCAGGGCCGTATCCAGGGGGGGCGGGGGGGGGCTGCAGCCCCCCCCTCCCGGGCTGAGACAAAAAAGTGACCGGAAAATGGCACTTTTTCAACGTCAGCCTAAAAAAATTTTGCGCGCAAGCGCGCATTTTTCACCAGACGTGATGTATTATCTACAGATTTGCTCCCTGTGGCCGAAATCGTTACAAACATACTCAAATGTGTGCTGTTTGCTGTATTTGTATGTATATTTACATAAACACCTTCCCGGACAAGTTCACCACCCATTTTTTTATTTCACTTCGAATGCAATATCTCCGTCCATGGGGGTGTTATAAGGCTGACACTTTGTATATATTAAGTTGTAAGACCCCCTTACTTCCCAACAATGGGGGGAGGTGCGGCGACTCACTACAGAGTGGGTCGCCCTATATGCAAAAAAATTTTGTGGCGTTTTTGGTGTCCCAAGCAAGTTCACCACCCACTTGATTAGCTACACTTTGAAGGCTATATCTCCAGCTGTGAGGGCGGTAGAAAGCTGAAATTTGGGGGATGTCTTGCCAACAACCTCCCTCACAATACACCAGTGGGGCGGCTGCCGACGACCCACTAAAGCATGGGTCACTGCATATAAATTTGATAATTTTTTAAGAACAACCCAAGTGTCCCAAACAAGTTCGCCACCAAACTGCATTTTAAAAAATGTTGTGAGAACATACCTGATATAAAATTAAATCAGATATGAACCCTAGTTCTGCTCATTAAATTTTTTTCAGTAGGGCACCCACCCTGTCCCATAAACAGCAGATTGAAAATTTCACTTTAAACCAATTTTTTGTATCACACTTAAAAAGTTGGTTTACAAAGTTCACTAGGGGAGGGTCTAAGGTTCAAAGTTATGTAAACAACATAACCTCTAAAATGCTTCCATAAGGAAATTTTTTTGGGGTGAATGAAAAAGTGAAAATTTTGTCAAATTTTCTTCCTGAAATGACATCATGTTGACATCATAGAATTCACCCCAAGTAAATTTCCTTATGGAAGCATTTTAGAGGTTATGTTGTTTACATAACTTTGAACCTTAGACCATCCCCTAGTGAACTTTGTAAACCAACTTTTTAAGTGTGATACAAAAAATTGGTTTAAAGTGAAATTTTCAGTCGGCTGTTTATGGGACAGGGTGGGTGCCCTACTGAAAAAAAAATTTCTTGGCTGAAATAGTGTTCCAACCCGATTCATTTTCATATTAGGTATGTTGTTGCAACATTTTTTTAATGCAGTTGGGTGATGAACTTGTTTTGGGACACTTGGGCTGTTTTTAGAAAGTCGTTAACTTTATATGCAGTGACCCATGCTTTAGTGGGTCGTTGGCAGCCGCCCCACTGGGTGATCGTGAAGGGGGTTGTTGGCAAGACATCCCCCAAATTTCAGCTTTATACCGCCATCACAGCTGGAGATATGGCTCTCGTAGTGTAGCCAATCAAGTGGATGGTGAACTTGTTTGGGACACCAAAAACGCCAAAAAAATTGTTGCATATAGGGCGACCCACCCTGTAGTGAGTCGCCGCACCTCCCCCATTGTTGGGGAGTAGAGGGGTCTTAAAACTTTATATATACAAATTTTCAGCTTTATAACACCCCCATGGACGGAGATATTGCATTCGAAGTGAAATAAAAAAATGGGTGGTGAACTTGTCCGGGAAGGTGTTTACATATACAGCGTTCCAAGGCGCTGGCGCCAACGCCAATGGCGCCATGGCGTTGCGCCTACTAATGGCGCCAGCGCCATGGCGCCATTCCGCCACTGTATACGCAAAATTTGGGGGGGGGCTGAGCCTGGAGGTGACAAACAAACAGCCCCCCCCCGCTCAAAAATCCTGGATACGTCCCTGCTGAGCGCAGTTGCCGTGCGGTTATTCGCCGGTTCAAATCTACCCCGAACCCTTTCAATTGGATCATTGCCAACAGATCCTGGTGACGAGCGCCGACCGACCCTTCCTAATAACCAGCACACTGGTGGCAGGTTTCCTGGTCTTAGCTGTGCGCCTTTCTGTGTTCCTTCTGCTCGCCAGAGTTGTCGCTGACTTTGGCAAGGGAATGAAGGGACAGCGTTGGTTTAAATGCTGAATTTGTTGTGATCTTTTTTTTGTTGTGGTACATTTTTTTGTGACACTAAAGATGTGAAATTCAAAAAAATTCAATGTATTTAATTCCAGAGTAATTTTAGTCGCCTGAAACATATACTGGTCGGTCGGGAAAGTTCGTTCCGTTTCCGCATCGTCTCCTATTGGATCGTGAGGTTTCATTGCGGGTGTATGAGCTGGAATTACAGCTCAATGAAAAATTAAAGAATAAAATTTTACCGCAAAAATAATTACACAAAAGTGGATCGTACTACATGTCTCCAACTTTATGTTTCCAACTGATTTTACATCGAGATATCGTTGAAAACTCGATAACCCCAGTAGCGTTGGATGGTGCATGTCAAGTTTTGGACTCAATTAAGAGATAGATTAGTACTGGATCTACTCATATGCAATCAATTTTGCTGTAAAATGATACACTTGAATAAAATTCAGCTTATATACCCCGACTGAACCCCACTAGGTTCGTCCAGGACGATCCAATGGAGGACGATGCAAAAACGGAACGAACTTTCCCGACAGCCCAATATTTCGTCAGATCGGGAATATACACACTGGCACAATGCGGTAGCGTCAAACTGACTACTGTGAAACCATTTGGATTGAAACATTACCCCATTTCCCCCAAAAACTCAACAAAATTACCACAACCCAGTAAGCTTTAAATCCATCTGCTCTTTTCTAACTAGTCCTGTATGTTCACCGCAGCGGTGGTGTTCGACGCGTTCATCGAACGAGTGCCGCGGCTGCGTGACTACTGCTGCGCGCCGTTCTCTACTTCCAGTGTAACAATGTG
Organism: Sphaerolaimus hirsutus; assembly: GCA_964036195.1. Lineage (NCBI taxonomy): Eukaryota > Metazoa > Nematoda > Chromadorea > Monhysterida > Sphaerolaimidae > Sphaerolaimus > Sphaerolaimus hirsutus. The sequence goes on from OZ038457.1 coordinate 25,551,423, forward strand.
AAAAAAAGTTTAAACACATTTTGGGCCTGACGCAATCTTTTGGCTGGCTGGTAATTTTTTGCGTGGATCTTGTTTTGTAGGTAATTTAGATGTTGTATTCGTGACATGTGATGTGTCGTAACGGGCATTCAATACATGTGCCATAACCGTATGGTCAGGTGTAGATACATTATTAAATTTCAGACATATTCAAATTGTTGTCATTTTACTTTTTGTCGACACATTGTTTAGTTGTTGTACCAGGTTAGCATCTCATATATTTAGACAGCGTTTACACTGTGGCCACTGTGACGACAAAAATGCAATTTTTCATGCCATTTTTGTGCAATACATATGAAATATTTTTCATGTGTGAAGCCTCAATTGACCTCATGACTTGATCAGCCCCACTTCCTACGAGAAACATAAAATTATATATATATTGCGTGTTCATGTACACTATATCAAACTTTTTTTCTTGTTGTCGGAGGTTGTTGCTGATTTGTTATCGCCAGCACCATTAACGAGGCCGCCGATAACGCATGAATGTGATCTAGTGTGCATGAACACACAATGTATATAATTTGATGTCTGTCTTAGGCAGTGGGGCTGATCAAGTCATGATCGATTGAGGCTTCATACATGTAAAATATTTCATATGCATCCAACAAAAATGGCTGAAAAATTGCATTTTCTGTTGTCACAGTCGTCACAGTGTAAAAGGCGCCTTAAGCTGCGTTCAGACTGCGTTATATGCCGACAAATAAAAAAGTAAAAAAGTTCCATAAATCCGGAATAAAGTTCCATATCTGCGAGAAAAAACAGTGAAGTATACTCACTAGTTCAGTGTACACACATGCCAAATTTCAGATAAATCGGGCTTTTCGTTCCATAGTTATAAGCATTAAAAAATTTGATCAAAAAAAGCGAACCGACAACGTCAAATTTTTCAAATGCTTATAACTATGGAACGAAAAGCCTGATTTATCTGAAGTTTGACATGTGTATACACTGAACTAGTGAGTATACTTCACTGTTTTTTCTTGCAGATATGGAACTTTATTCCGGATTTTTGGAACTTTTTTACTTTTTTATTTGTCGGCACATAATGCAGTCTGAACGCAGCTTTATGAGAAATTAGTTAGGTAATTGTACTTTTTTCAATCGATTTTTGTAAACTATTTAGACAACGTTGACGCTTGGTCACTGAAAATTGTGACAAGAAGTGGATACCACTCGTACTTAAATAAGTATTCTTATGAACCTGTGCCTGTAGTCATGTAAACCTTGTCATGTAATTCTGCTTATCATGTAATGCTACCCGATAGTCATCTACACGTCTAATTGGGTGGGGGCGTAGATGACTAGCGGGTGGATTAGCAGCAGTGGGTTTACATGACTGACCCCCCCTCCCCCACAGCTGACAGCGATTGTGCAATGTGCATTTGAGGCATACATCAAGGTTGCACGTGCCGCTAATCTATGTCCCCCATTAGGGGCATAGATGATTAGCGGGTATACATTACTCACAGGTAGAATTACATGACTAGGGATCTACATGACTAGTGTGTTCACATGACCTGCAGGCCACGTCATTTTTATCCTGTAGCTAACCACTAGCAATTCATTTCTCCTTCATTACTTTCTCTGTCAATTCCATTCACCTTGAATATTCTCCACATTGGCATTGTTAGACATTGTCACATCTGGATCTGGGTTCAAAAGTACATTTGTGAATGCAGAAGTTCTTCAGCTACTGTTCGTAAATGTTCGCTTAAACACTAACTCGCCGAGGTGCTAGTGAAGTTTTGTCTTTAGCTCACTCAACTCGGGTACCCGTTTTCAGCTTTCAGCTTACATTTGTGCGCTAAATATGCCTGTATCAGTACAGTGGGCAGTGCACCATTCCGCATCTAAACCCATCCCGCATGTTGACCCGGAACACATTTTATTATACCTGGCTTGTTGAAAATAGGTAATAAAACACATGACCTTGTTATTTTGAAGGTGAAAATCTATAAGAAGTATGACAATTAGGGAATTTTGGTGAAAATAAGGGTAAAATTGCTCAAAAGCGCTCCAGATAGCTAGATAGCTAGGAAATTTGCGGGTGTGGGGGTGTTCAAGGGGATGTAGCCAAAAAAAATTTCGCCAGGGATAGATAGTTGGCTGGGCGGTTTGGGGTGGTGTTACCCACCCCCCTTTCTTACCCCAGCAGGCATAATGTGACTATAATGGGTCTACATGCGGAATGGGCTTTGATGCGAAATGGGCCCTAGCCGTACAGTGCCTGTATCATTCCATCACGCATCCAAAAGCTGTCAAACAAGTGGTGTTTGATCATTATCCAAATATTATCCAAATTTGTTATCCAATTATCCAAATTTATCTTAAAAATATCAATTTCCAGAACTTGTTGATTTCACCACTATTTATGTTTGGAATTTATGTATTTTGATCACGCGGTACTACCGGTGCTAATATTGTTTTATTATTTATCGGGCTCCAATAAAATTGAATGACGTCGCTAGTCGATTTTTATCACTATTTGTCTGATTTTTCGGATATTGTCTGCTTACAGAAACTATTTGGCAGTTTACTTCTACTCCGGAAAATTGTTACACAGTGATTTTATATAATAAAAATTTGTTCTCAACAGCGATCTCACCTCCACATAATTGTTTCCATTGGCTGTGTCCCTTCTCATAATTGTCATCATGGCATCACATTTGGATACGTTTGTGATGCAACGCGGCTGCCACTGGCCCCTCAGCGTGGTCAAAGGAGTCAGGAATGGCATCGTGTTTGTTTTCTTCTAAAGTGCGACTATTGCAGTTTTTGTGATGTGTAACAGTAAGCGGGGGTGTTTCGGTGCCAAGGACGTAGCCAGCGGGGGGGGGGGCGCCGCCCCCCCTTCCCGGGCCGGACACAAAATGTGCCAGAAATGGCACTTCCCTAAGACGATTTTGTCGCTGTATGAAAATCTTTTGCGCGCAAGCGCGCATTTTCCCTTTCACGCAACAGATATTTTCGGCTGAAGCGTCTCCGCAGTCTCTAAGCCAGTGAAAAACCTAAATTTTTGTCCCTGTCGCTGTATATGCCTGTAAGATACAGACATATACAGCTGTTTTAGCGCCAATGCCAACGCCAGTGGCGCCATGGCGCCATTCACTTTACTACAGGGGCAACATTTTAGGGGGGGGGCGCGCCGCCCCCCCCCCCCGTTCGCCGGGCTCCGTATACAATCCGCCCCCCCCCGTTCAAAAATCCTGCGTACGTCCCTGGGTCGGTGCATAAGTAGCAAAAGTAGTAGAGGGGCGCCATGGTGCGGCGTACTTCGGTGCCCTCAAATGGCGCCATTTCATCACTAATCATGTGTATTTTTGTTGTTTTTTGGAGGGGGGGTCGCAGGGGTTCAATATATGGTTTTTTAAGGCGTTAGAAGGAAAAAGGGAGAAAAATCGCTAGATATATATGTAGATAGCTGGAGCGTTTGGGGGTTAACCCAACCCCCTCCAACCCCCCATACTGAACCCCTGCAGTGGCCATGAAGACCCAGTGCTCATGTATGGGGGCCCTACCTAAGCACCGGGTCTTCGTTGGCACCGCACATTGTTACTTGTGCGCCGGGTTTACTTGTGCACTGGTCCTGTGCCACTGTTACCGCGCCCATACTAAATCTCTGCTTGCGGTACTCGGCTGTCGCATTTTTTCATGAAAAACTAGCGATTGTTTTTACGTACTTTGCCAGCGGGGGCGCTTTCAGTGCGGTTTCTAATCGGGAATTTCTGATATTTGATGTGAAGAGATGCATATATGCACGTGCAAATGGAATATTTTGGAACGCACCGACCCCCGTGTCCCAATGTCTGCACACCGCAGATACGGGACGAAAATCCGCCTGCCACATTCCATAGTGATGACATTCCTGTTTTCTAAGGGATCGATGCGAGACAAGCTGTTTGCGATCATTGACGCCACCAAAACTCACGCGTTAAACCTGGCAAAATTCACTTCCGCTTACAAAGTAATGACTGCATTGCTGGCGCAAATTGACAAAAGAGTTTTGGATCTTTGCCAAAACCATGAGTGCACCAGGTGGCAATCCCGGACCCTGTAAAATGCCCTGCAAAATGTCAAATGTCGTTTGCCATTTTCCAGGGCAGTTTACACGACTTTTGACTAGGGTTGGAAAAAAAACGTTTTTTTTTAACTCGATGTTTTTTTTAAAAAAAAACGTTTTTTTTTAAAGCTCCCAGATATGACCTAGTGTCAACATATATAGGTATATCAGACACTGGCAGTACTCTGTGATGTTAAATATGACCATATAATGGCTGTGGAGCCATGGGATAGCATTATAAGTGGTGATTTGTGTCAAAAATATCCATTTTTCGTCGACATATCATTCGTATATCGCCTTATAGTTGAATGTTCGTGACTTCAGGTAAAGTTTGGCACGGAATGGTGATCAAACAAGGTTATAAAAGGAGGTTGTTACTTTGGGAGTGAAGTTACACACTGTGGAGGTACATGGAAGCACATTACCTCAATATTATATATTACAGCAACATATGTCGGCTTATTCACCCATGGTAGCACATAGAAATGGATGTTTTGATACTAAAAATGCAACAAAACCAATGAAAACAACCACCAATGTCAATTTGTGTGTGAAATTGCGCGCTTGCGCGCAAAAATTATGCAAAATACCTAGTGCTTAGTACTAAAAATTTCGGCCGATGTTTTTTTTTTTTTAAACATTTCGGACGTCATGTTTTTTTTTTAAAAAAAACGTTTTTTATTAAAAAAACGTTTTAAAAAAAACATCGGCCAACCCTACTTTTGACACTTCCCATGACATTTGACATTTCACACGGCATTTCACACGACTTTTGACACTTTGCATTGCATTTGACATTTTACATGGCATTTTCCAGGGTCTGGGATTGGCACCAGTGGGGGTACCATGAAGCGATGGCAACCCATTGTCGCCGCTGCATTTGTTGGCGCGGCTGTTTTTGGCACTGACAATCCGATCAATGTGCAGGTTGGTTTTGGTTCGATGGAGTGACGCTTACTAGTGTTCAGTTTTAGGTGACATAGCCCACAATTGAGTTGCCCTGGGGGAGTTTTGCGTCAGATTTTTTGACCACATTTCTTCAAATCCGTTAACATATTAACAGCATTCGGTAATCTGTCGATCTACTACCCGTCCAAGCACACATGATTTTTGTTGAAATGCAGATGGCAATATTGGTTCCTTTTCGACATTGGCGCATGTGCACTTGAAAATAATCATGTTATACTCGGATGACTATACGCCGTACATTTTTTCGGAGGAAACACTCTATCATAATGTCATCACGTTCGTCCCGATCATCATCTCTCGCCATCACTTCGTCGTCAGCATGCCTTCCATAAGTTCTCGGCTGGCCGTCTGCCAGCCAAAGACATAACTCCTATCTGTTTGTAGAGTATCGTGTCTGCTGAGTATACCTAAATTGAACTAAAGTCGAATTGACACCGAAACCAGTTGACATCAAGAGTGTGTGGCGCCATTTCCATCATAAACTCATTTTTCACACCCACAACACGCATCGCAGATCAACCTTTACCTCCTTTCACGGATCACCATGGCTCTATGCAAAGTTTTGATACCGCCCAGCTGTTTACCGGACAATTTTCCGGTGTACAGATTTTTCGGCGCGCTCGTGTGGGGCGTAGTTTTGTATTTGTTCGAATTTCACGTGGACACACTGCAAACTGGTGCCAATCCCAGACCCTGTGATATGTCCTGTAAAATAAAATGTCAAATGTCATGAAAAGTGCAAAAAGTCATGTAAGATGCCCTGGAAAATGGCAAACACGTTTGCCATTTTACTGGGGATTTTACATGACTTTAGACACAATGGCGCACCGCACACTGAAATTTTGCGTTCAGCGTTCGAACGTTTTTGCACGCTGAACTACAAACGCTGAAATCGATATTTATAGAACCGAACGTTTTTGAGCGATAAAATATTCGGAATTTGCAATATTTAGTGAAATTCGCATGTTAGCCGAATTTATACGCTTCAAAAACGTTGTGTTCTTTAGATTTTGATTTCAGCGTTTGTAGTTCAGCGTGCGAATACGTTCAAACGCTGAACGCGAAATTTCAGTGTGTGGTGCGCCTTTGCATGACATTTGACATTTTACAGGGCATTTTACAGGGTCTGGGACTGCCCCCAGGACTGAGAAATTCTATGGAATATTTGTACAGAGACAGCGGCGTGTGGACTGGTTTTTGGAATTGGTTTGTCGTGAATCGGTGAATTTTCCCGTTTCGTTTGATGTCTGTTGTGATTTGTGCTTGATAGATTATAATACGAGTATGTCCTTTCAGTGTGATATTTTTTCTAGTTAGCATCGCTTTTACGTGTTGATAAAGTTAATAAAATAAACAAACAAACGCCACCCAAAAATTCCGACAGTCGTAGTAATTGGGGATGGCCAGAGTCTTTAAGGGTTTTTAAAAAACGTTACAAACAAACGCCAACGGCGGCATGGCGCCATTCGTAAAGTGGGCGCCAATGACGCAATGGCGCGGCGCCCTTTGGTGCCGTCAAATGGCGCCACCGCCATGGCGCCATTCCATCACCAATCCACACCTACATTTATTTGTGTAACTTTACAAACTTCACAGATAATGAAGTTATTCGTCGGGGGGGGGGGCTTATTTATCCGAATTTTTGTTGCAATACTATATTATTAATATTATCCGAAACGATGCGCAAAAATTTACATCAGGGGCCGCTGAGCTATTTGTTATGTAGCAACATCATTGAATCGCGCTTAGCATTGAAAAAAACGACCGATTTTGAGAAAATATAATTAAATATTATCTCAGAAAATCTCTCAAGAAAAAAATATAATTAAATCTCTTCGGTCATTTTGGAAAATATAATTAAATCTCTGAGAAAATCTCTTGCAGTTCAAAAAAATCTCAGAAAATCTCTCAACTTAAAGTATTATTTAATCGATATTTCAAGGTGTTTGAACCATTGTTATTAGATATTGAGCATACTATGTGTTGTTTAACCTTTTCATTCATAATTTCATATGATAACAGCATATTGTTTACTGATGGCACACTTTGTACTATCATTTATTTATTTATATTTAACACTCGTACCGCTACTGGCTCTACAAGTCACGGGCATCATGTATTTAGTTTCTAAAAAATAAACAAAAATTTTGTTTAGGCACATTTTTACTCATAGTATAATACACTACTTTCACGTGTGATGATTCCCACAGAATTTATCAGATAATTTTCTCACAAAAATTTGGTAACAACATTTCCAAAGCATGCTGTCAACTCTTTAGTTGTTTAAACGGCGAGAACCCAGTGCATAAGTTTACCCATTGCACAAGTAGCAACATCCAGTGCCAATGTAGACCCGGGGCTTAGGTACAGCCCCGTACTTTAGCACTGGGTCTTCATGGGACTACAGGGGTTCAGTGTGGTTCAGGGGTTAAAACATATTTACATTTACTCAAAAATACATACACAAGCATACTAAGTAAATACATCTAAATTCCCTCTGAAAACATACCAGTACTCTCTTTTATGTATACTTCTTGAAAGTACTTGAGTATGGAAAATGTATTTCAGATAACTTTTTTATCGGCTCTTTCATGCCATAGAACAGAAAAAAGGGGAGGAAAAACTACAAATAGGGGCAAAATAGGCAAAAATGGGTATATAAGAAAATACATAGTGAAAAATAGATGAAAATTGGTAAAAAGCACATGAACTAGTGAATTTGAAGCTGAAAATGGGCAAATATAGAGAGATTTTTTCGAGAGATTTTTTCAATCAGGAGAAAATATAATTAAATCTCTCTGGAAAATCATGGAATAAATATAAATATCATAAAATCTTATATTTTCTGAGATTTTCTGAGATTTTTTAAATATAAATCTCCCAGAGATTTTTTCAATGCTAATCGCGCTTTACAACGTGTCATTAAATAATGAAATGTGATTCCGCCGAAATGCTTCACAAAGGCGATTTATCAAATTCGGGTACAGAAATCAAATCAAAATACAATCAAATTGGTCCCGGGTAAATATATATCGTGTTCGTGCGCACGTGCTTCTCGTCATTTCTATTTATGAAATAACAAGATTAGTAAAAACTAAAAAAAGTATTTGAGCGGAATATTTAACATCGGAAGCGCAAAATGTTCAAGACGGCCATCATTTTGTCTTTGGTGGGTAAAATATGAATTTTGGCACGCCGCGATTTTTTGAGTAAACTACCGTACTTCCTCGGGAGACTACCGAACTTCCTCGTACAGTGCTTCCTGGGGCCTAGTACACATCTAAGCCCGTTACACATCTAAACCCGCCACCCATCTAATTCTACCCATCACACATCTAGGATCAAGAGTTTAGTGTATCATTTGACACGCCCGCTCTATAGTGGGCAACAAACGCAAAGGCATAGACCTCTATGCCTTTGTGTTTATCACCCACCATAGAGCGGGCGTGTCCACTAATATCACTATCATGCAACCAAATTTGGGCTTGCTGACAATGGAAACAATGCATGCTGCCACTGAATAGTTGGCTATGTTTGATTAAATAATAGACGTTTATCAATCCAAGATAATCACCAATAATCGCTGTTTATATGCGGACTTTGTCTAGATGTGTAATGGGTTTAGATGTGTATTGGCACAAGTCCATTGTTTGCACTGTATGCAGATGTACATAAGTGCAACAATGCAGATGTATAGAAATGCAAAACTCTTAATCCTAGATGTGTGAGTGGGTAGAATTGGATGTGTGGCGAGTTTAGATGTGTAATGGGTTTAGACGTGTACTAGGCCACAGTCAATATAAGCCCTTTCCTAACGTAACTCAGTCATTGTTTTTAACGTCTCCTCTGCATTACCAGATCACAAACTGCAGTTGTTGTCAATTACATTCTCTTCACACTCATTTGGGGTGGGTCAATTCGTTTGTCACTTGACTTTTTCAGCTGGCTGCGGGTTCCTTCGCGCTCAAGAAGAGGGCGTCCGAACCTCCAAATGGTGGAGTTTTTCAAATTGGTAAACTGTTTTATCGTCAATTGCGGAACCATTTCGTTGTTATCGTGAAAACGCTTAGGTGCCCTCGACACCATTCTTGTGTATATTAGGTTTTGACCATCTTTCTGCCACAAAAACTTGGATTGTATGACGCCTCGATCGAAACTTTGATCAGCATTGTTGCCTATTGAGAAGACGTATAAAATTACATAGATCACGCAATCATGTACACTAGATCACATGTTTTTCCCGCCTGGGGGCAGTCCCAAGCCCTGTAAAGTGTAAAGTAAAGTGTCAAATGTAAAGTCAAATGCAAAGTAAACTGTCAATCAAAACAAAAAGAAAAGATTTCATTACTGAACTTTGCATCACAAATTACAATTTACTTTGCATTTGACTTTACATTTGACAGATAACTTTGCATTTGACTTACATTTGACACTTTACTTTACACTTTACAGGGCTTGGGACTGCCACCTGAACGTTTAAAGTCATAAGCGATCGAAAACGCTGAAACATTTTTGTCGTCACGAAAATACCATGTAAAAGCCCCCATAATGATTTCCCACTGCGTTTGGTAGGGCCGTGCTTCGCTGCAGCCGATGCTGCTGCAGATGAATTGCAGGAGTTTCTCGATTTTGGCTTCGGAATTGATCCTGATATCTGGTATATACCTCAATGCGATAGTGCAGGTGAGTGTAATTAGTGATGGAATGGCGTCATGGCGCTGGCGCCTTTTAATGGCGCCAAAGGGCGCTGGCGCCATTGGCGCTTGGCGCCCTTTTTTCTGGCGCCACCTGGCGCCTGGCGCCATTATTTTGAATGGCGCCATGGTGCCGTTGGCGCCTGGCGCCATTTTTGCTGGCGCTGATTTGGCGCCTGGCGCCATTGTTTTTGATGGTGCCAGAAATGGCGCCAGTTTGCCGCAGAGTTGCGAAAGTGTATTTACACTTACCCGAAATACCCGGGTAAATGGGTATTTATATTTACACTTACACTTACACTTTCATAAAATACCCATACACTTTTTTACACTTTCCTGAGCAAAATACCCGGGTACAGAAAGTGTATTTTTCTCTTTCAGATGGCCCTGTTTTATGCTTTTAAGAAAGCATAAAATAGGGTCATCTACAAAAAATAACTGCATAGTGCACACATGCAGTTATGCATTGAATGTAGAAAATATGGCAAATGTACAAACTAGGCTTTGATCTCCAACCTTTGATCAGTACTCATGGTATTCTACAGTTTCATCATACTTTTGTAAAAAGGACAAGATCAACGCAAATTCACCAGCTGGACACAAAGTCAACTGGCTTTTGCATTGACATTTGCTGCATGTCCATTCTTGCATTTAAACAGTGTGTATCGCATTGCTTAATCAGTAAAATATCAAAACTGAAAAAAGTGCCATTATTAGGAAACTTCATACCACTACAGTATTTGTTACAGTCTGAAATGTTTCATAAACGGCAGTAAAACGTGAAATAATGCATGAAAAATTGATCTAAATGTGAAAATGGTGGTGTTTTCCAATGCTCAACAGTGATAGCTCTTTCTAAAAAAAATTTTTACACTTACACTTTTTTTTTACACTTTCCTAGGTATTTTTAAAATACCTTACACTTTTGGTATCCATACTCAAAATTTGGAAAGTGTATTCACACTTACACTTACACTTTCCAAAAATACCGGTATTTTAACAACTCTGGTTTGCCGCTTGTAAAATTGATTTGAGGACTGTATAGAGTGTTTTTCAGATATAAATCCAAGCCAATGTAATTACTTACACTAACGTACTCTCAATGTATTCATCTACTTCCTAACCTATTTTAATGCTATTCCACACCCAACTTCATCTGTTTGTCATGAAATTCACATTTAATTGTGATATGAAGTGACGAGTCAACATCAAAATGTATTTTTTTAGCAGAAATGCTGTCCCATGGCAACACAGCTATTGTATATCCTCAAAAGATATCACCATAAATACATTTGACGTCACTCGTATAGTTTTTCCTTGTAAATATACCTTTTCTAAGCATTTTTAAATATCTTTTTTATTTTTACAATTTGCATGAACAATTACAAAGTTTTTCATTTTTATAATTGATATGAAAAACAAGCAGCTCAACCAGAAGTATTTTTATCCTATCCCTTGCAAAAGTGATAACCTACAATGTATTTTGTACATTTAAGTGACTGTAATTATTTTGTTAGTTGATCATGAATATTGTTAAATTGTGAAAAAATTTCATTTCAAAACTCGCCCTTTCAAATACTTTTATCTGAATAAAGTGCACTTCAAGAAAATGTTATAAAAATACACCCCAAAGAACATTTTAAACTTATTTTACGTGTACAATGTACTTAATTTTTATGTTTACTGTTGTGTAAATCAGTGTAATGTCTCTTTAGTCTTTACCATGAAGAAAATGTTTTACTTATTTTACCGTTGCTGCTCTATAAATGTTTTTGTATCGATTAATAAGCTGAAATAGAACATTCAATTGTTGGCGCCATTTTGGCGCCTGGCGAAATTGTTTCTGGCGCCCTTTGGCGCCTGGCGCCATTTTATCAGATGGCGCCGTGGCGCCATTTGTCCTGGCGCTCTTCCATCACTAGTGTAATTGAAGCGTAATTTGTGTTCGTGAAGCACCTGGCTGGATGTGCGTGAAGCGGCGCGCTGACACGAGCATCACCAAATTCCGGGTGAAGTAAATATCTTCCGCACATGCTTCACCATTCACTTAACTTCTTCGGGCATTTCAAAAGTGTGTGAAGACACGGTGCTTCCATTCCACATGCTTCACTAACATACATTTGCGTGCCAGTGCCAGATAAGGAAACAAACGTGAAGTGTCTTCATGAAGATTTTCGTGATGTGTGTGGAAGTGCTAGTGTGTGTGCTGCGTTGGGAAGAGTTGGCTTGAAGATATGACGCTTCACCGAGCATCCACACCCATCTTTTCTGTGGTAGTGCCATTGCTCTAGTGTATGGCGGGTACCTCTCCCAACAGAATTTAGTTTTACGATATAAAAGTACATACCGTATCACCTCGAAATACCCCCATGGGGGTTTCTTATTTCGCCAGCAAAATTTGAGGCTGTGGTTAATTCGTGGGGGGGGAGGGTTTATTCGAGGTTTTTTTTTATTTCGTCAGAAAGTTTCATGAAATTCATAGTAAAGAATACACTTTTTCATACTCAAAAACGGTAATAAACGTGAGAAAGTAGGTCATTTTTGGGCTATAGGTGTACATCTGTACACAAATGAGCGTAAAAGTGTCCAAATTAGTAGTAATAAATACACAATGTACATTGCATACATGATGTCCATCATTCAGGAGGGTGGTATTTCGAGGGGGGTTTATTTTTTCCCCAGCCCATTTTGACTCGGGGGGGTGTTGTGTCTAGGGGGGGGGTTAATTCAAGGGGGGGGGATACTTTGAGGTAATACGGTACCTACATTACAAAGGTATCTTCAATAGGAATAGAAATAGGAACAGACAGCCAAAATCAACGCCTTAACAGTTGTCACAGCATTTCACACAGCTCCCCCACCATTTCCAGGGCTCTGGGTTGACGAACAATTTGTAAAGGGTCCCCATGGACTGGTGACCTGGTGCGTGAACCCGGCAACTGGTGAAAAGATTCCTGGCAGCGATTGCGGTGCCTCAGCTTGAGCATATAATGAGTGATTTTTGATGATAAATATTTATGTGTCATTTTTTTCATTGCGGTGATTTTAATGTTGAGTAAATAAATTAAGGTAGGGATAACTGATGGGTCATTTCCGATCGCTGTTGTTCAATGCAGCGCTCATAAAATTTTTTTTAAATTTAGCTACCCAATTTATCCATTGACCCCCCTTCCCCCTCCAGGAGTTGGGGGGGGGGGTGTATGCATAAGAATAGACCCCCCTCGAATAATTCCGCCCACCGATGGAAGAAAAAATACTGCCCATAAGTGAGGCGTTTGGTTCCGTAACCCGTTAAGTGCAAAAGTGAAAAAAATGAGTTAAGTGCGGATCTGATATTTATTTTCATTTTTCTTCATGATAAAAAAAATTACCTCAATATCTCATACCGTTCCCGAGATTCAGAGATACCGATTTTTGAAAAAAATGCAACTTTGCATCCGAAACCCGTTATCTACAGCCCAAAATAGGTGAGTTTGCACTCGAAACCCGTTATCTACAAAAAAACCTATCATTTTTTTGCACCCGAAACCCGTTATCTGCAGATAAAAAAGTTTGCATCCGAAACCCATTAAGGATTGGGCGAAGAGGTGACAAAATCACCATACAAAAATGGAGTTTGCACTCGAAACCCGTTAAGGAACAAAACTGCATGTACGTATGTTGATGTGATGTCAATCAAGTGGCCATGACTTTAACCATATTTGCCAGCCAGAGGGTTGTAAATATGGAAAATGTAGAGAAATTCATGACGTTTTCGAAAAGTTTTGAGCGAGCGTTGTCACTCAAACCATGCTGGCTCGGGCCAATGTCAAAGTTTCAAATACGATTTTCAAAAAACCCAAAAACGTGCAGATAACGGGTTTCGGAATCAAACTCCTCAAGTATCTTAAAAACAGTCGATGAAGACAGAGCAAGCGAATAGACGCATCTGGTGCAGTGTGATGCAGTGATCCGGTCACTAGCTTTTCAATTTATACTTTTCACTTTCCACTTGCGGAACTGGCCCCTGGGGAGGTATTTGAGTAAATTAGAGTAAATACGGCTTTTTGAGTAATATTTTCACTATTCAATTAAATTCCTCATCGTTTGGTGCCAGAACTATCAGGTAAATATAATAATCACTTCCCCAAAATGCTTGCAAAGCTGCCTAAGCCTCCGAAAAATCCGTTGTTCTGTCCACCATTTCCCTGGTCGAACATCGATGCAAATCTGAGTGAGTATCGCAAAAACCGTGAATGAAGAATTCAAAACCTTATTTCATGGTAATACCCCCGGGGGATTTATTATTTGGCCAGTAAATTTTGAGGGGGGATTTTTTTGCCAGAAATTTTTGTGAAGGGACGTAGTAAACAACAGGCGTTTGCATGCCCAAAATTGGAAATAAATGTGTCCAGACGGGATATATTTCGATATATTACCGTATTACCTCGAAATACCCCTCGGGGGTTTATTACTTCGTCAGCAAATTTTCAGGGAGGGGTAATTCGAGGGGGGCTTATTCGAGTTTGGGTCTATTATTTCGTCATAAATTTTGTGAAATACCACATAGGTACTCAGACGTAGAAAAATCAAACATTACATAGATGTTTATGTGTTTGTAGACGTATGTAACTGAGGCGTCTAATTCTAAAAGTCGATAAGTCCACAAAATGCGATTTTGAGTAAATCGCATTTTATGGATTTAATTTCCAATTCCAGGTGCGTGTCTAATGGGGCTCTCTCATGCTCAACATTGGGGGTGGCGTTATTTTTTCCTCATAAGTTTCAGGAAAACTTTTATAATACTGCATTTGCATTCGATGAATCAGCCCCCAGCCGCAGCTTTTTTGGTCTGTGTGACTAGATCGATCGTTTTTTTCTTTTTGCAAACATGTTTTCACCAGTTGTTAAAACGTATTTACGTTTGCTCGATAAATACGATGACTCTCGATTTCATTTCTACTCATTTTTACAACTTCCTAGGTACAAAATCAAAAGAAATTTTTACTTTTACGTTTTCCCTGAGTTAAAATACTGGTATACTCTGGTTACTTTACACCCTGCACGCGTGGTTCCCGCTGGAAGTGTGCCAACGATGGTTAACGCGTGCGAGTTTCAAAAAAGATGACAGAATTGATTGTTGTTATAATGTTATTCATTTACATATTCACATCGATGAATTTTGTCATCTTTTTACGGAAATCGCATGACTTAACAATCATTGGCACGCTTCCAACACGAGACATAAATCAGTGCGACGGCAGAGTATCAAGTACGCCGAGTATATTGTCGTTTACTCACCATTTACGCAGCGTAAAATTAAAAAAATTACTTTACGTTTTCTATACGCAGGGGTGCGTAAAAATAAAATACTTAACGTTTACGTTTACTTTGAAAAAAGTTCAGTTCTTTCAACAACTCTGGTTTTCACCTATCACAGAGAGGGATTTATTCAGGGGGGGGGGGTATTTTTCTCCACCCAGCCAACAGGGAGGTCATCCAATTCCAAGGGAGTGTCTTATTCGAGGATTTAGGATATACACTCCTGGAAAAATGTCTTTATCCCTTTGATTTTTTTGGTTCATTGGTGAACCAAACTTTAAATATTGGTCACTGAGAGGTGAAACTCATACATAGGTGGGGTAATTAAGTCGACCCCCCACAGTAGAAATATAGCCCCCCTCCTGCGTATATAGTCAATAAATCGTTAACCGTGAACGCAGTTCCTTCCGCGATTTTTTCTTGCATTTTTTACATTTCGCTTAATGTGAGCAGTTGTGAGCTGGCACGGTGCCAACATTTTGTTTTACAAAAATAGGCGCCATGCCGGGTCAATATTTGTCTGCCAACCGATGGCAGACGATTCTGAAGATGATGCGAAATCAATACGAGTGCGGAGTATCAAGTCACTTGGGTATACCATTTTGAACACAAATTGGCAAAGTGATTAATATTTAGTCCGGGCATTGGTTTTGTCACATCACATCGCAGTCTTTGTCATCGTTTTACCAGGTTTTCTTTTTTGTTTGAACGTTTTAGCATAAGGAATAAAGACTTTTTTCCACCGGAAATTTGACTTTGGATCGCTGTCAAATGAGCAGCAAGGCACCCAGTAACCTAAAAATCGACATGTGGCATAAAGGCACCTTCTTCTACAAGAATTCATCCCGTGTATACCCCGACATGGGTCGCACATTAGCAGTGGAGACATTGAATTTTTTTGTTCCCGGTCAGGAGGATAAAGACATTTTTCCAAGAGTGTATGTAACACCAACTGTGTAAAATCCATCAATCCAATTTTTCTGATGCTCGGAAGTTTTGGCCGTTTGCCATTGCCCAGCAGTGAGGAAAGTCCTGCCAGTTGCCTTTTGGCCCTCGGAAATGCTGCCGTCGCATCACATGTGCCCTGATGCAAAAAAATTAAGTACCGTATTTGCTTGAATAATCCCCCTGGTGGATTATTATTTCGTCAGACATTTTTGAGGGGGGAACTATTCGAGGGGGGGAATTATTCAAGGTGGGGAATTATTATTTCGTCAAAATTTTCAAGCATGTTTCCGTCAATCCATTTCTCGAAACATGCCTTACAAACACAATAACGTGTCATTTTTGTTAAAATTAGGTAGAACAAATGAATCAAATAGGGGGGATTATTCGAGGGGGGAATTATTATTTCCTCACTCGTCTTACAGGGGGGGGGGTGTTAGGTTCCGACGATATTTTCCGTGATACGCGCTAGATTTGCTTCCGCTCTATGTTTTATGTAAGTGCCAGATAGAGCCCACTTGGGGCATTCGCTGCACTCACCGGACTCTCCAATAAAGCTTCAAAGTCACCCAGTGGACAACTTTCATGGTGGACGACCTGGGGAATAAACTTTTTTTCCCCAAAAATAAAGTGAAGCCAAAAGTGAAGAGTGAGAACAGCAGCGAACAAAATGTCAGGTAGTGACACGTCCGAAGTGACGGAACGGCCACCCCGGCGCCACACGCGCTTACACCCCGCGTACCGGGTTCCCACTCATGCCCCTGGTTCACATGCGCAGAGGTGCCACGACATCGCGGCCCTCCATAGGGCGCAGCACCCCCCTAAAACGCACCCCCCTACCCCCAATCTGGCGTCATTGTCCACCCCCGACCCGATATCCACCCAATCGGAAACGGAAGCCGAAACCGCGGTATCCCGTTTCCGACTTGTCACAAATTCGGCCCGGCACCGCGCTCTAACGCGTCACCGGCCGCAACCCCTTTTGGCACCCCCCACACCCCCCGCATTGGCCCCCAGCCCGGTACATCACACTGTTTTAACAGTGGTTTCCGACGTGGTCGAACCCGTGCACCTGTGCTTTCGCGTGCACGTGTCGGATTTCTTTGCGGCATTATCTTCTGACGTGCCACACCCCCCAGCCCAACCCCCCATCGAAACCCCCCAATCGAACATGGTCGATTTGTTCCCCCCCCCCTGGATTCGATCCAATCATTACAGCTGAAAAGCAGGAACCAGCTCCGGCGCTGGCTGCGTTGGTGCCCCCCGCCACTGTGCCACGGCAGAGTGCCCATGGGGGCAACCCCCCTTCCGTGACCCTCCAGCAAACTGGTTCGTTCTTTGGTGGCGATTTGTGGCAGTACTGGGCCATCATGAAGCCACACGTTCTCGACAAAGTGCCCATTTTTTACGGTACGTCTGACAGTTTGTCGTTTCCCGAATGGTCGAGACTGGTTCGTCAGTCGGCACGTACGCTGCCCCATGAGCATTTGATCGCCCCCTTCTGGAGCGACGTTTTTGCGGCGAAATTGGGTGGCGATGCGTATCGCGTATTTATGACGTTGATCCCAGAAGATAAGTGGCAAGATCACGATTTCATCTTGACACAGTTATCGCATGTGTATAAAACCCCCTCGAAGGCGTATACTTATCTGGAATGGGAAAACGCGTCCATGTCGCGCACCGAGTCGTTTTTGGAGTTTTATTTGCGTTTGATGGCAAAAATGCCCGTTGAATTGGTCGAATCGAAGCGCTCCGACAAAGCCGTTGTAGATCGTTTGATAGCGGCGAAACTGTGGTCACGCTTTGACGAATTGCGCTTCGACCGTTTTGTCATGGCACATTTTCAATCCGAGTTTGAGCAGTCTGTGTCGCCCATCGCTGAAATGGCGCAGCGAGTCGACGCGTATTTCAAACGCGTGAAGAAACTCACGGTTACCCCCTGACCTCTTTCATCTCTACCGAACATGCGTGCTCGGCCATCCATCCGCACTCTGATGAGCCCCTCCGATCCACCCTGCCCCAGACCGGGACATGGCGGGCACCGAGCAAGCCAGTGTCGGATGAACTTCCGTGAACCAACGGATAGGCCGTCAGTCCTACCTCCCCCCAATTTGGCTGACAAATCTGCCGGGTACGGACAGGTCAAGCGCTATGGCCCAAATACCACGCATGATAATCCATTACCAGTGCAAAAGACCTCTGCTCGAGCGGCAATCCCGTCGACCGACACGGAAGTGGAGTCATCGGAGGCATTTTCAGCCCCCACAGGAGACGCCGACACCAACGACGATGCGCCATATGAGGCGTATTGCACCGAGTTCCGCAACCGACTTGTCAGGATGTACGAGCAAAGCCCTGGTCGGTTGGAAAATTGGATGAACACTCCGCAGGTACACAATTTCTTTCACGGTGTTCAGAATCCTGCGACAAACGCGTCGCAGAGTGGTTCGACCAAGTCTTCCCAGATTCCGACGATTTTGACGAAGAGCAGCTCTAATCAAACGTTGAAGGCCGAGGTTTTAGGGGGAAGCATGAAAAGTGGAATGTGCGCGTTTTCGGTGGTTGGAGATAATCACGAGCTATGTATTCGAGTAGCACCCAACAACGGCCCACAAGTTCATGGGATGGTCAGAATCGAAGGGATTCCCTGTAGAGTTTTGTTAGACTCTGGTTGTACCCGATCATTAATACCTGTTGAGCTTTTGAAGCAACTTTCGGACCGTCTAAATGTAGATTTGGTGCTCAAGTCTGCCCCGACGAGTTGCAAGATGCGCATGGTCAGCGGCGAGACTCAAAGCGGCGCATTAAGAGAATTGCAGCTTCACGTCGAACATGTGTCACCGTTTGATCATGTGTCCCGTCGCGTACTAACTACTTTCCTTGTCAATACGGTTCCGGGAGCGTTGAATGAAATATTGCTGGGCACTGATGTAATGCCTTTTTTGAAACTGTCGTGGTTGATCCCCCTCGAGATGGAGAAGTCAATGAACTACGAGCTGCCTCGTCAGGCCGATTTGGCAGCCAAAACTGAACGCCTGGAACGGCAATTCAATTCCTTATTTCGAGAAGAAGTTCGCAATTCGAAACCTATTTACGTCCCACCTGGTGCAATGTATTCGATGGCAACAAAATACCCCCGAAAACCTGCAAAGGTTACGCATTTGGATTGGCAGAACACTATGGCAGTGTATTCCAACGTGGATACCCCCACGCATTTGACCATGTATAATACCGCTGCATCATTTGTGGACCGCAGTAAGTTACACCTTACTTTTTTCAACCCACACCCGTTTCCAGTCAAAATTGCTGTTGGAACCAAACTTGCTTCCTGTGAAGTGTACGATCAGCAGGCATGCACCAAACCGGGTAAAAACTTTTCTCATTTATGGCAGCATGACGAAGCCCTGGCTGCTTTTGGAATTAGCCGCATCAAGCCCCAGTCGTGTGTTGCTGCAAAAGCTATTGTGCTTCCCACACCTCCCGTGTCCAAGCATGATGTCAAACCATTGGAAGCAGAAGAGCCCATCCCCGAGACACCTGATGAACGCTTCAAGTTCATTATGGCGAATCTGCAGTCCAAAAAGCGGATGGTGCTATCCCCCGACGATCAAAAGTCTTTTGAATGCTTGCTTCGCGAATTTCACGATATTTTTGCATGCAGCGAGTACGATGTGGGAAATACTCCTTTAGTCTCGCATAAAATCGAAACCGATCCGAACCACCCGCCCATAAAGCAAGCAACCCGCTACGAAGTATTCCGGAAACGTCCATTCATTCACAAGACTATCGCATCCATGTTGAAAGAAGGGATTATCGAACCATCTGACGGCCCGTGGGCGAGCCCGATCACGATTGCGCCAAAAGGAACCGACAATTTTCGGTTTTGCGTGGATTTTAAGGCGGTCAATCGCGTGACAAAGATAGATTCGTATCCGCTCCCACGAATTGGTGAATTGCTGTCTGAACTGTCTGGAAAAAGCGTATTTTCCGCCATAGACATCCGCCACGGTTATTATAATGTGCCGTTAGCGGACGAAGACTCGAAAGAGCGAACTAGTTTTGTCTGTAGTCTCGGGCAATATCGATACACCAGGCTTCCCTTCGGTACAGTGAACGCGGGTGCGACTTTCCAGCGTCTCATGACCTTAATTATTTCCGGTTTGAACGACGACCCCTCGAAACCGTGGTGCAAATCGTATATCGATGACGTGTTGATTTGCAGCGATAAAATCTCGGAACATTTGGTCCACCTCCGTCGGCTCTTCGAGCGATTACGCTGGGCCAATCTGCGAATGCAACCTGCGAAATGTAATTTATTTGCGACCGAGCTCAAATACCTTGGTCATTACATTTCCGCCGAAGGAATTGCGCCCGCGCCATCCCGAGTGGCGGCGATGACCGATCAACCGAAAGTTCATACGAAACAGGATTTGCGCCGTTTCCTTGGAAAATGTGTTTATTTTAGTCATTTTTTGCCAAATTACAGTCAGATTGCTGCGCCGCTTTACGCTGTCTTATCGGGTCATTTCCCGAAATTCGGATCCACACCGTTCACATGGACTGAAGATATGCTTACTGCATGGGATTCGCTCAAATATATGGTGGCTCGCCCGCCAGTCCTGCGACATCCCATATACGACGGGCGTGGCTTCATTCTCGAATGCGACGCCAGTTCCGTCGGCTTGGGCGCAGTTTTATCCCAGCGTGCTGATGATGGCGAGATACACCCGATTTCGTTTATTAGTAAGCGACTCTCCCATCCCCACACAAAGTTCTCTGCTGCGGAACTCGAAAGCTTATGCATTTGTTGGGCGATCCGACGTCTCGCGGACTTCGTTGAGGGGCAAGAATTAACGGTGTACACCGACAACAGCGGAATACAACAGATTTTGCGCAGCCCGGCACATTCTAAGCTCGAACGTTGGGCGCTCTTCATCCAGGATCGCGTGACTCGCTTCATACACAAGCCCGGTTCCGCGAATCAAGTCGCCGATGCCCTATCACGCAATCCGATAGACCAGCCGGAATTCGCGGACGATTTGGATGTTCCCACTGATATTGTTCGTGGCATGGCAGCAACTGAGTCACACATTCAAATACCCGAACCCAAGCCCGAACATAGCAGCTGGCGGAATATCCAGCTTGACGATCCGGAACTTTCCCGCATAATTTCCGAGTTAGAGGCAGGATCGACATCTTATCCTGAGGCCATGATAATTGAGGGCGTTCTTTATCATCAATCCCCCATCCGACCAGTGCGCTATGCCATCTGGCCCCCGCGCACTTGGCAGCAAGCCTGTCTGACGCAGGCCCATATGGGGATTTATGCCAGCCACGGCGGCCGTGACCGCACCCTTGGACTTCTTTGCGAGTATTTCTCGTGGCCGGGAATGAAGAACGACATCCTACAGTACTGTCAAGCTTGTGCGCATTGTTTGGAATCAAAACCACACCCTTCACATCCGTCTCAAACCGGCTTCGTCGAAACCCCGACGCAACCCTTTGAAGTCATGCATATAGACGTGTTGCATGTGGAAAACTCCACTCGGAACGGCAAAGTTTTAGTGATTGTGGATGCGCTCACTCGGTACACCATCACACACGTTCTTCCCTCCCTGAACTCGACAACGGTCTCGAAGGTGATGTACCGTCACGTCTTTATGGTGTTTGGAGCCCCGCGAGTAATTGTATCCGATCGCGGTACCGAATTTTGCAACTCTGAGTTTCGAGCACTTTGCGAGTCCTTTGGCGTCTCTCATTCAGCCACGCTAGCACGCAACCCGGAAGCGAATGGCCTTGTAGAACGAACGAACCGACAGATTCGCGCCATGCTCCGAGCTTGCCTCAATGATTACCCTCACCAAAATTGGCGGGAGTTGTTGCCTATGGCGACGTTGAGGCACAACATGGCGATGAATAAAACAACCGAATGTTGTCCATTTTTCCTTGTTCATGGCTATCTCCCCCATTGGAATTTGTTTTTTACCGCTGCCCGCACCTTGAATCCGTCTGAAGCCCAAGCCATGGCTAAAACGCGCAGCGATCGGAACCGTTCCGCGTATAAACGGTTTTTTGAGCAACCAAGCGAACATACTGGTGTTACTGAAGGCGACAAAGTTATGCTGCGGTTGTTCCCGAGCGATCACTGGTCACCAAAATACTCAGGTCCACATATTGTTATGGAAGTTCAAGGCGCGAATTTGGTTCTGAAATCCTCGAGCACGGGCGACATCCAAAAGGCGCCGATGCGGCGTATTTGGCGCCTCCCCCGTCCATTTCCGCAACATTCAGCGCTTTGATGCTTCCCCCATAGTTTTTTGTGTATAGAATGTTTGTGATGTAGGCATCTAATGTTTTTGATTTATTTCTACTGGTTTAAAACTAATCAAAACCTTATAAACTTCAATAAAACCCTCAATCACCGCGATGTAAGTTAACCACTGGGTGATTTCGGTGCGAGTTACGATGGCGTCTTATCCGACTCACCCGGCAGCGTATTACCCGCCGCACGCCTACCCACCGGTGGTTTCCTATTTGGCGTGGGTAGTAATGCAAAACACTTTTTTAACCCGAATTTTCCTGGCCCACCCAGCAGTGCTACGGGCATTGTGCATGTGCGAACGCCCCGCGCCCGGTGCCGAACAATCAAGCTGTCCCGCTATCTATGTGCAACGTTCAGGGCGTTACGGCAAATCGCACTCCGCCTATCCAGAACTATGTGGCTCCCCGTCCGGCGACGCCCTGGGCGCCGAACCGCAGGGGTTTTAGCAGCTCGGTTCGTGGCCGAGGTGGTCCCCACCGTGGTCGCGGCCCGCGCTACATCAGCCCTGTCCGTCCGGCGCGCCGTCGCGTGGCGTCGCGCAGCCGTTCCCCGCGCTCGTCCCATCGCGCGGAGGCACGCCCCCACGAGCCGCGGCAGCGCCAGCGCTCAGTTAGCATGGCGTGTGGATCCCAAAACTGTCTTGACCCAAAATGCATTCCCTGTATTGAATATTTACGCGAGTTTTTCAATGTTTCCCGGGTTCCCCGTTCGGTCTGTGACCCCTTGAGATGGCCCCACCGGTATCCCCCAGTAAAAAACGAAATCGATCCCCTATTAAAATCACCATTTTTTAGGCCGTGTAACATTAATTTCAACATTTCTAAAATTTCAACCCCCCAGCAGCCCCCCCCTCGCTCGGCCCGACGCTCTACACCACGCGTGGCCCCCGTTGTCCCGCTACCGCGCCCTACGGCTTCGGCGCGCTCTGTGGCTTCGTCTCCCCGGCCCGTGCCGCCCCCCGAGGCGCCGCGCCCGCGCCACGAGTCGCCGACGCCAACGGCGGCACCCCTGGCTACGAGCCCCGAGCAGACCAACCCCCTCCAGGTCGGTCGAGGCTCCCTCCGCGACCCCCCAAGCCACCAGGTGCGCGCCCAGGCTCTGGCGCGCTATATCGACATTCCCTTGAGCCCCTTGCGCCCCTCCCCCCTCTACCCCCCAACTTTGGAACCCCCCCCCGCGACTCAGGCCCAGGTGAACGAGCTCGATTACGCGCTGAACCTCGAGCGCTCGGCCCACGAGCAGACCAAGTCCCGCATGGCCACCCTGGTCGAGACCAACTCGAAGCTCACCAACCGCATCGACATGTACGAGGGCCGTATCCGCATGCTGTCCACGAAACTGGCCGCCGCGAACAAGCAGCGCCTCGCGGACCGCGAGCTGCTCAACGACGGCCCTTCCGTATCCGATGGGGATTCCTTACCTGGCACACAGGACGGTTCTGGGGCGGGGGGAGAGAAAGAGGATTTGCTGCCTCAGGAGTGAAACGAAAAAATTTAGAGATAGATATAGATTTGTGAAAGATGATTTTTCGGTGAAAGGGGGAAATTGTTAGGTTCCGACGATATTTTCCGTGATACGCGCTAGATTTGCTTCCGCTCTATGTTTTATGTAAGTGCCAGATAGAGCCCACTTGGGGCATTCGCTGCACTCACCGGACTCTCCAATAAAGCTTCAAAGTCACCCAGTGGACAACTTTCAGGGGGGATTATTCGAGGGGCGGAATTATCTAAGGAGGAACTATTCAAGCAAATACGGTATGTTGAACCTTCCCGATTGTTAAGCTATCGATTAAAAAACCAAACTGTTGATAAGAAAGCTTCGTGCAAATACCGCACACATAAATACGCATGGAGTGGTTGTGTATAGTATTTTGGTATTTTCAAAAATTGTATAGAATTAAGATCTGAAACTAGGTACTTTCCGCATTTGCATGGAAACTCAAAAACCCTGTTTTAGAATGAACCTTGATGCTTAAACTGAGGCGTTTATTGAAGAATATGACATAAAAATAGGTACATGAACTAACCACGAAAACGACAGTTGCACATATTAGTACGATTGCACACCTCATATTTTTAAGTTTTCAACTTTTTAATACAATGTAAACTTCAACACTGGTAACAACTTCAAGGGAGGCGTTTTCAGCATACCGTATATCCTCGAATAAGACCCCCCCCCTCGAATAACTCCTCCCCCTTGAATAACTCCCCCCTCAAAAACACTGACAAAAAAATAACTCCCCCCCCTCGAATAACTCCCCCCTCTTGAATAAGTCCCCCCTCTGGGTGAAAAATATGCTATAAAATTCACAAAAATGATCGATGAAAATACAACAGAATGTTAAGGTATGGCAGCGACAGCAGATACATGACATGTACGCAGTGTATAAACACCTTTTTGTTGTTGTTGAACTGTTAAATACATGGATTACATGAGTTGACAGAATGCATTCATACGATGAATTCAGTCAAGTTTCTGAGGAAAAAATAACTCCCTCCCTTGAATAACTCCTCCCCCTTGAATAAGTCCCCCCTCAAAAACTCTGACGTAAAAATAACTCCCCTGGGGTCTTATTCGAGGATATACGGTATGATATTTAAATTACACACTGACGCAAATGTGACTAAATGCCGAAAATGGTATAATTTTTTATGGGTGAATATTTTGTCAATAGTCAAAACTGGTGGGATTACTATCTTTACCAAGCGATCATTCACACACTGTTTTTCTTCATGTAAAATTGCCACGTTAGAGCAGGTGTGTTTTTTTATTTTCAAATTACACTGGGGTTTTTTTTGTGTAATCTCACTGAATATCAGATTGTTTTCAAATTTTGTGCAATATTATTGCTTCACATTGTGCCTACGCCAACGATGGCAAAAACACACATATTAAATACGGAAACTCATTGAGTTTCCGTGTTTTTGTTTAACACAGAAACACGGAAACTCAACAATTTTGAAAAACACGGAAACTCAAATGAGTTCTTTTTTGGAGAACAAGGAAACACGGAAACACAGAAAATACGGAAATGTTTTTTGAGTTTTTTTTTATCCAAGCAATTGAAGGCTCAAGATTTGAACTGAACAATGTGTGTATGTGCATACATAAGGTATGCATGTATGTATAGTGTGTAAATATGTACATAGTATCCAAGTTTAACAATGAAATAAGTATCCAAAATATAATGGTGTCCACATCTCCTGGTGGTTTCGACAATATTAGGGACTGATTGAAGTGTTGAGGAGTGTCCACCAGGGTCTGCTAGCTCACACAATGGAGCTGAGGGCTCCTCACCTCCCAAGCTGTCAAAGGTATTGGTCACTAACGATGGCAAAAAAAGATTCGAAAATTCGAAAATATTTTCGAATTTTCGAATTTTTTCATAATTTTCGAATTTTTATTTCACCCCTGGAAAAAACACTTAAAAATCGATTTATTTTTTGAAAAATTCGAAAATTCGAAAATTCAAAAATTCGAAAATAGTTTTCGAATTTTTCAGGGAATTCAAGGTGACAAACCGCAGTTTTATGTTCAGCGTGCTAAATAAAGTGACAATTGATATGCGGTGGGTCTGAAAAAGTCTCATGTAACAAAAAAACAAACATTAAAAAACAGTGAAATGGCATGAGCAGCAGCAGCGGCGGACTCAATCACATCCATTAGCCAGAATGCTCGGAGTCGCCCAAACAATTAGAACCGCAGCCCTCTACTTCCACGGATACAGACTCCGGTCCGTCAAAAAAATCGCTCCCAGTCTTCCGGGTCTTCCCAGTCGTAGTCACCTGAACGTTTTTTTGGAAGGCATTCCGCCCCAGAGAAAATGGTGCAAACTGAACCACATATTTAAGTGTTTCTACCATTTGTCATATTAAAGTGACGTGAAATTGTCATGTCATGCTTCACGTACAGTGAAATTGAGGTTAAAAGGGGTTTCAAACATGAAGACAGTCCAAATACTGTGTTTAAAGCTTCAAATTCAATGATCTTCTAAAAAAATTCGAAAATTGCCAAAAAAGATTCGAAAATTCGAAAATTCAAAAATTAAATTCGAAATTCGAAAATTAATTGGGGAAAAAATTCGAAAATTCGAAAATTCACTTTAGAAAAAACACTTAAAAATTTAAATACTTTTTTCTGGAAGGTTTGCCATCGTTATTGGTCACCCATTTGGAACTACCTCCAGTGAACTAGGTAATGAAATTTTTTCCAATACATGCCAAAACGTATGCAAAACCCATGTTTGATAAGAAAACCACTGTTTCAACTGTAAAATGCTGTAAAATGCAACTATTTGTAAAACAACTCGAGTTTTTACAAAAAAAAACTTGAGTTTTTATCAAAAACCTTGAGTTTTTATCAAAAAACTTGAGTTTTTACCAAAAAAACTCAAGTTTTTTCAAAAAACACAGAAATGAAACACAGAAACTAAAGTTTTTTTCATGAAAAAACTCAAGACACAGATATTCATTTCTGAAAAACTCAAAATACAGAAAGTGTTTTTATTTTGAGAACTCACCCATCGTTGGCCTACGCACACTAGTTTTCACCGTGATTTTGTGTGAAAACTAAAAATTTTTCAAATGCAAATAAACGAACATGGTTGCATGATTTAATTTAATTTTAATTGGAATTTAAATGAATGAAAGTTAAAGTAAAAAAATTTGATAACTAAAACACATATTTATAGCATACAAAAAGAGTAGGCTGGATGTCGCCATGTCGCCATTTCAGTTTTCACATTCGTCACGGTGAAAACTAGTGTGTGTAGGGCCATTATAGTAAATACATAATCATGCATATGTTTACACTCATATAGATATATTCACATAGACGTAGGGTTCAAACAGGAAAAGTATTGATCGGGATGTGGAGCCAGTTCGATAAAATGAGAAGTGAAATGTTTAATAACAATGGTGAAGTGAAACGGCAAGTGAATTGGCAAAAGCGAAGTGAAAAAAAAAGTAATTTCTCCTTGCTTTTGCCATTTTACTTGCCATTTCACTTCGCCTTTGCGCTTTTACATCACCCTTGCCATTTTACTTATCATTTTGTGGAACTGGCACTTGGAATGCCAAACCATGAAATTTCTAATGATTCGAGATCCCGTTTGAACCTTGCATAGACGTTCTAAATCGGTAAAATTGCCACGTTGAGAATTTTTCTCCAAATGTACTGGTTATTTGATGAAATCTCACTGAATGTCGTTTTTTCAAATTTTGTGCAATATTATAGATTTCACATTATATAGTACACAATGATGCATATATATATACTCATATAGATATATTGGGTCAGGCCTCCTACGCACAAATGCCTGGTACGCACAAACGCCCGGTACGCACAAAATTGTGCCCGCCACGCACATCTGCCCGGTAACTTACATGGCTGTTGATCTTTGCCTACCGGACAGATGGTCACTAATGTTATTGCACAGCTTTTTTCACTTCACTGATATCTGAAAATCACTTGAAAAAGTGTCAAGTGAAAAAAACGGTCAAAAATAGCCATTATCCACTGTTTTTTCACTTGACACTTTTTCAAGTGATGTTCAAATATGTGTGAAGTGACAAAAAGTTAACTAATGTCATTGCGGAACTTTTTTTCACTTCACTCACAAGTGTGATGTGAAAAACACGGTCAAAATGTAATGTAATGTCATTTCGTACCGGGCAGATGTGCGTGGCGAGCACAATTTTGTGTGTGCTGGGCGTTTGTGCGTACAAGTGCACCGCCGATATATTCACAGGCATAGGGTTCAAACGGGAAATGATTCTAGTATTGATTCGGATAAGGAGCGGGACTGCCAAATTCCGAAATCTCTAGTGATTCGTGATCACGTTCGAACTCTACATAGACGTAGTAAATCAGTGGTACCTTATTTCCTTGAAATATTTGTCTTCCCTTCAATTTTTCAACTGCATTTTTGGGAGCAGTTCTTGGAAAATGCAAGTTTTTGTATTTTTCATATTATATGCAAACAATTTCGTCAAATAAAATGCATATATGGCGCCATTCCGTCACTGTATAGGTGAAAGTAGGGCCCCTGCTTGCAGGGCTTTCAAGGAAATGTGGTACCACAATACACACACATTAGTTGTATAGAATAGATAAAATTAACTTTGCAGGTTTTTATAAAGATGTTTTATGCAAGATCTGGAATGATTTTGAATAAATTTTTCACTTGTTTGATACTGTCTATATCGTTTGACAAAATATAGTGTATTGTTTGGAGTGTAAAGATAGTGTGGCGCTTGGAGCAGTTGGAACTTGCCAGTTTCCACCCCGGTCTGCATTTTTCCATGTTGTTACCGTATTTCCTCGAAATACCCCCCCCCTTGAAATACCACCCCCCTCGTTTGACCCCCCCCCCTCTCGAGACCACTATGAAACAATCACCCCCCCCTCGAAATACCCCCCCCCAAATTGAGTGTAAAGGGAACGTACATGACAATAACTGTAGTTTGTGTTCTGTGTACTGCAGAACACACGTTAAAACAATGTCGGTGTCACGTTAGAACAGTGTACATACCACCTACATACTAATATTAGTCTACAGAACCTTATAAATGGCGGTTTTTGTTGCATTTTTCGACGTCTGCGTACGTTTCAGACGACAATTTCGTACTTGGTTTTCAAAAAATTTCTTGTGAAATAATAACCCCCCCCTCGAAATACCCCCCCCCCCTCGTTTAACCCCCCCCCCCTCTCGGGACCACTATGAAACAATCACCCCCCGGGGGGTTTTTCGAGGAAATACGGTATGCGTATCGGTGTGGACGGCATTATCAGTTGTGCAGTCACCGCAGCACAGAAGTTATCACCGTCGGTTGTGCAGTAGTTCTGGGGCCAGTTCCGCAAGTGGAAAAGTTAAGAGTTAAAACTTAAGAGTTGAGTAAAATGACAAATGACAAGTTATGAGTAGAGTTAAGAGTTAAGAGTTGAGTAAACCAACAAATGATTTTACTCAACTCTTAACTTTTAACTTTACTCTTAACTTATCATTTGTAATTTCACTCAACTCTTAACCTTTAACTCTTAACTTTTCCACTTGCGGAACCGGCACCTGCTTTCTTCCTAGGTATACTCCAGCGACTTGACACCTTGCACCCGTGGTTCACGCTGGAAGCGTGCCAACAGTATTTAACGCACGTGATTTTCATAAAAAGTTGAAAATATTCATTGCTACCATAACATTATACATTATTTACATATTCACAAAATGACGTTTTAATCTTTTTGCAACAACAGCATGCTTTCCTTATCATTGGCACGCTTCCAACATGAGACATAAATAAGTGCGAGTGCAGAGTATCAAGTCCGCTGAGTATATGGTGATAAAAGCCTGTCACCTCACGTGCTTTCTTTTCTCACACACTATTGACATCTCCGCCAAATGTCAACTTGTTCCTATCCCATTTCAGTGTTTGTGTTTTGAATGTCGTCGTTTGTTTGGTCAGCAGTGGCAGAGGCAGCAAGCTTTGATCGGTACCAGTTGACATTTAGCGTAGATGTCAACTAGTGTGTTAGAGTCCAACCCAAACTGCAACTAGCCGGTGCAGAATAGACTACCTTAGCGCCCAATGTATTTAGATCACCTTCACCTTGAAAACTTTGTTATCCATCCTGTAGTGTACGCTAGTCGATGTCGAACGAATCCTGTCATTTTGCATTGCATCATTACAGTTGGTGTTAGCTCTCAAACAGAAGTTTTGAATTGCGATCATTGACATTTGACATGTGTGTAGCCATTGTGTTGTGAGAAA
This sequence comes from Sphaerolaimus hirsutus, assembly GCA_964036195.1. Taxonomy (NCBI): domain Eukaryota; kingdom Metazoa; phylum Nematoda; class Chromadorea; order Monhysterida; family Sphaerolaimidae; genus Sphaerolaimus; species Sphaerolaimus hirsutus. The sequence continues at coordinate 25,581,522 of OZ038457.1, forward strand.
TTGTGTACCGTATTACCTCGAAATACCCCCAGGGGGTTCATTTTTTCACCAGCAAAATTTGAGGGGGGGATAATTTGAGAGGGGGTTTATTTGAGGGGGGTCTATTATTTCGCCAGAACTTTTCAGAAATTCCACATACTCGGACATAGAAAAATTAAGCAATTATGTTGATGTCTCGAAGTGCACTGTTCATTGTCTTCTAGTTTTGGTAGTATTTATTGTTGTGTTGAGAGGATTTGAGAGGTTCAAATGAATTCAACAAAAATACCAAACCCTTGCCAACACACTGCCTAGCTTGATATAAACTCAAACACATATCAATCTATCATCTGCAAAAAGTGGTGGACGTGCTGGGGACTAGCCACTGCCAAGTTGCTGCCCAGGAGGGTGAGGTCTATTTTTGAAATGTTGCATTCTCAGTCGGAACCTAGGAGGCATACACGTTCTCGCCCAGTGAATGAGATTTTGCGTTTTCATCCTGATAGTGCAGTGGAACGCCAGTTTCAAGCCAACGCTTTGGATCGGGCTTTTTACAGGAGAGTGTCAGTCCCGTCGAATAGTCGAGAGTTTTGGCACCCAGCCAATTCAGTTGTCCAGGATTCATTTTTGCCGGATCATATGGCCGTTGAGAATTGCAGCCATTCTCGTTTGCCCTTGCCAAGCTTTGTCCTCCCGCCGGTAAGGATTGACAGGGATGGTGTCCCAGTGGCTGTTTCAGTGCCACCAGATTTCAGTACTCTGCCACTGAGAGCTATTGGCCAATCATTCACCCATAATTTGGCAGCTTTCAAACAAGTTCACTCGCTGAGTCAAGTTCATGTCACCTCGTTCTTTCCTAGCATGGACACTTTGACACCCCACGTTCGAATGCCATTTTTAGTTGACAGTTCTAATTTTCCAGCAGGTGAATACTTGAATGAAGTCACTTTTGTTGATCGTTTTTGGGAAATCATTATGTCATGGAGACACCTCTGTTGCTGTCAGAAGATGACAGAAAAATTGACAAAATTGCCTGCCAAGCCAAAGGATTATGATTCACCAGAAACGTCACAATGACCTTGCTCCTCACTCGATCTATGGGACTGATATGATCGACAAAAAGGGCAATTTCTGATAACTCATAACGCATACACTAGCGGTTTATTATTCGACTTGATTTTGATGCAAAGACATTGATTAGAACCAACTGTGCTTTTAGCAGAAATTCCAGCATCAACTGCAAATGTCCCAAATTCATGACTCGCAAACTGCTTATCTGAACACAGTTTTCCAGATATCAAATCATCACCAGTAGAGCAGGAAGTCAACAAATCTTGAAAATTGTCTGCATTCATTTTATCACTCATCTTCTTTGGAGTCTTCAGGCTTCTCGAAAATGTTGCTGAAGGACTCTCCCACTTTTGACTCGCAGAGATCTGGGAAATAAGCGGAAGTGCATGAACGAAATTCGAGTGCCAACAAGCAAACCCACCAGGATTATCATTGTAGAGCTGGGTTATCCGGTGATGAAACTGTGCTACATAAGCATTGCAAGGGTCAATACCATTCTCTGAATCAGGTGTAAATGCATCAGACGTTTCTTCATCATTCACATTCACATTCACAATGGCCTCTCCAGCGGCTTTGGCCTGCGCAGGCTGTCTGGGAAGAGTGGCATCATGAGTCTGCTGCGGGCCAAACCTACGCACCTGACCATATCCATCAGACTTCACCGAAGGTGCCAAATTCGAAAACTGTGGAGGCACAGCATGTATATGTGTTTTTAGGCATATATAACTGAGGCGTCCAATTCTAAAAGTCGACAAGTCCAAAATATGAAAATTTCGAGTTAGGCCCGGAAACGTCATCTGGGGCTACTTCTGCACATTTTTCATCATTTTCCATAAATTTTTTGACCTCAAATGCCCATATGGCAAAGTGCCAAATTCGACATTTTTGGGGAAAAATGCAAAAATTTTGGGCAAGAAGTCGTCAAGTCCACTTAGTTTTGGGCTAAAAGGCGACAAGTCCATCCTCCGATTCTTTTTTTGATGGGAAAAAAACGCAAGAAATGTGATAAGTCCACTATGGGCACCGATTTCTAAAAGGCGACAAGTGCATAATTTTCCCATAAGGTAGCCTCGGCTTCCCCGGGAACAAAACTGTCCTCGCGTGCAAGAAGGCGACAAGTCCAATTCCCTCCCAAAAACAGTTTTGCTCTGACCGAATGGAATTTTATGGACACCCCATTTTTCACATATACGTTGAGATTAGGGGCTGAAAATTTGACACTTTATTGTCAACATATGGAACTTTATGAAAAGCATGAGAGAGCCAAATTGGACATGCACCACGGGCCTGGAATTGGCTCGGAAACTTAAAATGCGATTTACTCGAAATCACATTTTGTGGACTTGTCGACTATTAGAATTAGACGCCTCAACTGTATATATACACATAAACCCTTCCCTAACATCACTCAATCATCAGTTTTAACGTGTGTTCTGACTTGTACAGATCACAAACTGCGGTATTTGTCATGTACGTTCACGATACACTCAATTTTAGGGGGGTATTTCGAGGGTCGTTTATTATTTCTTCAGCTGAAATTTTGGGGGGTATTTCGAGGGGGGGTTAATTCAAGGGGGGATAATTGGAGGTAATACGGTACTTTTTTAAAGTGATTAATCAACTTCACTACTAGGCACATAAATTGTATTAAATTTTTTCTGATTTTCACACATTCACACAGTAAAAAAGGAACTGGAAGTGGTGGTCAATTCACACACTATTTTTCGCACACTGTTGAGGCATGCGTGATCACACATAAACAATTTAACGCATATGCATCAGTGCTCTTTTTTTAACACGTGCAATATGTACCGCTGTTGGTAAGTGTGTGATTTTCTACACATTAAGCGGGAATTAGAGCTCAGCGTCGATTCGACGTGAAATGATGACGTGAAATGTCGTCGTGAAATTAATTACACGAGTGTGGATCATGCTACGGGTCTACAATTTTCTAAGGATAATATATGAATCAATACCTTAATCGTGTGCAATACTGAGTGTGATCAGCCTCAACTAGAGCGAATTGAAAAATTCAATTTTTATCATTTCACGTCATCATCATTTCACGTCACAGTGTCAGGGAACAACTTGACATTTCACGTCAGACTGCTGCTTGCAATAGTCTGACGTGAAATGTCAAGTTGTTCCCTGACTAGTGATGGAAAAGCGCCTTGGCGCTGGCGCCTGGCGCTAGCGCCAAAGCAAAAAGCGCCATGGCGCTTTCGGCGCTTGGCGCCGGGATCTCAGAAAGCGCCATGGCGCTTTTGGCGCTTGGCGCCATTTGCTGGTGGCGCTATTGGCGCCTGGCGCCGGCATTTAAAATAGCGCCAAAAAAGCGCCAACCATGATTATAAATATCTCATGATTCAATGAAAATAGACAAGCCAGTTGATCAATTTTAATAATGACTTAATGAATATTGATATATATAAGGGTCATAGGCGCATAAGTGCTTGTGCACTTGTGAATGTCACAAGCGGAATTTTCGGTGTCACAAGCAGAAATACCTATGTTTACCTAGTAAAAAGTGCAAAAGGTCAAATTTTGGCCAATGTGATTGTGAATGTCACAAGCACAAATTGGGACCTTGCGCCGCCTATGATAAGGGTATAAGGGAACATTTATATTAATAAAATATTAATTAGGTAATATTTTGGGCAAATGTATATATATTTACCGTATTTCCTCGAAATACCCTCAAGGTGTTTATTTTTTCAGAGTGCAAATTTTGTGGGGGTGTTTCGAGAGAGGGGTTTATTATTTCGCCAGGAGTATTTCTCCAGGAGAATATGTATTTACATACACATAACTGGTAATAAACATGACTAAATGGGATATAATATTTAGGACCTATCAATGTACGGCTGTTTGGCTTAAAAATAGGTGTATGAAACATTGCAGTGGTTGATTGAATCTGACTGTGGAAATCTGACTGTGGAAATCTGACTGTGGTAATCTGACTGTGGAAATCTGACTGTGGAAATCTGACTGTGGAAATTTGACTGTGGAAATTGACTGTGAAAATCTGACTGTGGAAATCTGACTCTGGAAGTCTGACTGTGGAATCTGACTGTGGAAATCTGACTGTGAAAATCTGACTGCGGAAATCTGACTGTGGAAATGTGACTGTGGAAATCTGACTGTGTAAATCTGACTGTGGAACTCTGACTGTGGAACTCTGACTGTGGAAATCTGACTGTGGAAATGTGACTGTGGAAATGTGACTGTGGAAATTTGACTGTGGAAATCTGACTGTGGAAATCTGACTGTGGAAATTTGACTGTGGAAATCTGACTGTGGAAATCTGACTGTAGAAGTCTGAAAGTGGAAATCTGACTGTGGAAGTCTGACTGTGGACATTTGACTGTGGAAATTTGACTGTGGAAATTGACTGTGAAAATCTGACTGTGGAAATCTGACTGTGGAAGTCTGACTGTGGAATCTGACTGTGGAAATTTGACTGTGGAAATCTGACTGTGGAAATCTGACTGTGGAAATGTGACTGTGGAAATGTGACTGTGGAAATTTGACTGTGGAAATTTGACTGTGGAAATCTGACTGTGGAAATCTGACTGTAGAAGTCTGAAAGTGGAAATCTGACTGTGGAAGTCTGACTGTGGACATTTGACTGTGGAAATTTGACTGTGGAAATTGACTGTGAAAATCTGACTGTGGAAATCTGACTGTGGAAGTCTGACTGTGGAATCTGACTGTGGAAATTTGACTGTGGAAATCTGACTGTGGAAATCTGACTGTGGAAATCTGACTGTGGAAATCTGACTGTGGAAATCTGACTGTGGAAATCTGACTGTGGAAATCTGACTGTGGAAATCTGACTGTGGAAGTCTGACTGTGGAAATCTGACTGTAGAAATCTGACTGTAGAAGTCTGAAAGTGGAAATCTGACTGTGGAAGTCTGACTGTGGACATTTGACTGTGGAAATTTGACTGTGGAAATTGACTGTGAAAATCTGACTGTGTAAATCTGACTGTGGAACTCTGACTGTGGAACTCTGACTGTGGAAATCTGACTGTGGAAATCTGACTGTGGAAATCTGACTGTGGAAATCTGACTGTGGAAGTCTGACTGTGGAAATCTGACTGTAGAAATCTGACTGTGGAAATTTGACTGTGGAAATTGACTGTGAAAATCTGACTGTGGAAATCTGACTCTGGAAGTCTGACTGTGGAATCTGACTGTGGAAATCTGACTGTGGAAATCTGACTGTGAAAATCTGACTGTGGAAATCTGACTGTGGAAATGTGACTGTGGAAATGTGACTGTGGAAATTTGACTGTGGAAATCTGACTGTGGAAATCTGACTGTGGAAATCTGACTGTGGAAATCTGACTGTGGAAATCTGACTGTGGAAATCTGACTGTGGAAATCTGACTGTGGAAGTCTGACTGTGGAAATCTGACTGTAGAAATCTGACTGTAGAAGTCTGAAAGTGGAATCTGACTGTGGAAGTCTGACTGCGGACATTTGACTGTGGAAATTTGACTGTGGAAATTGACTGTGAAAATCTGACTGTGGAAATCTGACTGTGGAAGTCTGACTGTGGAATCTGACTATGGAAATCTGACTGTGGAAATCTGACTGTGGTAATCTGACTGTGGAAATCTGACTGTGGAAATCTGACTGTGGAAATTTGACTGTGGAAATTGACTGTGAAAATCTGACTGTGGAAATCTGACTCTGGAAGTCTGACTGTGGAATCTGACTGTGGAAATCTGACTGTGGAAATCTGACTGTGAAAATCTGACTGTGGAAATCTGACTGTGGAAATGTGACTGTGGAAATGTGACTGTGGAAATCTGACTGTGTAAATCTGACTGTGGAACTCTGACTGTGGAACTCTGACTGTGGAAATCTGACTGTGGAAATGTGACTGTGGAAATGTGACTGTGGAAATTTGACTGTGGAAATCTGACTGTGGAAATCTGACTGTGGAAATCTGACTGTGGAAATCTGACTGTGGAAATGTGACTGTGGAAATCTGACTGTGGAAATCTGACTGTGGAAGTCTGACTGTGGAAATCTGACTGTGGAAATCTGACTGTAGAAGTCTGAAAGTGGAAATCTGACTGTGGAAGTCTGACTGTGGACATTTGACTGTGGAAATTTGACTGTGGAAATTGACTGTGAAAATCTGACTGTGGAAATCTGACTGTGGAAGTCTGACTGTGGAATCTGACTATGGAAATTTGACTGTGGAAATCTGACTGTGGTAATCTGACTGTGGAAATCTGACTGTGGAAATCTGACTGTGGAAATTTGACTGTGGAAATCTGACTGTGGAAATCTTACTGTGGAAGTCTGACTGTGGAAATCTGACTGTGGAAGTCTGACTGTGGACATTTGACTGTGGAAATTTGACTGTGGAAATTGACTGTGAAAATCTGACTGTGGAAATCTGACTGTGGAAGTCTGACTGTGGAATCTGACTATGGAAATTTGACTGTGGAAATCTGACTGTGGTAATCTGACTGTGGAAATCTGACTGTGGAAATCTGACTGTGGAAATCTGACTGTGGAAATCTGACTGTGGAAATCTGACTGTGGAAGTCTGACTGTGGAAATCTGACTGTGGAAATCTGACTGTAGAAGTCTGAAAGTGGAAATCTGACTGTGGAAGTCTGACTGTGGACATTTGACTGTGGAAATTTGACTGTGGAAATTGACTGTGAAAATCTGACTGTGGAAATCTGACTGTGGAAGTCTGACTGTGGAATCTGACTATGGAAATTTGACTGTGGAAATCTGACTGTGGTAATCTGACTGTGGAAATCTGACTGTGGAAATCTGACTGTGGAAATCTGACTGTGGAAATCTGACTGTGGAAATCTGACTGTGGAAGTCTGACTGTGGAAATCTGACTGTGGAAATCTGACTGTAGAAGTCTGAAAGTGGAAATCTGACTGTGGAAGTCTGACTGTGGACATTTGACTGTGGAAATTTGACTGTGGAAATTGACTGTGAAAATCTGACTGTGGAAATCTGACTGTGGAAGTCTGACTGTGGAATCTGACTATGGAAATTTGACTGTGGAAATCTGACTGTGGTAATCTGACTGTGGAAATCTGACTGTGGAAATCTGACTGTGGAAATTTGACTGTGGAAATTGACTGTGAAAATCTGACTGTGGAAATCTGACTGTGGAATCTGACTGTGGAAATCTGACTGTGGAAATCTGACTGTGGAAATGTGACTGTGGAAATGTGACTGTGGAAATGTGACTGTGGAAATCTGACTGTGGAAATGTGACTGTGGAAATGTGACTGTGGAAATTTGACTGTGGAAATTGACTGTGAAAATCTGACTGTGGAAATCTGACTGTGGAAGTCTGACTGTGGAATCTGACTGTGGAAATCTGACTGTGGAAATCTGACTGTGGAAATGTGACTGTGGAAATGTGACTGTGGAAATGTGACTGTGGAAATCTGACTGTGGAAATCTGACTGTGGAAATCTGACTGTGGAAATCTGACTGTGGAAATCTGACTGTGGAAATCTGACTGTGGAAGTCTGACTGTGGAAATTGACTGTGAAAATCTGACTGTGGAACTCTGACTGTGGAACTCTGACTGTGGAAATCTGACTGTGGAAATCTGACTGTGGAAATTTGACTGTGGAAATCTGACTGTGGAAGTCTGACTGTGAAAATCTGACTGTGGAAATGTGACTGTGGAAATGTGACTGTGGAAATTTGACTGTGGAAATTGACTGTGAAAATCTGACTGTGGAAATCTGACTGTGGAAGTCTGACTGTGGAATCTGACTGTGGAAATCTGACTGTGGAAATCTGACTGTGGAAATGTGACTGTGGAAATGTGACTGTGGAAATGTGACTGTGGAAATCTGACTGTGGAAATCTGACTGTGGAAATCTGACTGTGGAAATCTGACTGTGGAAATCTGACTGTGGAAATCTGACTGTGGAAGTCTGACTGTGGAAATCTGACTGTGGAAATCTGACTGTAGAAGTCTGAAAGTGGAAATCCGACTGTGGAAGTCTGACTGTGGACATTTGACTGTGGAAATTTGACTGTGGAAATTGACTGTGAAAATCTGACTGTGGAAATCTGACTGTGGAAATCTGACTGTGGAAATCTGACTGTGGAAATCTGACTGTGGAAATCTGACTGTGGAAATCTGACTGTGGAAATCTTACTGTGGAAGTCTGACTGTGGAAATCTGACTGTGGAAGTCTGACTGTGGACATTTGACTGTGGAAATTTGACTGTGGAAATTGACTGTGAAAATCTGACTGTGGAAATCTGACTGTGGAAGTCTGACTGTGGAATCTGACTATGGAAATTTGACTGTGGAAATCTGACTGTGGTAATCTGACTGTGGAAATCTGAGTGTGGAAATCTGACTGTGGAAATTTGACTGTGGAAATTGACTGTGAAAATCTGACTGTGGAAATCTGACTCTGGAAGTCTGACTGTGGAATCTGACTGTGACATTTGACTGTGGAAATTGACATTTGACTGTGGAAATTTGACTGTGGAAATTGACTGTGAAAATCTGACTGTGGAAATCTGACTGTGGAAGTCTGACTGTGGAATCTGACTATGGAAATTTGACTGTGGAAATCTGACTGTGGTAATCTGACTGTGGAAATCTGACTGTGGAAATCTGACTGTGGAAATTTGACTGTGGAAATTGACTGTGAAAATCTGACTGTGGAAATCTGACTGTGGAATCTGACTGTGGAAATCTGACTGTGGAAATCTGACTGTGGAAATGTGACTGTGGAAATGTGACTGTGGAAATGTGACTGTGGAAATCTGACTGTGGAAATGTGACTGTGGAAATGTGACTGTGGAAATGTGACTGTGGAAATCTGACTGTGGAAATTTGACTGTGGAAATCTGACTGTGGTAATCTGACTGTGGAAATCTGACTGTGGAAATCTGACTGTGGAAATTTGACTGTGGAAATTGACTGTGAAAATCTGACTGTGGAAATCTGACTGTGGAATCTGACTGTGGAAATCTGACTGTGGAAATCTGACTGTGGAAATGTGACTGTGGAAATGTGACTGTGGAAATGTGACTGTGGAAATCTGACTGTGGAAATGTGACTGTGGAAATGTGACTGTGGAAATTTGACTGTGGAAATTGACTGTGAAAATCTGACTGTGGAAATCTGACTGTGGAAGTCTGACTGTGGAATCTGACTGTGGAAATCTGACTGTGGAAATCTGACTGTGGAAATGTGACTGTGGAAATGTGACTGTGGAAATGTGACTGTGGAAATCTGACTGTGGAAATCTGACTGTGGAAATCTGACTGTGGAAATCTGACTGTGGAAATCTGACTGTGGAAATCTGACTGTGGAAGTCTGACTGTGGAAATTGACTGTGAAAATCTGACTGTGGAACTCTGACTGTGGAACTCTGACTGTGGAAATCTGACTGTGGAAATCTGACTGTGAAAATTTGACTGTGGAAATCTGACTGTGGAAGTCTGACTGTGGAAATGTGACTGTGGAAATGTGACTGTGGAAATGTGACTGTGGAAATTTGACTGTGGAAATTGACTGTGAAAATCTGACTGTGGAAATCTGACTGTGGAAGTCTGACTGTGGAATCTGACTGTGGAAATCTGACTGTGGAAATCTGACTGTGGAAATGTGACTGTGGAAATGTGACTGTGGAAATGTGACTGTGGAAATCTGACTGTGGAAATCTGACTGTGGAAATCTGACTGTGGAAATCTGACTGTGGAAATCTGACTGTGGAAATCTGACTGTGGAAGTCTGACTGTGGAAATCTGACTGTGGAAATCTGACTGTAGAAGTCTGAAAGTGGAAATCCGACTGTGGAAGTCTGACTGTGGACATTTGACTGTGGAAATTTGACTGTGGAAATTGACTGTGAAAATCTGACTGTGGAAATCTGACTGTGGAAATCTGACTGTGGAAATCTGACTGTGGAAATCTGACTGTGGAAATCTGACTGTGGAAATCTGACTGTGGAAATCTTACTGTGGAAGTCTGACTGTGGAAATCTGACTGTGGAAGTCTGACTGTGGACATTTGACTGTGGAAATTTGACTGTGGAAATTGACTGTGAAAATCTGACTGTGGAAATCTGACTGTGGAAGTCTGACTGTGGAATCTGACTATGGAAATTTGACTGTGGAAATCTGACTGTGGTAATCTGACTGTGGAAATCTGAGTGTGGAAATCTGACTGTGGAAATTTGACTGTGGAAATTGACTGTGAAAATCTGACTGTGGAAATCTGACTCTGGAAGTCTGACTGTGGAATCTGACTGTGACATTTGACTGTGGAAATTGACATTTGACTGTGGAAATTTGACTGTGGAAATTGACATTTGACTGTGGAAATTTGACTGTGGAAATTGACTGTGAAAATCTGACTGTGGAAATCTGACTGTGGAAGTCTGACTGTGGAATCTGACTATGGAAATTTGACTGTGGAAATCTGACTGTGGTAATCTGACTGTGGAAATCTGACTGTGGAATCTGACTATGGAAATTTGACTGTGGAAATTGACTGTGAAAATCTGACTGTGGAAATCTGAGTGTGGAAATCTGACTGTGGAAATTTGACTGTGGAAATTGACTTTGAAAATCTGACTGTGGAAATCTGACTCTGGAAGTCTGACTGTGGAATCTGACTGTGGAAATCTGATTTTCACAGTCAATGTTCTCGAGTGCAAGGAGTCGACAAGTGCATTTTCCTCCCCAAAACAGTTTTGTTCTGTCCGAGTAGAATTTTATAGACACCCAATTTTTCCATTATACGTTGAGAGCTGGGGCTGAAAATTTGACACTTCATTGTCAACATATGGAACTTAATGGAAAGCATGAGAGAGCCCCATTGGACAAACACCTTGGACCTGGAATTGGAATTGGACTTAAAATGTGATTTACTCAAAATCGCATTTTGTGGACTTGTCGACTTTTAAAATTAGACGCCTCAATTGACAATTGATGTGTGGTGCATCTAAAAAAGTGTATTGGTGCATCTGAACAAGTGTAACATCATGAAAGAAAAATGTTGAAATGGCTTGGCAGACTCATAGCTGGAATGGGAAGTGGCATTTTAGGGGGATCCACCAGACTTTTGTTCCAGAAAAAAACAATGCAAACATGTCTAATTTGTTGAAAAATCACCACCAGTCAGAGTGTGTTTACATATTTGTTGTAACTTTCTGTGAGTTTTGGTGGCTTACATTTTTACATGTTGATCGCTGCAGGTATCAGGAATGCTGCAGTGAGTCTAGCAATGTGACAAGGCTACAAAGTAAAATTACACATGCTTTTGACAAGCCAAATCTATACCCAAGTGAGTGACTGACAACTGCATGGAAAACTGTTTAAATTCTGTGCTTAAAGCTTCAAAATCAAATTTTACCAAAAAAAAATCAAAAACAACCCCAAAAATTCAAAATATTCCCAAAAAGATTTGAAAATTTGAAATAAAATTCAAAATTCAAAAAAAATTTAGGGGGAAAAATTTGAAAATTCATTTCAGAAAAAAGCACTTAAAAATTTAAATACTTTTTTCGGAGAGTTTGTCATCATTAATTAGAACTTTGCTCTGCAACAAGTGAAGCCGAAATCTGAGTTAACACAGACCAGTTGGTGTCAACTAGTGTGCAGGCTTCTTCCATTTCCAACCATCAGCAGCCATTTCTGGTTGCTTAATTGCATTCTGCAGCCGTCATCAGTGACGCGTGCGGTAATCCTGCGTCTTTTAGTTTTGTTCGTATCTTACGCAGCCGGGAACTTGGAAGCAAGCCAAGTTCTCATACGTGACTCGATCCAAAATAAAAATAACAAAAATGCCTTTTGATTGGCTCTTTCTGTGCGTTTTCGGCGTGATTTCCGCTCCACAAATTCTTGCCGACAATTCAGAGACGTTCTATGGATACAATGTGAAAGATATCAATGGAAAAACATTTGCTTTTTCTCAATTGAGAAACAAAGTGCGACTTTTGTCCGCTATTGGAAACTTGGACGAGTGCCAATTTAGTGTATTTTCATTTCAGGTCGTTCTTATTGTAAATGTGGCCAGTCAATGTGGTTATACGGATTCAAATTACAAAGGTCTCAAAATGATGCACGATGCTTTGTACAAGGAAGGTTTTTTTCAGGTTTGTATGGTTTACTGGCGGCGAGTAATTTATTGCAAAAGACATCAATTACAACACATGAAAAATGGCGCTACACACACAGCGATTTTAAAAATAAGTTCGAACGTTTTTTTGCAAAGTATGAATACCGTATTTCTTCTAGTAGGAGAGTGTGTGGAAAGTATTGTCACTCACCATTTTACTACATACCATTACTTGTCACTAGGGTTCAAACAGGATCCTGGATCCCGTGAAATTCTGAGATTTAACAGTCCCGAAATCCCGATCCCGAAATCCAAAAATCGTAATCCTGATCCCGAAAATTTGCAAAATCCCGATCCGGGTCCGGATATGCCAAGTCCGGGATTTTGTCAAATGTCTTTTTTCACTGAGAAATATGTATGGAAACAACCAGTAGAGCATCTTATGCCATTTCTCTAGCATCTCAGTGTGTTTCAGGCCGTTTTTTATGAACATTGAGCGAAAAACCTTCAATATGAGAGCATTTTCCAAAAGTCCTAAACCCGAAAAAATGCCAATCCCGATCCCGTGACCCCAATCCCGGCCAATTCTGATCCCGATTCCGGAATCTCAAAAAAACAATCCCGAAATCTCAAAAAGTGAATCCCGATGAGGGGGCGTTCTGTAGTTATTCACACCAGGGGCGGAGCTAAGTCAGCCTCGCTTCTCGCCCATTTACGTTTTCAAAGTAGGGGTCGGAGCGGCACGCATCAGAGGGCGCACACTTTTTTTTGAGAAGAGTGCGGCGCGCGTGAAAATGGCGCATTTTCAGAGTAGGTAGTTTTATATCCATATTTTTATCCAAATGTATCAATGTAGAAAACACATCAATAGATTTTGTCATGAAGGCGCTGCACACAGAAGTTGACATTTGAATGTCAGCGCGTTGATGTCAATTCAGATTTGAGTTCAATTCACATCCTGCAATATTTATTGTTCAATGAGATTCTTCAGAGATAATCATGAAATCCAATCTGAATTGACATCAACCAGTTGACATCAGGGGTCTCCTAGGGGGGGGCTGGGGGGGGGGGGCTGCCCCCCCCAAATCGGCCAGCTATCTATCTATCCCGGAGGCCGCTCAGCTATCTATCTATCCCGAGGCAAAATTTTTGGCTACTACCCCCAAAGACCCCCCCCCCCAAATCGCCCAGCTATCTATCTACCTGGAGTGATTTTTGAGAAATTTTGCCCCAATTTTCGCTCAAAATCACGAATTTTCGCACCTTTTTATAGTTTTTCACCTTCAAAATCGTGCTTTCCGGCTATATGCATGGTTATATACCTATTTTTAGCCATTTTATACCTACTTTTGGCTACTTTTAACTGATTCTTAGCGATTTTTTCCCATTTCTGCCTTCTTAACCTTGAAAAAGCCTATATATTGTGCCCCCGCCAGCCCCCCCCCCCAAGCCCCCCCCCCAGAAAATTTTTTCAGCTATCTATCCCTCCGGAGGAGCGATTTGCTATCTATCCAGCCCCCGCGAGGGCCAAAATCCTGGAGACCCCTGGTTGACATTCAAATGTCTACTTAAGTGTAACTGGCGCCTTAGGTAATCAGCCCGCGCCTAATACGGAACAAACTACACAACAATTAAGAATGCTCAAACAATGTGCCGCGGTAAATAGGCTGTGCTAATGTGCCTACACACACTAGTTTTCACCGTGACTTCGTGTGAAAACTGAAATTTTGTCAAATGCAAATTAAAAATCACGGTTGAATGATTTGATTTGATTTAAATTTGAGTTTAAATAAATGATAGTTAAACTTTGAAAATTTGAAAACTAAAACACATAAAGCATACAAAATGAGTAGGCTGGATGTGGCCATGTGGCCATTTCAGTTTTCACATCAGTCACGGTGAAAACTAGTGTGTGTAGGGCCAATCCGGTCACTCTATGGCGCCTCCAGACCCACCGCGTGCAACGCGCAATTTTGAGATGTTACTCGGGCACATATTTATTTACTTTGCATGTGGAGGCCGAGTTATTTGGTTCTCTGCGCGCCTGTTTAGTGATGATGCGCACTCATTTCAGGCGACCAATCAGCGCCCGTGTGAATAACTCAGGGTACCTGTGCTCATGTTTGCCCGGTGCACATCGTGGTGGTGCCCGGTGCTCATTTTTTCCCCGATCCGATGAGCACCGGGTGGGGTGCTCCATGAGCACCGGGCAGGTGCGTAGCTGAGAAAACATGAGCAGCAGGGGTCTTGTAGATTTGGACCCCCGCGGGGGTTCACACAGATAGTAAATCACTTCTCCGAAGGGATAGATAGCTGAAAAAAATTGGGGGGGGGGTTCAATATTTAGGCTATTTTGAGGTTTAGAAGCTTAAAAGGGAAAAAATCGCTAAAATAGGTGAAACATAGCTAACAATAGGTTAAGAGTAGGGTTCAAACGGGATTGACTTTTCGGGATCGGGATCGGGATTCACTTTTTGAGATTTCGGGATCGGGATTGGGGTTTCGGGATCGGGATCGGGATTGGTAATTTGAGATTTCGGGATCGGGATCGGGATTGGCCGGGATTGGGGTCACGGGATCGGGATCGGGATTGGGATAGGCATTTTTCCGGGATCGGGATTGGGTTCTAGGGATATAGATTTTGGCCATTTTTCTGGCATTCACAGTTGTTCATAAAGGTCTCAAAACACTGTTGGATGCCAGAAAAGTGGCATAAAATTGACGCTGGGGGTTTGCATCCACTTGTTTGCATGCAAAAACGTCATTATTTCACTTTTTATAATTTCCACTAATTTTTCCGGGATCGGGATCCCGGACTTGGGAGTTTCTCGGGATCGGGATTGGGATTTGAAAACTTTCGGGATCGGGATCGGGATCGGGATTGGTATTTTTGAGATTTCGGGATCGGGATCGGGATTGGGGTTTCGGGATCGGGATCGGGACTGGTAAATCCCGGAATTTCACGGGATCCGGGATCGGGATCGGGATCCCGTTTGAACCCTAGTTAAGAGTAGGTTCAAATATGTACATAAGCACATAAATAGCCAAAAATAGCTCAAAATCTGCGATAAGACATACACATTGATGATTTTGATGGTGAACATATAAAAATAGGTATGAAAAGTAGCGATTTTGAGTGAAAATTAGGGTAAATTTTTCAAAAATTGCTCCAGGATATATAGATAGCTGGCGATTTGGGGGGGGGGGGGGGTTCAGGGGATAGTAGCCAAAAATTTCGCCTGGGATAGATAGATAGCTGAGCAGCCTTCGGGAAAGATAGATAGAGGGGTACAACAGATCGGCTGAACAACAGAAAACCAATATACCCAAGTTTACACGTGTAAGTACATTGGTTGGATATTTCATACTACAGGAGCATATCACAGCTTATTATTTCATGGTAGAATGCAGAAATCAGAGTTGTTATAATAATATTTAAAAAAGTGTAAAAGCAAACAAATAGGTTTTCTGTACTCGCGTACTTTCAAAAAGTACACGAGTAAATGAGTACTAGTATTTTTTTCTGGAGGAAACGTAATTGTATTTATGTAGTACGCGAGTGAGTACGCGTCTTATTTTGAGTACAAACATAAATAACTTTTGTTAACTACAGTTAAAATTGCCACAAAACCAATGAAAACTAATACCAGTGATGATGTGTTTACTGCAGCGACATTACACCTTACCAGGGACGTAGCCAGGATTTTTGAGCGGGGGGGGGCGGATTGTATACGGAGCCCGGCGAACGGGGGGGGGGGCCACGCCCCCCTCAAATTTTACTCCTGTAGTAGGGGAATGGCGCTATGGCGCTGGCGCCATTCGTAGGCGCCACGCCATGGCGCAAATGGCGTTGGCATTGGTGCCAGAACAGCAGTATACATCTGCATTTTACGGGCGTATACAGCGACATGCACCGGAATGAAGTCCATTTTTACTGGCGTTGAGGCCGCAGAGACGGGCTAGCCGAAGATATATGTTGCGAAGGGGAAATGCGCGCTTGCGCACAAATTTTTTTCAAACAGTCGACAAAATCGTGTTCTGAAAGTGCCATTTCTGGCACATTTTTTGGTCCGGCCCGGGAAGGGGGGGGCGGCCGCCCCCCCCCCCCCGCCCCCTGGCTACGTCCTTGCACCTTACAATGAAATGTACCATATCCCATCTGGATAAACGAACATAAATACATACAAAATTTCATCATATTTATCAAAGCAATTTGATAAATATGATGAAATTTTTTTATGTTTGTTCTTTTATTCAGGTGGGATATGGTAGATTTCATTGTAAGGTGTAATGCAGAGTTGTTAAAATACCGCTATTTTTGGAAAGTGTAAGTGTAAATACACTTTCCAAATTTTGAGTATGGATACCAAAAGTGTAAGGTATTTTAAAAATACCTAGGAAAGTGTAAAAAAAGTGTAAGTGTAAAATTTTTTTTAGAAACAGCTGTCACTGTTGAGCATTAGAAAAGACCACGGTTTTCACCTTTAGATCAATTTATTTGTCATTTTCATGCATTATTTCACGTTTTACTGCCGTTTATGAAACATTTCAGACTGTAACAAATACTGTAGTGGTATGAAGTTCCCTCATAATGGCACTTTTTCAGTGTTGATATTTTACTGATTAAGCAATGCGATACACACTGACTTTTGCTGCATGTCAATTCTTGCATTTAAACAATGCAAAAGCCAGTTGACTTTGTGTCCAGCTGGTGAATTTCCGTTGATCTTGTCCTTTTTACAAAAGTATGATGAAACTGTAGAATACCATGAGTACTGATCAAAGGTTGGAGATCAAAGGCTAGTTTGTACATTTGCCATATTTTCTACATTCAATGCATAACTGCATGTGTGCACTATGCAGTTATTTTTTGTACATGACCCTATTTTATGCTTTCTCAAAAGCATAAAACAGGGCCATCTGAAAGAAAAAAATACACTTTCTGTACCCGGGTATTTTGCTCAGGAAAGTGTAAAAAAAGTGTATGGGTATTTTATGAAAGTGTAAGTGTAAGTGTAAATATAAATACCCATTTACCCGGGTATTTCGGGTAAGTGTAAATACACTTTTGCAACTCTGGTGTAATGTCGCTGGAGTATATGTGAAATTACAGGCTCCCGCGCAATCATTTTGCAAACAGATGAATTTTGCAATTCTGAACACGCACCAAGGTGATCAGCTGCTGTTTAAAGGCTTAGATGTAGGTGTTGAAAAAACGCTGTTTAAAAACTTTAAAATTCCTAGAAAATTTCGGTTCTTTCGGGTATTTACTTCGGTTCCGGGTATAAGTGCCGGTTCTCGGTTCCGGTTCGGTTCTCAAGCTCGGTTCCGGTTCTCGGTTCCAAAATAGTGCTCGGTTCTCGGTTCGGTTCGGTTCGGGTCGGTTCGGTTCCCCAACCCTACTGTCTGACATACCTATATATGTTGACACAAGGTCATATCTGGGAGCTTTAAAAAAACGTTTTTTTTTCAACCCTAGTTGCATGTGTTGCAATGTATACTCGGCTGACATTACAGCCTACATTTTTCTGGAGGTAACACTCCACCATGACGTCATTGACTCATTACTGCAGTCCGCAGTGAACTGCGGCTGACTGAACTGGTTCGTATGGATGAAGTGGGGTGGAGTGTGGAGTCGGTTCATAAGTTTTCGGTTGGCTGTCTGCCAGCTGAATACATAAATCATATGTATTTGTGGAGTATCATGTCTGCCGAGAATATGTTGCCACACGGCTGTGTGTATATGGGTGTACACATGTACAACGTGTATTTGTGTAATCGCGGTACTCGTGTATGGGGCGTCCATGAGCACTGGGTGGATGCGTCAATGAGCACCGGGTGCATCAAGCCTGCCTGGTGCTTATGGACACACCCACCTGGTGCTCATGGACACACCAACCCGGTGCTCATGGACACACCCACCCGGTGCTCATGGACACACCCACTCGGTGCTCATGGACACACCTGCCCGGTGCTCATGGACACACCCACCCAGTGCTCATGGACACACCAACCCGGTGCTCATGGACACACCCACCCGGTGCTCATGGACACACCCACTCGGTGCTCATGGACACACCCACCCGGTGCTCATGGACACACCCACTCGGTGCTCATGGACACACCCGCCCGGTGCTCATGGACACACCAACCCGGTGCTCATGGACACACCCGCCCGGTGCTCATGGACACACCCACTCGGTGCACATGGACACACCCACCCGGTGCTCATGGACACACCCACTCGGTGCTCATGGACACACCCACCCGGTGCTCATGGACACACCCACCCGGTGCTCATGGACACACCCACTCTGTGGTCATGGACACACCCGCCCGGTGGTCATGGACACACGCACTCGGTGCTCATGGACACACCCACCCAGTGCTCATGGACACACCTAGGGTGTCAAATTTCCGTTTTCCGTTTCCGTTTTCCGCAGGCAAATTTTTTCCGTTTTCCGTTCCGTTTTCCGGCCGCTGAAAATTTTTTTCCGTTTTCCGGCAACCTTTTTTTCCGTTTCCGTTTTTCCGGCTCATTTTCCGTTTTCCAGTTAAATTTTCAGTTTTTCCGCCTTTTTTCCGATCCGGCTCAATGGCGCTGCACACGCTAGTTGACATAGATTCCAGCGTCAACTCAGAGTCAACTCCATTTAGTTGACACAACCTATTTCTTAGTAGACATTTACGCAACTGCGTATGTGTTAACCTGTTTTTTGTTATTTTTTGGGTAGTTAGGTCTGATTGTTAAACGATATTGTCAACTGCGAAAAATACATTTTCAGAAATGAGTTGACCCAGCCTTCTTTGATGCTATTTGTGTGATTTAAATGTTCCTATGTTGTTAAGCAAAAGCCATTTGATATTGTGACACTTGATTATTCATGTTAAAGTAAAGTATGATAATTTTAAAATTTATTTACTTGTTTCACATTGAAAAATTTTTAATTTGTGACATGTGTAATTGTGTGAAAATTGTTTTGGTGATTCATGTAGTATTAATATAGAGCAATTTTTTGATATATCAACATGTTTAAATGATGCCTTAATGATAGATGAAAAATTTTTTTGTATCAAACCAAAATTTATTTTTCATTTAACACAACAAATGTATATCATATTGCAAACAGTACCAGCAGAAAGATAATAAAATTTGGAACATAGTGATCAGTGAACAAAAATAAATGCATACAGGAAACAAAATATATGATTTTTAGAAAATTCTATGTATAAATATTTCAAAGTTATGTTTTTACTGCAATTTAAATTGTGTAATACATGTCATTTGATAGAGGAAAAAATTTCAAACATATATTTTTTAATTGTTAAGAATGGAAACATTTTTGCCTTTCAAAAATGATTTTTGAAAATGAGTGAAAAATTGCTGAGTTGAGCATGAATTCATGAATTTGACAAATACAATCACATGATATGTCAATTGAGCAATTTGGTCATTTTATTTATGACAGTCTGCATTCACCAGTCTTTATCCACTTTTTCACCTTTTCCCTCACTACTACAGCATCGAATTACATTTTTAGTAAGTTTTGTGATACTACTTTTTTTGAAGTTGACAAAGTTAAAAATTCATGGTTGTCAAGTGAGCATGCGCGTACGATCAGTACAAAAACCTGATGTCAACTCAAGCAAAAAATTTGGACAAAAATGTTTTACAAAACTTTATTAAAATTTTTCATGCAAAAAGTTCTTCTATGAAAGATGGAGTAAATTTTTCTCTATCAGAGTCTCAAATTTCATACATTTTCAATTCAAAATGAATTAATAAAGGTACTTTTAGAAAGTCGGTGAGTGCTGTGTCAACTAGCGAAAAAACGTACTTTTTTGCACTATTTTGGGCAGTTGACAATGAAGAGCAACTACCTGTGTCAATTGAATTTCTGTAAAATGAAAATGTCAACTAAAAACGTACACTTGCATGCACTACATACACACTTTTTACTAGTTGACATTTTCACTATAAAAATCTGTTATTTGAGTGCAGCAAAAATGTCAACTAAAGTTGATTTTTGCCTAATAAAATCACCCAATTGACAAAGGTAATCATCAAGAAATGTCAACTGAATGAAAAACATACACTTTTTAGCGCACGCGTGTCATTTTAATTGACTTGTCACTTTCTCAAAATTGTCAACTGTCCAAATTTTTCAGTTGACACAAAAAAAGTGTGCACGTTTTCAACTAAATAGGCTCTGGGGTCAACTAAAAAAAAACAGTTGACTCTGAGTTGACTCAATCGACTTCTAAAAAGTAGCGTCAACCACCGTGTGGAGCGCCAATTTCCTGTTTTTCCGCTTTTTTTCCGTTTTCCGCCTCAATTTTCTGCTTTCTGCCTCATTTCATCATTTTCTGGCTCAACTTTCTGCTTTCTGTTCCAGCCAAACTGGTAAACAGTCATGCAGATTGTCAATTATGTAAAAAAATTCTCTTTCCAGCAAAATTTCAGTGAATTTTATCGTTTTTTTAGCAAAATTTCAGCAAATTTTTCCATTTCCATGCAAATTCCATTTTTCCGTTTCCGTTTTTCCGGCCCCTTTTTCCGTTTTCCGACCACTTAAATTTTTTTCCGTTTCCGTTTCCGTTTTCCGCCAAGTGCAAATTTTTTCCGTTTTCCGTTCCGTTTTCCGGCCGCTGAAATTTTTTTTCCGTTTCCGTTTTCCGTAAAAAAAAATTTTTGACACCCTAGACACACCCACCCGGTGCTCATGGACACACCCACCCGGTCAGGGACGTATCCAGGATTTTTGAGTGGGGGGGGGCTGCTTGTTTACGGGGGCCGGCGAACGGGGGGGGCTCAGCCCCCCCCCCTAAAATTTTTCCCTATATAGGGACGGAAAGGCGTTTTGGCGCTAGCGCCATACAAAGGCGCCACGCCATGGCGCTATTGGCGTTGGCGCCAGCGCCAGGAACCGCTTTGTATGTATGTAAATATGCATACATATACAGCGAAATTTGGAAAAATCTGTTCATTTCCAAGGAAATTGGTTTTCAGGGGCCGATCCGCTGTAAATACAATGCATGGGCAAGAAATTGCGCGCTTGCACGCAAAAATTTTTAAGAAACATCGAAAAATATAGGAAAAGTGGCATTTTCCGGGACTTTTTAGGTCTCACCCCGGGAAGGGGGGGGGCTGCAGCCCCCCCCGCCCCCCCCCTGGATACGTCCTTGCACCCGGTGCTCATGGACACACCCACTCGGTGCTCATGGACACACCCACCTGGTGCTCATGGACACACCCACCCGGTGCTCATGGACACACCCACTCGGTGGTCATGGACACACCCACCCGGTGGTCATGGACACACCCACTCGGTGCTCATGGACACACCCGCCCGGTGCTCATGGACACACCCGCCCGGTGCTCATGGACACACCCACCCGGTGCTCATGGACACACCCACCCGGTGCTCATGGACACACCCACCCGGTCAGGGACGTATCCAGGATTTTTGAGCGGGGGGGGGCTGCTTGTTTACGGGGGCCGGCGAACGGGGGGGGCTCAGCCCCCCCCCCCCCCCTAAAATTTTTCCCTATATAGGGACGGAAAGGCGTTTTGGCGCTAGCGCCATACAAAGGCGCCACGCCATGGCGCTATTGGCGTTGGCGCCAGCGCCAGGAACCGCTTTGTATGTATGTAAATATGCATACATATACAGCGAAATTTGGAAAAATCTGTTCATTTCCAAGGAAATTGGTTTTCAGGGGCCGATCCGCTGTAAATACAATGCATGGGCAAGAAATTGCGCGCTTGCGCGCAAAAATTTTAAAGAAACATCGAAAAATATATAGGAAAAGTGGCATTTTCCGGGACTTTTTAGGTCTCACCCCGGGAAGGGGGGGGGGCTGCAGCCCCCCCCCCCGCCCCCCCCCCCTGGATACGTCCTTGCACCCGGTGCTCATGGACACACCCACCCGGTGCTCATGGACACACCCACCCGGTGCTCATGGACACACCCACCCGGTGCTCATCGTGTGGGGCACGATGAGCACCGGGCAAACATGAGTATGGTGTTTCAGCCATCCCGATCCCGAAAAATCAATCCCGTTGAACCCTACTTATCACATTCCACTTTTTGCCAATTTACACAATCCAGCACCACTAATATTTTCGTCACTGTTTAAATTTAAAATAACTATTTGCCTGCCGCAGATCGTCGCTTTCCCGTGCAATCAATTCGGCAAACAGGAGCCGGGCTCTGCGGAAGAAATCAAGCAGGTCGCCTACGGAAATTATGGCGTCAATTTCCCACTGATGGCCAAGACGGATGTGATCGGCGGTGATGCCGCACACCCCGTGTACCAGTTTTTGAGGGGTTTGTGTTGGGCACGCCTATTACGCACAAATACCCGTTATGCACATATGCCCTGTACGCACAAAATATGTGCGTACCGGGAAGATGTGCGTGGCGGTCGGGTTGATGAGCGCGGAGGTTATTTATGCGCGGCTACGCGAATGCGTGGTTTATACGACTGCCACGCACATCGTCCCGCCACGCACATCTGCCCAGTACTCACATAGCATCAGCCATGTGCGCACCGGGCAGATGTGCGTGGCGGGTTCAAGTTTGTAACGGGCATA
Organism: Sphaerolaimus hirsutus; assembly: GCA_964036195.1. Lineage (NCBI taxonomy): Eukaryota > Metazoa > Nematoda > Chromadorea > Monhysterida > Sphaerolaimidae > Sphaerolaimus > Sphaerolaimus hirsutus. Next base: position 25,604,268 of record OZ038457.1, read on the forward strand.
TACGCATAACGGGTATTTTTGCGTTGAGTGAGTGGTTTCATTGGGTTCTGGTGCAAATTTCGCACGTTGAAAAGTAGAAAAATTGGTTAAAAAGGTGAAAAACTAGGTAAATTTGGACGTAAGGAGTGAAATAGGATTTAAAAAGTTAAAAACGTTTTTGGCGTGAAGTGAATATGTTTGTAGTGAGAAGAAGATAAAATTTACTGTGTACTGAGGTGAAAAGTTGTCACATATCTAGTTGCGGTCTGACCCATGGATGTTTTCTTTGACGTTTTAACTGTGAGAAAGAGAAATCTTGGTGGTGAAGCACGCACTCGCACTGAGAGCAAGGCAGTCCGTGAAACACATGAAAGCTTGCCTTGATATTGCAAAATGATGTATTTTACTTAGACTTTGGCCCGGAAATCACGATTTCATAATTTTTTGGCGTCGGCCAACTTTCTTTTTTTCGATTTTGTCGGGAGCTTTACTGGCATAACTCGCGATTTTCCTTTATTTTCACTGTATTTTTGATCTGTAGGGCAGTGAAAACTGAGAAGTGTGCATCTGACTACACAAGATCGCGAGTTTTGCGAGTAATGTGCCTGACAAAATCGAAAAGAGAAAGAGTTGGCCGACGGCCAGGAAATGACGAAATCGTGATTTCCAGGCTTAAAATAAAATAAAAGATAAAGGTAGCCGAAAATCGGCAAAGACACATCAATATTTATTTTGAATGTGAAAATAGGCAAATAGTTGTGAAAATTAGCAATGTTGACCGAAAATGGCCAAAATTTCTTAACATCCTGCCAGATAAATAGTTGATCGATTCAGGGGTGTATCGGTCTTTTGGGCCAGAAACGACCTTTTCAATTATTGAACCTCGGGATATGTTTATGAAATTTTTGTTAAGCATTAACTTTTCCACAATTTTCAGAACAAGCGCAGCGTGAACCCAACTGGAATTTCTGGAAATATCTGGTGTCGCACGAAGGAAAAGTACTCAAAGCATACCCGCAGAATTACACACCAGACATGATTTTTGACGATGTAGTGAGGTTAGACTTTTATTGAAAGAGCATTGTAAAAAAATTTAAAGGTCACTTTTCTCTGACCACTTGACAATGACATCGGGTGTCAACTGGGCCGACTCGTTTCCATTCTGATTTTAGTTGACGGGGGGGGGGGGGTGGTCCGGCCGTAAAGTAAACCCGGCCGTAAAGTAAAGGGTGCTACTTTAGGCCGGGCATCATTACGGTAGAGTTGTTAAAAGTACTGAACTTTTTCAAAGTAAACGTAAACGTCAAGTATTCTATTTTGAGTCACACCTGAGTACAGAAAACGTAAAGTAAAAATTTTCTACCTCTACGCTGTGTAAAAGGTGAGTAAACTTAAATATCTGTAAATATTCAGGGAAAGCGTAAAAGTAAGGAATTTTTCGATTTTGTACCTAGGAAAACGTAAAAATGAGTATAGGTGAAAGCGAGAGTCGTCGCTATCCCTACCCATCGCGATATTCGTGTGAGTGATTTTTTGCTTTTTATGCTAATCACGTTCTCAATCACGTTTTCTGTACTCGCGTACTTTCAAAAAGTACGCGAGTAAGTGAGTACCGGTATTTTTTCGGGAGGAAACGTAAACGTATTTACGCAGCACTCGAGTATACTTATTTATCGAGTAAACGTAAATACGTTTGTGCAACTATGCATTACGACCGGGTTTACTTTACGGCCGACTTCTCGCCGTTGACGGGTCGTTGATGTTCAAATGCACATACCAATATTAATTACTTTTTTACATTGCCGCATGTGTAGTTTATGTGAAAATTGTGTACTTTGTGTGAAAATCGCCGTTTGACCCGTCAACCGAAATTTGAATTCACATGGAAGCCAGTTGATACCCAGTGTGTATAACGACAAATCTTGCAGACAATAAAAGACATTCTGAAAACAAAAAGTTCAAAATTTTATTTTTCAGACACATTCAGAGTGCTAAAAGGGCCTTAAATGAACGAGGATATACAGCACCCGCAGCGGATCATAAAACTGGGAAAGTATACGAAAAAGATGGCAAGATGCCAAGTGAGACGACAAAGCATAATGAGTTGTGATGTTTTTGAGTTGTTTTCTCATCATTATTGTTGCTTACTGTTTTTTTAAATAAAATAATGTTTTTACAGAAAAGTCGTTCTGGGCAAAATATGCCCTTCACTACTAATTATTGATAACGGGTATTTGTGACTTATTTTTGATAAATATCATTGAAGTGTCCACTTCTAAAAGTCGTTAAGTCCAAAATTTTGAGAATTGGGTTATGGTGAAAACGGCACCTGGTGTTGGTCTGGCCCATTTTTAACCATTTTCACAATTTTTTTATATCACTTGCATCCTTTTTGAAGGGTCATATTTTGACACATTTACAAATTTTGCAAAAAAGGAATGGGTAAGAAGTTGATAAGTGCGGTTAATATGTAATTCTCTCAAAATCAATTTCTGATGGCGAATAACCGCTAGGCAACAAACACCGCATGGCAACAGCGCTCATAGCGCAAATGCGTGTGCTCATTTGGCAACAATCACCGCATGACAACCACGACACGCGCGCATGCACGCCGCTGCCGCGGGCCGCCCGCCCAGCTGGCGCCAATGGCGCAGCGCATGTCTACATTCTGCCGCGCCGCCGCCCAAAGTTGCGGTAGATGAATAGATGCCAGCTGTACTGCGGCGCGGGGGGGGGGCAGTATATCAGCGCGCCGCGTGTCTTTTGCGGGTGCAAAAATGCCGCGAAATAAATTACCAAAAAATAGAGTGGATTCGGCCGCGCGGCAGAAATGGCTCCAGTCGGACGCGAGCGCGTCGGCCGCTCATGCATTGGCGGCGCCATGGCGCCAGCTTGGCGGGCGCCTACGGTCAGTGTGTGTGCCGCGGTTGCCATGCGGTGTTTGTGGCCTACTGAGCGCACGCAGTTGCGCTATGAGCGCTGTTGCCATGCGGTGTTTGTTGCCTACAGCTGCTGGGCCTTTCTGACTTATCGACTTTTATAAACACCTTCCCGGTCACGTCCGGCACACTTTTTTTGATGAAACTCCAGTTCTAGGGCGCGCCTGAAGTTGAAACTTGGGGGGAAATATTGACGCAACCCCCCTCTACTTCGCATGAATTCAGGGGGGTCGCGGCGACCCCTTACAGGGTGGGTTGCCCTAAGTGCGAAATTTTTATTGGCTTTTCTGGTGTCCGACACAGGTCCAGCACCCACTGATTTCTGAGCTGTGGGATAAATCTCAAATTTTGGGAATGTGTTACCAACACCCCTCCACGCCACATTTATGTGAAAAATTTCCAAAATTCTTTCCAAATGTTCTCTAAAAAACACGACCACCCAATAGATGGATGACAAAAAATCACTTTTTGGAACTTTTTTATTAGACACATGAATAGCTGGTTTACCTTAAAGTGAAAGATTTGATGATTAAAGTTATGTAAAGAACCACACCTCTAAAACGCCTGCATTGCAAAATTTACTTAGGGGAATTTCAAAGTGTAAATTTTGTAAATTTTTGTTCCTGCAATCATGTCATTATGGTAAATATCATAAAATTCCCCCAAGTAAATTTTGCAATGCAGGCGTTTTAGTGGTGTGGTCTCTTACATAACTTTAATCATCAAACCCTTCACTTCAAACCCTATTAGGGACGTATCCAGGATTTTTGAGCGGGGGGGGCTGCTTGTTTACGGGGGCCGGCGAGCGGGGGGGGCTCAGCCCCCCCCTAAATTTTTTTCCCTATATAGGGACAAAAAGCGTTTTGGCGCTAGCGCCATGCAAAGGCGTCATGCCATGGCGCTTTTGGCGTTGGCGCCAGCGCCGGGAACCGCTTTATATGTATGTAAATATGCATACATATACAGCGAAATTCGCAAAAATGTGTTCATTTCCATGGATATTGGTTCACAGGGGCCGATCCGCTGAAAATACAATGAATGGGTAAGAAATTGCGCGCTTGCGCGCAAAATTTTTAACAAACATCGAAAAATATATAGAAAAAGTCGCATTTTCCTTGACTTTTTTGGTCTCACCCCGGGAACTGGGGGGGGGGCTGCAGCCCCCCCCCGCCCCCCCCCCTGGATACGTCCTTGAACCCTAAGTATCATAAACGAGCTCTTCAAGTGTCTAATAAAAAAGTTCCAAAAAGTGAATTTTTTTTGTCATCCATCTATTGGGTGGTCGTGTTTTTTAGAGAATAAAAGAGCATTTTAGAAATGTTTCACCATAATTTCACATACTTGAATAGTGTATAGTAGGGGAGGGGTGTTGGTAACACATCCCCAAAATTTTGGATTTATACCCCTCCCACAGCTCAGAAATCAGTGGATGCCAGACCTGTGCGGGACACCAGAAAAGCCAATAATTTTTTGCACTATGGCAACACACCCTGTAAGGGGTCGCCGCGACCCCCCCCCCCAATTCATGCAAAGTAGAGGGGGGTTGCGCCAATATCGCCCCCAAGTTTCAGCTTCTGGCGCGCCCTAGAACTGGAGATATTTAGGATGGCACAAGTGAAATCAAAAATAGGGTGCCGGACCTGACCGGAAAGGTGTTTAGGTATTAGGTTTTGGGTTGGCCTGAATTTTTTTATTTTGTGGTTCCACTCAACAATGTTTGATAACGTGTTTATGAATGCAACAAGTCATTTCACAGCATATTTTCCAGTCAGTTAACTGCCCACATGACTTTCCGCCCCACACATGTCAAGTGCGCAATTTGCCGCTTACCTACGCTTTTCAAGAAGAAGTCTTACGTATTCGGGAAGCTTTCTATAAGCCAGAATGGCACCACACACACTATTTGACATTTGAATGTCAACTATTGATGATGTCAATTCAGATCTTACTTCCTGTGCAGTAGGATTATCTCCAAATGCACATGCGCAGCGTTGAACCAGTTGACGTCCAAATGTGTGTGTAGCGCCACATTTTAAAAACACCTTCCGGACACTTTTTTTCCACCGCTGGGAGACTCTTACTCCCACTTCCAAAAAAAAGTAGTGACTTGACAAAAGTCTAAAAAATGCATATTAAATCCGGGAAAGATATTGAAACCTTACAGCCCCAGAACGTACACCCCATACACCGATCATCATGGTTGGCACTGTTGATACATTTTCAGAAAACTATTCACAACTTCCCTGTACACAATTGTATTTGGCCAAGTAGGGTATGCACTTATAGGGCAATTCAAGCCCTACAAGTGCATATAAGACAGCAGATTATCTCTTCTCTAGGGCATTTTATGGACCAGATAATTTGTTTTATTCATTTGAAGTTGATCACCATGGTTGGTACCCTGGTGTTGCTTGGTCCTGATTTCCAAGGCTGCATTCTGCAGTAAATGCCATATTTGAAGAAGATTGGAATTTGGCCAGCTCTGAGTGTCAAGCCATAGTTTGAAATGCATCTGATGACTTTTTTCATACTATCTTCTGGAACATGGACGCGATGATGAAAATAGCCATTTTAGCCATTTTCGTTGATTTTCAGCTGCTGAAAATGCCATGGCTGATGAATATGTCATCCAGGGACATATCAAGGATTTTTGAGTGGGGGGGCTCTCGTTTACGGAGGCGGGCGAGGGGGGTGCTCAGCCCCACCCCCCAAAATTTTTGCTACATAGTGGTGGAATGGCACCATGGCGCTGGCGCCGTTAGTAGGTGCCGCATCATGGCGCGATTGGCGTTGGCGCCAGCGCCATGGAACGCTGTATATGTATGTAAAAATACATACAAAACAGCAAAAAGCACAACATTGAAGGTATTTATAGCGATTTGCAGCCACATGGAGCAAATGTTATGATAATACCTATGATAATACCATGGAGCAAATGTGAAGAATGTGCGAAGAATCTTTACGCTGACGTTGGAACAGTCGCATTTTCCAGTCACTTTCTGGTCTCGCACCGGGAAAGAGCGGGCTGCAGCCCCGCCCCCCCTCTGGATTCGGCCCTGATGTCATCCACATCCTGTGGTATAACTTTCTCATGGGTGCAAATGAAGGGTGTGCTTCTAAAAGTACTGATCTACAAAAAATTGATTTTGAGATAATTGCAATTGAAAGTTTGGAGTATGCAATACCCATACATGGGTATTGGGTATGGGATATTTGGGTATAGGTATTTCGGCCATATTGTTGGGTATCCACATGCACATGGGTATAATCGTTGCTGATTCACATAACACTAGCTAGATTAAATTTAGTGAATTGTATTTTTTGTAGTACAGTAGATTTTAAAGGAACAAATTGGTAATCGCATGTAGATTGGTATCTTTAAAAGCACAAAATCAGATAGATGTAGATCGGTACTTTTACCAATTGCAAAAAAGCACAAATTGTGTTTTTGCTGCTGATGATGCCGATCTCACATCGGTACTTTTAGAAGCACAAAAAATAAAGTGCAGATCAGTACCTTTAGAAGTACAATTTTGAAAAATGTGTGTAGATCGGTACTTTTAAACATACAAAAGCTGAAAAAGCTTGTAGATTGGTACTTTTAAAATTTCAGAAACTGTATTTTGCAATTTTTGCATTTTTCATCCCCCTATCTCTCAAAATTGAATTTTGCACCCCCATTTTGATCTGTGTCCATGTTCCAGAAGATAGAATGAAAAAGTCATCAAAATTCCTTTCAAACTGTGCCTTGACAGTGATGGATGTGGAGTTGATGGTTTCTCTGATTTGTGCAGTTGATTTGAATCCCTTTTGATTGAATTTAAGTTGTTGTGATGCGTAGTAGCGAGGTCGACCGATGGTAATAAACTACCCAAAATCCTTCACACACACTTGCCGCGATCTTCATTGGTGGACGTGCTGGGGAATAATTCAATCACTGAGCTACTACCACGCCAGCGATTTCCCATGCCTGGAGGTCTAAAATTACTATCATTGGTCTGACGATATTCTGACTATGTCGATTCCCGACTCTATACATGGCGGATCAACACACATGGCAGAGTTCATGGCGCCGCGACACACGCGCTCACACCCTGTGAACGAGTTGCCTCCCCGCGGACAACATGCGGAGGATGAAAGACTCTTCCAGGATGAGCGTCTGTATCGCGCCCAACATGCGCCGCGGGCACCATTGCCCACTACGCACAATTTCCCGGCCGAGCATTTATCGCATTTATCCGGTATTTCAACCCGCTATCAACTGGCGGAAAATTCCGACAATTCGCTAAAATCGGCGGCCTCTATCACCGAGCGGACCGCGGAAAAACAGGTGAGCCGTACGGCGTTCCAGCGGTACTCGGTATCGGATATGTTGACTCTTGTGAAAAAGCGGGCACCGCGGCCAGTGTGTACCGCAACTTTTGATGTCCCGTTGAGCGAATCGCCGGTGCACCCGGCATGTTTGGTTGACACTGTTGATTTTTTGAGCGCAGATCTCGACGAAGTGGTGCCCTTCACAGACAAGCGCACAGGTAAAATTTATTTGGGGTATGACGCCTTTGACGATTTCCATAGGCGCCGCGCTGCCAATTTGGAACTGCGCAAACAAGCTGCGGCAGCGGCTGAGCAGTTGATGCTGGTTAATCGCGCTTTGACTGAGCCGGGGGCAGACCCTGCTGTGCAAAGGCACAACGCACAATTTTCAAAAATGCCAGTACCCGCAGGTACACAGGTGACGCAAAATGCGGTGCGTATGGACACATCTGCGACGCAAAATCCGGCGCCGATCGTGACGACTGCCAGCAAAGAAGAGCAGTCATTCAAAGCTGCGTTTGCAGATTTACTGAGGCGCTTCAAGCGCCTGCAAGCTACAAAGGCGGAAACGAATACACCATCAACTAACACTGCGTCGCCAACACCGGAACCGACACCGGAACCGGCACTGGAACCGGTTGCTGATGCTAAAAAGGCCGCTATTCTTGACCAGGGTTCATTCATGCCCGAGTCGCCGACCGACCCGTGGCACCTAAAAGATTTCTCTAAAATACCATCTGCAGTGGCGCAAAACTCAACATCTAATTTGTTACAATATTGGCTGCTAGCCAAACACCACGTATTGGATAAAATTCCCATCTTCAAATCCAACACAGACACCTTGACATTTTCAGAGTGGCGGCGCGCAGTGCAGATTGCGTCCGTGTCCGTGACGCATTCCGAATTAATGCCACAATTCTGGGTGGAAGTTTTTTCAACAAAACTCGCAGGGGATGCCGCACGTGTCCTGACTACCCTATTCAAGCCGGAAGATTTGACAAAATCGCAGGTAGTGTTGACAGAGTTGGAAAGCATTTTTTGGGAACCGAAAAAAGTCTACACGTACGTGAAGTGGGAATCGGCGGCTATGGCTCGCACAGAAACATTGTTGGCATTTTATTTGATGCTGGTTTAAAAATTGCCTTCGGAAATCCGTGCTTCTGTCAATTACGACAAAAGTTTAATTGACAAGTTGGTGGCAGCAAAACTGTGGGCGCGGTTTGATGACACCCGCTATGACCGCTACGTAATTGCAAACTTCAAAAATCTTGCTCAAACTAAGAATTTGTCTTTGATCCAGGCGGTGCAGCAAGTTGAAGAATATTACCGAGGAGTGAAAATGCCAGCTACAGGTGGTGTAAGCACCTGCCAACGCCCAGGGGGTGCAAATCCACGTTTTTCGATGAAAAATTTTGTTACAGAATCGCAGACCAACCCGTGGTGTCCGCGTTTGAACCACGCGGGGCACCGTGTCAGCGAATGCCGTATTACGCAGCGGGAAAAAATGCTACCTACCAACCAAAAATTGCCACAGGTAACACAAGTATCACCGAAATCCGACGGCTACGGGCAGGTAAAACGATATGGACCACCACACACGGACAATACTGCACTACCACGCCCCACCGGAATTGGTGTGAAGGCGCTCGCTGCTAGCGCCGGGCAGATTGAACATGACATCTACGAAGAATTCAAGGACACCGACAATGATCATGCAGAAGAGCAACTGCCCCCAGTTGATGACAAATGGGCAGTCTACTGCAACGAATTCAAACATAGGCTCGCCGCCCTTGCAGAAATGGACCCAGGTGAAATTTTGGAGTGGGACAGAAATTTTTGGTACAAGCTAAATACAACACTTTTGCCCGAGCAGACAAGGCAGAAACCAACGTATTGCAATTTTTTGAAGACGTGTTTCCCGAACCCGACGCTGACATTTACGGAAGGGAGGGGGAGTGAAAATGATAAAAATGAAAATGAAAGTTGTGAAAATTTGTCTATGATACTAGTTAACAAACCACTTGAAATGTTTGGAGTAAATACGTCACGCATTTGTGCCTACACCATGTTGGGGGAAAGACAACGCTTGTGTATTCGCATCGAAAATATGAATGAACCCCAAGTATTTGCCAGAGTGCGGATTGAAGATGTTCCATGCAATGTAGTACTTGACTCGGGGTGCACACGCACCATTATACCTATCAGCTTGCTACGCAGTATTGCCAAGCAAACAAATCTCGATCTAGACAAGTATTTGAGGTCCACGCCAGCTGAAGTATATATGTTAACTGGAAAGACGCAGCCAGGAATGATGCAAGAAATTCCATTATATTTCGAACATACATCGCCTATAGATACTGTTTCACGCCGGGTCTTGGTAGTTTGCCTGGTGAATATGGACCCGCAGGCAATGGCTGAAGTTTTGGTAGGCACAGACGTTATGTCCTTCTTGAAATTGTCTTGGCTCATTCCATTGGCGCTAGACAAGAACTCACAGAAAAAGTCCACTTTGGATGCACACGCAGAAGATCAGTTCAACCGCCTGGAAACTAAATTTTCAGAACTGATGTCTACGAGAGTAAAGTTAGACAAGCCGCTTTTTGTGCCCGCGCGTAGTGCTGCAGCGGTGCCTCAAAAATTTCCATGCAAGCCGAGCGCTGTGCCAAAAACAATTTGGGAAGGTTGTGCGGCGGTATATTCTAATGACACAATACCAGAAACTACATTGCACATGTATAACACTATTGTCTCTTATGGCGATGCACATTAATTCCATTTAACGGTATTTAACAACTCCGACACCCCAGTTCTTCTGCCAGCAGGAACGTCTATTGCCACTTGTGCAGTGGTACCTGCAAAATTTATCTTTAAGCCAGGTGGTAATTTTTCAAAGCTTGTCACAGGGGAGGATACCACAGAACGGAAACTTGCCTTAAATAAAAACGGGCAAGGTTCTGTTAAGACGGAGTGTTTGAAAGCTCTTAATCTGCCACGACCCCCCACCACTGAGTTTGATACACCTGTGCCGATCTCCAGCACCTTAACAGTTGATGAACGGGTCGCTTTTATAATGGCAAATTTGCCATCTAAAAATAGATTGCAGTTAACACCTGATCAACAAGCCGAGTTTGAGGGCTTACTCTCAGAATTCCATGATATTTTTTCTTGCCACGACTATGATGTGGGGTGCATGCCGCTAGTAACACATCAAATTGTCACTGATCCACACCACCCCCCAATTAAGCAGGCACCCCGTTACAAACCGCCATGTAAACGCGACTTTATACACAAAACTATCTATTCAATGCTAAAAGAGGGCATCATCAAACACTCAGATGGCCCATGGGCTTCACCTATTACAATTGCGCCCAAGGGAACTAACGACTACCGGTTTTGCGTGGATTTTAAGATGGTGAATTTGATAACAAAAATTGATTCCTACCCATTACCCCGTATCGGTGAGTTGCTTGCTGAATTTGCAGGGCGGAAGATTTTTACAGCAATCGATATACGGCATGGTTACTACAACGTGCCTCTAGCTGATGAGGATTCCATGGAAAAAACTTCGTTTGTGTGTAGCTTAGGACAATACAGGTACAAGAGAATGCCGTTTGGTACCTGCAATGCCGGTGCGACTTTCATGCGCCTCATCAACGTAATGCTCATGGATCTTAATGAGGATTTGGGCCGCGCATGGGTACGCGCTTACATCGACGACATTTTGGTCTGCAGCGACACTGTGAAGGAACATCTAATCCATTTGCGGCACATGTTCTTGCGATTGCACTGGACAAATCTGAAAATGCAGCCTAAAAAGTGCAACATATTTGTCACGGGTTTGAAGTACCTGGGTCATGAAATCTCAGCCGCGGGTATATCGCCAACACCTTCAAGGGTTCAAGCCATGATGGACTTACCGAAAGTCCATACTAAACAGGATTTACGCCGTTTTCTTGGCAAATGTGTCTATTACTCTCATTTCATCCCTAATTACAGCCGCATTGCAGCGCCATTATACTCAATTTTGAAGGGCAGGGTCCCGAAGCATGGAGATACGCCCTTTGAATGGACTGAAGAAATGTTGGATGCCTGGTCGACGTTAAAGTACTGCCTATCGACGTCACCCGTGCTCATGCATCTGATACGCGATGGCAGAGCTTTTTACCTGGAGACAGATGCAAGCACCCAGGGTCTGGGGGCAGTGTTGTCACAACGTGACGACGACGGCCAGATGCACCCAATTTCATTCATTTCAAAACGATTACCCCATCCGCATAAGAATTTTTCAGTTGCGGAACTAGAAAGTCTCTGTATCGCATGGGCGATCAGACGCTTGGCAGACTTTGTCGAGGGCCAGAAATTAGTGGTGATTACGGACAATAGCGGTATAGAACAGGTGCTACGCAGCCCACATCATTCTAAATTAGAACGTTGGGCTATCTGGATCCATGGGCGTGTGACAAAGTTCATGCATCGCGCTGGCAAGTTCAATCAAGTGGCAGACGCGCTGTCGCGCAACCCCATTGAACAGCCAGAGTTCGGAGCGGATGAACTCGCTGAACCAACAGATTTGGTGGTAGGGTTGAGTGCCCAGATGATGACGCTAGGAATTCCGAAACAACATCTTAATGCTCATTCTAATAAAATTGCTTCCGTCATGCCCGCCATGGATTGGCGGAAAATTCAACACGACGATCCTGAATTAATTGCTATTATTGCCCAACTAGAAAAAGAACCGACTTCAGTTGAAGGTGCTAAATTGATTGACGAAATACTATACTACAGATCTTTCGCAGGTGATAATAGCTTTGCTATCTGGCCACCAAATGCTTGGCAACAAGCGTGCCTACAACAGGCACACATGGGAATATATGCCAGCCATGGCAGCCAGTCACGCACAATAAATCTATTATGCCAGTATTTTTCCTGGCCAACGCTACAAAATGACGTCACTACATATTGTTCAACATGCACAAATTGCCTTCAATACAAGCGTCACAGTTTACACCCCGGCCCTTTAGGTAACACTCAAACACCCCTACAACCATTTGACACTGTTCACATTGACACTATGCAACTTGTTGACGGAGATCCGAAATCAAAAGTAGTTGTCGTGGTTGATGCCATGACTCGTTACATCATCAGTTTTCCAGTGACATCATCGAAAGGTGCGGCAGTTGCTAAAGGAGTGCTGCGACACGTGTTCATTCTATTTGGTGCACCGCGGTTAATTGTTACAGATCAAGGTACGGAATATCTCAATTCAGAATTTAGAACTTTGTGTCAGGAATTTGGAGTAAGTCATACGCCTACTATGTCTCATAACCCGGCGGCTAATGGAATGGTAGAGACAGTCAATGGCCGAATTAGGGAACTTTTCGCTATCACAAAATCGGAAATGCCTAACATGAACTGGAGAGATCTGCTACCGCTGGTGACTTTGAAACACAACATGGCATTCAACAAAAATGTTCATTGCTGTCCATTTTTTCTCATTTTTGGCCACTTGCCTCATTGGAACTTGTTTAATGCTGCAGCTAAAACATTGAATATGAATGAAGCACGTTATGATGCAAAGACACATAGCGATAGGAACCGGGCGGCCTACCAACAGTATTTTAATGCAAAACATACTGTAGAAATCAAAGAGGGGGATCAAGTGATGATTAAAATTGCCGATCAGAACCGGGCCACCCCGAAATTCTCTGGGCCGCACTATGTCGTGTCTGTGGAAGGACCCAGCGTGTATGTACAACTGGGCGAGCAGGTGCGGAAAGTGCCGCACCGTTATTGTTGGTGGGTGAATCCATAGTCCATTCAATTCAACATTTTGCAATCAATTTAACGTTGACATTTTTCTACTGGTTTACATTTTTCTTTTGGGTGTAAACGCACGTGTTGCGGAACCATGTTTTGGTGCGGGGCAAATAATAAAATGCAAAGCTACGCGATGCCGGCTTACAAAAAACGCCGGCCTGATATTTCTCTGAAACTATGTCACTTTTCAATCTGAGAAATGTCTTGTTGTTTCATGTAATTTTGGCAACTTGTCTGGCTGGCAAAAAACGTCAACATAAATCTGCAACAAATGAACCAGACCCGGCAATACAATCAGTTTGGGATGTAACTGCGGCCGATAACGAAGATCGGACGCACGCACAGGTACCATGCTGCCGGATCGTTAATTCTACATTTTCGTTACGAAACAATTGAGTGAACTGGTAAAATATAATTTCCAACAACAATTTTTACTTCTACTTTGAAACTACCACATTCCATTCACGCTGTCACATTCTATTCACATTCAACCTTACACTGAAAGTTCATATTTGTGGTTTTACACATTCCCATTCAATTCAACATTTTCGCCATTTTTAATGCCCAGTTTGAAATACGCATTCAGGTGCGTGATGAAGAAGAATTGGACTACGACGACGTGCCAGCAGAGGCTGTCGCGCCCGAGTCCGACGGCCAGCAGACCCTGCCCGCACTTTTGGCCGCCGAGCTGCCCTCCGGTGGTCAACGCGCGGCCGCCGAGGTCGCCGCTTCAGCTGCGACAGCAGCCGCTCGGACCGGGGATTTTGCCACCGCCTACAAAAATGCCAGGGAAGTGGTCACCAGCATGAGAGCCGATCTGTCGACTTTGGGTGAAAAGTACCAAGAAGTAGTGCAATCGCTTGATCAAATTCAAAGCACCGCTGACGAAAGACACCGCACCATTGTCGGCTATAAAGTCCGCTTTTATTTCAAATTCAACTCCCCTGCTACTTTTCTGAATTTGGGTTACTTTTGTTGCAGCTAGAATGCGACCATTTACAATCTGTGGCTGACGAGCAAAGTCGCACGATTGCCCAAATGGCTAGGGAACTTCAAGATTTCCGTTCGCGCCCCAACCCCAAAATGGTTGATGTGGCCACGCAAACTGAAACCACCATTTTCCCCACTGTTTGTTTAGTTGCTGGCGTCATAGTTTAACAATGGTAGAATTATCACCCCTGATTTATATCATTTCGACGCCCAGCGCACAGCCGTCAATTTAGATGAAGCCAACATTTTCTATCGCCGCCATGAGTTCGCAATGGCGTTAAATGTGGCGGGCACCTGAGCTGTTAATCCTGCTGAAGTTCGCCATGCCCGATTCGGGACAGTCCCAGAAGACACAGTGGTCACGCATGCTTTGACGTCGAACAACAACCAGGGCCATCAAATGCGGCACCGGTTAATGTAGTATTCAAATCTAATTAATGTGTTTACATTTTTACAGTACTAAAAATATCTATTATACTCAAAATCTTTCACTGAGGGCAATGCGGTTTATAAATGCGCGAGCTACAAATGCACATAAACTAAAAACATAAATACATTGTTTTTAAGGCTGCTGCGCCATGTGACAATCGTCGCCGTAGCCGTGCCCAGCGCCCTTCTGCCACCGCGACGTTTCGCAACACCGCGGCGCGCCTGACACGGGAACCGTATAGGCGTCGTCATCGCCGCAGTCGCAGTCGTTCACCCACGTCACGTTTCTGAGTTATTTAAAGAAAGGGGAGGGGAGGAGAGCGATGTGTTTGATAGATGTGTTTTTCTTGAAAAAATTGGAGAGAGATTATGATGGATGTGGAGTTGATGGTTTCTCTGATTTGTGCAGTTGATTTGAATCCCTTTTGATTGAATTTAAGTTGTTGTGATGCGTAGTAGCGAGGTCGACCGATGGTAATAAACTACCCAAAAT
>OZ038457.1:25619428-25720128 GCA_964036195.1 Sphaerolaimus hirsutus
TGCGAGTGCAGAGTATCAAGTCCGCTGAGTATATGGTGATAAAAGCCTGTCACCTCACGTGCTTTCTTTTCTCACACACTATTGACATCTCCGCCAAATGTCAACTTGTTCCTATCCCATTTCAGTGTTTGTGTTTTGAATGTCGTCGTTTGTCTGGTCAGCAGTGGCAGAGGCAGCAAGCTTTGATCGGTACCAGTTGACATTTAGCGTAGATGTCAACTAGTTTGTTAGAGTCCAACCCAAACTGCAACTAGCCGGTGCAGAATAGACTACCTTAGCGCCCAATGTATTTAGATCACCTTCACCTTGAAAACTTTGTTATCCATCCTGTAGTGTACGCTAGTCGATGTCGAACGAATCCTGTCATTTTGCATTGCATCATTACAGTTGGTGTTAGCTCTCAAACAGAAGTTTTGAATTGCGATCATTGACATTTGACATGTGTGTAGCCATTGTGTTACCACAATGAGAAATTGTGTACCGTATTACCTCGAAATACCCCCAGGGGGTTCATTTTTTCGCCAGCAAAATTTGAGGGGGGGATAATTTGAGAGGGGGTTTATTTGAGGGGGGTCTATTATTTCGCCAGAACTTTTCAGAAATTCCACATACTCGGACATAGAAAAATCAAGCAATTATGTTGATGTCTCGAAGTGCACTGTTCATTGTCTTCTAGTTTTGGTAGTATTTATTGTTGTGTTGAGAGGATTCGAGAGGTTCAAATGAATTCAACAAAAATACCAAACCCTTGCCAACGCACTGCCTAGCTTGATATAAACTCAAACACATCAATCTATCATCTGCAAAAAGTGGTGGACGTGCTGGGGACTAGCCACTGCCAAGTTGCTGCCCAGGAGGGCGAGGTCTATTATTGAAATGTTGCATTCTCAGTCGGAACCTAGGAGGCATACACGTTCTCGCCCAGTGAATGAGATTTCGCGTTTTCATCCTGATAGTGCAGCGGAACGCCAGTTTCAAGCCAACGCTTTGGATTGGGCTTTTTACAGGAGAGTGTCAGTCCCGTCGAATAGTCGAGAGTTTTGGCACCCAGCCAATTCAGTTGTCCAGGATTCATTTTTGCCGGATCATATGGCCGTTGAGAATTGCAGCCATTCTCGTTTGCCCTTGCCAAGCTTTGTCCTCCCGCCGGTAAGGATTGACAGGGATGGTGTCCCAGTGGCAGTTTCAGTGCCACCAGATTTCAGTACTCTGCCACACTAGTTGACACACCAGTGGCCACCCGCACACTAGTTGTCAACACAGATTTTGGCTTCACGTGTCACAGATGCTCCAAATGCACATGCGGCAACATTGAAAAGTAAACATTACGGCAAGTGCATTGAAACTAACGATGGCAAAAAAGATAAGAAAATTCGAAAATATTCTTGAATTTTTTGAATTTTCAAATTTTCACTTGCACTTAAATATCGATTTTTTCCAAGATGTTTTATTTCAAAAATTTTAAAATAGTTTTCAAATTTTTCAGGCAATTCAAGACCACAAAACGCATTCTTAAGTTGAATGTGCTAAATCAATTGAGGCGTCCAATTCTAAAAGTCGACAAGTCCAAAATATGAAAATTTTGAGTTACGCCTGGAAACGTCATCTGGGGCTTCTCCCGCACATTTTTCATCATTTTCCATAAATTTTTTGACCTCACATGCCCATATGGCAAAGTGCCAAATTTGACATTTTCAGGGAAAACTGCAAAAAATTTGGGCAATAAGTCAATAAGTCCACATAGTTTTGGGCTAAAAGTCAGCAAGTCCACCTTCCACAGCCTTATTTTATGGGAAAAAATGCAAGAAGTGTGACAAGTCCATCATGGACACTGATTTCTAAAAGTCAACAAGTCCATAAATTTCCCATAAGGCAGGCAGGACATTGACGGGAACAAAAATGTTCTCGAGTGCAAGGAGTCGACAAGTGCATTTTCCTCCCCAAAACAGTTTTGTTCTGTCTGAGTAGAATTTTATAGACACCCAATTTTTCCATTATACGTTGAGAGCTGGGGCTGAAAATTTGACACTTCATTGTCAACATATGGAACTTAATGGAAAGCATGAGAGAGCCCCATTGGACACACACCTTGGACCTGGAATTGGAATTGGACTTAAAATGTGATTTACTCAAAATTGCATTTTGTGGACTTGTCGACTTTTAAAATTAGACGCCTCAATTGACAATTGATGTGTGGTGCATCTAAAAAAGTGTATTGGTGCATCTGAACAAGTGTAACATCATGAAAGAAAAATGTTGAAATGGCTTGGCAGACTCATAGCTGGAATTGGAAGTGGCATTTTAGGGGGATCCACCAGACTTTTGTTCCAGAAAAAAAACAATGCAAACATGTCTAATTTGTTGAAAAATCACCACCAGTCAGAGTGTGTTTGCATATTTGTTGTAACTTTCTGTGAGTTTTGGTGGCTTACATTTTTACATGTTGATCGCTGCAGGTATCAGGAATGCTGCAGTGAGTCTAGCAATGTGACAGGGCTACAAAGTAAAATTACACATGCTTTTGACAACCCAAATCTATACCCAAGTGAGTGACTGACAACTGCATGGAAAACTGTCCAAATTCTGTGCTTAAAGCTTCAAAATCAAATTTTACCAAAAAAAAATCAAAAACAACCCCAAAAATTCAAAATATTCCCAAAAAGATTTGAAAATTTGGAATAAAATTCAAAATTCAAAAAAAAATTTTGGGGGGTCAATTTGAAAATTTGAAAATTCATTTCAGAAAAAAGCACTTAAAAATTTGAATACGTTTTTGGGAGAGTTTGTCATCATTAATTAGAACTTTGCTCTGCAACAAGTGAAGCCGAAATCTGAGTTAACACAGACCAGTTGACACACATGTGTCAACTAGTGTGCAGGCTTCTTCCATTTCCAACCATCAGCAGCCATTTCTGGTTGCTTAATTGCATTCTGCAGCCGTCATCAGTGACGCGTGCGGTAATCCTGCGTCTTTTAGTTTTGTTCGTATATTACGCAGCCGGGAACTTGGAAGCAAGCCAAGTTCTCATACGTGACTCGATCCAAAATAAAAATAACAAAAATGCCTTTCGATTGGCTGTTTCTGTGCGTTTTCGGCGTGATTTCCGCTCCACAAATTCTTGCCGACAATTCAGAGACATTCTATGGATACAATGTGAAAGATATCAATGGAAAAACATTTGCTTTTTCTCAATTGAGAAACAAAGTGCGACTTTTGTCCGCTATTGGAAACTTGGACGAGTGCCAATTTACTATATTTTCATTTCAGGTCGTTCTTATTGTAAATGTGGCCAGTCAATGTGGTTATACGGATTCAAATTACAAAGGGCTCAAAATGATGCACGACGCTTTGTACAAGGAAGGTTT
Source organism: Sphaerolaimus hirsutus (assembly GCA_964036195.1). Taxonomy (NCBI): domain Eukaryota; kingdom Metazoa; phylum Nematoda; class Chromadorea; order Monhysterida; family Sphaerolaimidae; genus Sphaerolaimus; species Sphaerolaimus hirsutus. The sequence goes on from OZ038457.1 coordinate 25,622,795, forward strand.
TTTTCAGGTTTGTATAGATAAGTTTACTGGCGGCGAGTAATTTATTGCAAAAGACATCAATTACAACACATGAAAAATGGCGCTCCACACACAGCGATTTTGAAAATAAGTTCGATTTTTTTTTGCAAAGTATGAATACCGTATTTCTTCTAATAGGAGAGGATGTGGAAAGTAATGTCACTCACGATTTTACTACATACCATTACTTGGTTCACTATACTTATTGTCAGTACTTTTCTATTGCATACGGCGCGTGGCTTGGGTCGATAAGTGTGCAACAGACGCCATCAGAACAAATAGCGCAATGCATGCATATGTAAAGTGAAATATAATACAATACAGTGATTTATCGTGATGTTACAAATGAACTTCTCAGCTGTGGGCGGGGGAATTGCAGACTTTCGGAAATTTATTTGCAACTGGCTGTCACTCATATGCAGGTAAAAACTTAGCGTAGTTTTATCAAGGCGAATTCTGGGGCATGTAATCATGCACTCGATCATTTCTTTGCTATATTTCATTATTTATCTACAAATGCCACGATAATCCGCTTAAGCCGCATAATGACGTCTGTTGCACACCCGTTGACCCGAGCCACGCGCCGTATGCAATAGAAAAGTACTGACAATAAGTATAAAACGCCCATTACTTGTCACTAGGGTTCAAACAGGATCCTGGATCCCGTGAAATTCTGAGATTTAACAGTCCCGAAATCCCGATCCCGAAATCCAAAAATCGTAATCCTGATCCCGAAAATTTGCAAAATCCCGATCCGGGTCCGGATATGCCAAGTCCGGGATTTTGTCAAATGTCTTTTTTCACTGAGAAATATGTATGGAAACAACCAGTAGAGCATCTTATGCCATTTCTCTAGCATCTCAGTGTGTTTTAGGCCGTTTTTTTTAACATTGAGCGAAAAACCTTCAATATGAGAGCATTTTCCAAAAGTCCTAAACCCGAAAAAATGCCAATCCCGATCCCGTGACCCCAATCCCTGCCAATCGTGATCCCGATTCCGGAAACTCAAAAAAACAATCCCGAAATCTCAAAAAGTGAATCCCGATGAGGGGGCGTTCTGTAGTGATTCACTCCAGGGGCGGAGCTAAGTCAGCCTCGCTTCTCACCCATTTACGTTTTCAAAGTAGGGGTCGGAGCGGCACGCATCAGAGGGCGCACACTTTTTTGAGTAGAGTGCGGCGCGCGTGAAAATGGCGCATTTTCAGAGTAGGTAGTTTTATATCCATATTTTTATCGAAATGTATGAATGTAGAATACACATCAATATATTTTGTCATGGAGGCACTGCACATAGAAGTTGACATTTGAATGTCAGTGCGTTGATGTCAATTCAGATTTGAGTTCAATTCACATGCCACAATATTTATTGTTCAATGAGATTCTTCAGAGATGATCATGAAATCCAATCTGAATTGACATCAACCAGTTGACATTCAAATGTCCACTTAAGTGTAACTGGCGCCTGAGTAGGGTGTCAAATTTCCGTTTCCGTTTTCCGTTTCCGCCTTTCCGCAGGAAAATTTTTTACCTTTCCGCTTTCCGTTTTCCGGCAGCCAAAATTTTTTTACCTTTCCGTTTTCCGTTTTCCGGCAGCCGAAAAAATTTTACCTTTCCGTTTTCCGTTTTCCGGCAGCTGAAAATTTTTTACCTTTCCGTTTCCGTTTTTCTGGCCCATTTTTCCGTTTTCCGGCTGAAAAATTTTTACCTTTCCGTTTCCGTTTTCCCAGGCCATTTTTTCATTTTCTGGCTAGATTTTCAGTTTTCTGGCATTTTTCCATTTTTTTCCAATCTGTATTTATCTTCAATTGGCTCATCCCATTGTGTTGTTTTTGTCTCTTGGAGCAGCATTGACAACTGGGATTTCAGGGTCAGTGAAACAGGTGCTGTGAACCCAATTGGGTCATATGCTGACACCAATAATTTATTCAAGTTTCATCTGGTTGGTATTGTGATGCTGTCAATTTGCAATTTTGGTGTTGATATTGCCAGCATGTCCATTTGGTGATTTTATTTCATGCCCATTACTGCGACAATTTTATTCACCTTTGGACTCCTGTCGTTTTCTGCTATTTCATTCATGACTGATCTGGAGTTTGACAGCCATTCCCTCATGTTCATAGAACATTGGTTAAATAAAGCTTTGACTTTGTAATATAGTTCTAAAGCTCCAACTTCATTCGTGACACTCATGATGAAGTTATTGACGTAAATGTTGTTTATTATCATCGCCAACTGGTTTCATTCCCCTTCATTTTCTTCATATTCATTCATGTTGTTTATTGTCACATTAAAATGGTATTTTATGACTGCTCCCAAAATTGTTGGGCTGCAGACAAGTCTAAACAGTACGCATTTAAAACAAAGTACTATTAAGTTATTTTCAGTTACTGGTTTTGAGGCATCTTTCAGCCAGAAAAATCGTGTGTAGTCTCTAGCTTGGTCATGCAATCCTATTTGCAAAAATGCCTTTTCAATATTGGCAATTAATGCTAGATTGCCTGCCCTGAACCTCAGGAGCTAGTAGGCCCAGTGCTAATGGTGTTGTAATTGGTCCTCTAAAAAGGCACTCGTTGAAACTGGGCTTACCTGCCGACCCATCGTACACAATTCTGCATGATGTCGATTTGCCCGGCATGATTACTGGCTGGAGTGGCAGGTAATGAATCCCCTTGTTGTCTGTTTTGTCGTCACAGATCTCAATTATTCCCTTTTCTAGTTAGTCGTCCAAAACTTTCCGGTATTGTTTGAATAAGTTTGGATCTTTGTTGAATCTTCTTATCAGTGATTTAAACTGCACCAAGGCTTCTGCTTTTCCCGTGGGCAGGTCACTGATACTCTCTTTATACGGCCAGTCAATATAGTATTGTTTGTTGTTGTCGTTGAATTTTATGCTATTTATTATCATCTCCTCTGCAATGTTGTCATCAATTGCATAGGGGTCATCAGTGATTCCCACTGCTTCTAGACTGTGAAATTGTCGTAGTGTTTCCTTTCCTATGGCCACTATGGCTACTTTTTGATGATTTTTGTTGGTTCAGTTAAGCTTGAACTACAAGTGAAGTTACAGGCATGATCCATAGTTGCAGAATGTACAGCTACCAAAATCAAAGCCAAACAGGCAAACCTGCATGCAGGTTTTCCTTCTGCAAATTTGTCTATTACCGTGCTAAATTCACTTTATTTTTTTCCGTTTCTGTGAAAATTTTGCTTTCCGTTTTCCGTTTTCCGGCATTTCATTTTTCCGTTTTCCGTTTTCCGGCTGACTAATTTTTTTTACCTTTCCGTTTTCCGTTTTCCGCTGAGTGAAAATTTTTTACCTTTCCGTTTTCCGACAGAAATTTTTTTTTTACCTTTCCGTTTTCCGTTTTCCGTAAAGTGAAAAAATTTTACCTTTCCGTTTTCCGTTTTCCGTAAAAAAATTTTTTTGACACCCTACGCCTGAGGTAATCAGCCCGCGCCTAATACGGAACAAACTACACAACAATTCAGAATGCTCAAACAATGTGCCGTGGTAAATAGGCTGTGCTAATCCGGTCACTCTATGGCGCCGCCAGACCCAAGGATGTAGCCAGGGGGGGCGGGGGGGGGCGGCCGCCCCCCCCCCTTCCCAGGCCGGACCAAAAAATGTGCCAGAAATGGCACTTTCAGAAGGCGATTCTGTCAACAGTTTGAAAAATGTTTGCGCGCAAGCGCGCATTTTCCCTTCACAATATATATTTTCAGCTGACCGGTCCCCGCGGCCTGAACGCCAGTAAAAATGGACCCAATTCCTGTCCATGTCGCTCTATATGGCTGTAAAATACAGCGTATACTGCTGTTTTGGCGCCAGTGCCAATGCCAGTGGCGCCATGGCGTGGCGCCCCTACTACAGGGGTAAAATTTTAGGGGGGGGGGGGCGCCGCCCCCCCGTTCGCCTGCTCCGTATACAATCCGCCCCCCCCCGCTCAAAAATCCTGGCTACGTCCCTGGCCAGACCCACCGCGTGCAGGGACGTACGCAGGATTTTTGAGCGGGGGGGGCGGATTGTATACGGAGCTCGGCGAACGGGGGGGGGCGGCGCCCCCCCCCCCCCTAAAATTTTATCCTATAGTAAAGGAATGAAGCCATGGCGCTGGCGCCATTTGTAGGCGCCAGCGTCATGGCAGTATTGGCATTGGCGCTGGCGCCAACGTATACTATATAGGTATATATAAGACCTAGATATAGTTACTATGACTAGGGTTGGAAAAAAAACGTTTTTTTTTAACTCGATGTTTTTTTTAAAAAAAAAACGTTTTTTTTTAAAAAAAAACGTTTTTTTTTAAAAGCTCCCAGATATGACCTAGTGTCAACATATATAGGTATATCAGACACTGGCAATACTCTGTGATGTTAAATATAACCATATAATGGCTGTGGAGCCATGGGATAGCATTATAAGTGGTGATTTGTGTCAAAAATATCCATTTTTCGTCAACATATCGTTTGTATATCGCCTTATAGTCAAATGTTCGTGACTTCAGGTAAAGTTTGGCACGGAATGGTGATCAAACAAGGTTATAAAAGGAGGTTGTTACTTTGGGAGTGAAGTTACACACTGTGGAGGTACATGGAAGCACATTACCTCAATATTATATATTACAGCAACATATGTCGGCTTATTCACCCATGGTAGCACATAGAAATGGATGTTTTGATACTAAAAATGCAACAAAACCAATGAAAACAACCACCAATGTCAATTTGTGTGTGAAATTGCGCGCTTGCGCGCAAAAATTTTGCAAAATACCTAGTGCTTAGTACTAAAAATTTCGGCCGATGTTTTTTTTTAAAAAAAAACATTTCGGACGTCATGTTTTTTTTTTAAAAAAAACGTTTAAAAAAAAACATCGGCCAACCCTAACTATGACCACGTGGGGCACTTTTATAATGCTGTCTGGACTCCTGAACTTATACATTCAACAACGGGATGGGGTTTGCGCGCTTGCGCGCAAAAAAATTTTTCAAAGTACATACAAAATCGCTTTACAAAAGTGCCATTCCTGGCAAATTTTTATGACCGGCCCGGGAACGGGGGGGGCGGCCGCCCCCCCCGCCCCCCCCTGCGTACGTCCTTGACCGCGTGCAACGCGCAATTTTGAGATGTTGCTCGGGCACATTTTTATTTACTTTGCATGTGGGGGCCGAGTTATTTGGTGCTCTGCGTGCCTGTTTAGTGATGATGCGCACTCATTTCTGGCGACCAATCAGCGCCCGTGTGAATAACTCAGGGTACCTGTACCTGTGCTCATGTTTGCCTGGTGCACATCGTGGCGGTGCCCGGTGCTCATTTTTTCCCCGATCCGATGAGCACTGGGCGGGGTGCGTCCATGAGCACCGGGCGGGTGTGTAGCTGAGAAAACATGAGCAGCAGGGGCGGGGGTCTCCAAGATTTTGGCCCTTGCGGGGGCTGGATAGATAGCAAATCGCTCCTCCGGAGGGATAGATAGCTGAAAAAAATTTCTGGGGGGGGGCTCGCGAGGGCAAAATATATAGGCTTTTTCAGTACATAGAAGGCCGAAATGGAAAAAAATCGCTAATAATCGGTTAAAAGTGTCCAAAAGTAGGTTTAAAATGGCTAAAAACAGGTATATAACCATGCATATAGCTGGAGAGCACGATTTTGGGTGAAAAACTATTAAAGGGTGTGAAAATTAGTGATATTGCGCGAAAATTGGGGCGAGATTTCTCAAAAACCACTCCATTCCACTTTTTGCCAATTTACACAATCCAGCACCACTAATATTTTCGTCACTTTTTAAAATTAAATGCCTGCCGCAGATCGTCGCTTTCCCGTGCAATCAATTCGGCAAACAGGAGCCGGGCTCTGCGGAAGAAATCAAGCAGGTCGCCTACGGAAATTATGGCGTCAATTTCCCACTGATGGCCAAGACGGATGTGATCGGCGGTGATGCCGCACACCCCGTGTACCAGTTTTTGAGGGGTTTGTGTTGGGCACGCCTATTACGCACAAATACCCGTTATGCACATATGCCCTGTACGCACAAAATATGTGCGTACCGGGAAGATGTGCGTGGCGGTCGGGTTGATGAGCGCGGAGGTTATTTATGCGCGGCTACGCGAATGCGTGGTTTATACGACTGCCACGCACATCAACCCGCCACGCACATCTGCCCAGTACTCACATAGCATCAGCCATGTGCGCACCGGGCAGATGTGCGTGGCGGGTTCAAGTTTGTAACGGGCATATACGCATAACGGGTATTTTTGCGTTGAGTGAGTGGTTTCATTGGGTTCCTTCTGGTGCAAATTTCGCACGTTGAAAAGTAGAAAAATTGGTTAAAAAGGTGAAAAACTAGGTAAATTTGGACGTAAGGAGTGAAATAGGATTTAAAAAGTTAAAAACGTTTTTGGCGTGAAGTGAATATGTTTGTAGTGAGAAGAAGATAAAATTTACTGTGTACTGATATGAAACAGGGACGTATCCAGGATTTTTGAGCGGGGGGGGCTGCTTGTTTACGGGAGCCGGCGAACGGGGGGGGCTCAGCCCCCCCCCCTAAAATTTTTCCCTATATAGGGACGGAAAAGCGTTTTGGCGCTAGCGCCATACAAAGGCGCCACGCCATGGCGCTATTGGCATTGGCGCCACCACCAGGAACCGCTTTATATACCTGTAAATATGCATCACATATGGCGAAATTCGCAAAAATGTATTCGTTTCCAAGGATATTGGTTTACAGGGGCCGATCCGCTGAAAATACAATGTATGGGGAAGAAATTGCGCGCTTGCGCGCTAAATTTTTTAGAAATCGAAAAATATATTGAAAAAGTTGCAGTTTCCGGGACTTTTTCGGTCTCACCCCATTAGTAGGCGCCACGCCATGGCGCCATTGGCGTTGGCGCCAGCGCCATGGAATGCTGTATATGTATGTAAATATACATACAAAACAGCGAAAATCTCAACATTGAGTGTATTTATAGCTATTTGCGGCCACATGGAGCAAATCTGATGACAATACCTTATGTCTGGTGAAGAATGCGCGCTTGCGCGCAAATTTTTTGACGCTGACGTTGAAAAAGACCCACTTTCCGGTCACTTTCTGGTCTCGCCCCGGGAGGGGGGGGGGCTGCAGCCCCCCCCGCCCCCCCCCCTGGATACGGCCCTGATATGAAAAGTTGTCACATATCTAGTTGCGGTCTGACCCATGGATGTTTTCTTTGACGTTTTAACTGTGAGAAAGAGAAATCTTGGTGGTGAAGCACGCACTCGCACTGAGAGCAAGGCAGTTCGTGAAATACATGAAAGTTTGCCTCGATATTGCAATATGATGTATTTTACTTAGACTTTGGCCCGGAAATCACGATTTTTTTATTTTTTGGCGTCGGCCAACTTTCTTTTTTTCGATTTTGTCGGGAGCTTTACTCGCGATTTTGTTTGCTCATGCATTCATTCCGTTATTTTCACTGTATTTTTGATCTGTAGGGCAGTGAAAACTAAGAAGTGTGCATCTGACTACACAAGATCGCGAGTTTTGCGAGTAATGTGCCTGACAAAATCGAAAAAAGAAAGAGTTGGCCGACGGCCAAGAAATGACGAAATCGTGATTTCCAGGCTTAAAATCAAATAAAAGATAAAGGTAGCCGTAAATAGGCAAAGACACATCAATATTTATTTTGAATGTGAAAATAGGCAAAGAGTTGTGAAAATTAGCAATTTTGACCGAACATGGCAAAAAAAATTTTAACATCCTGCCAGATAAATAGTTGATCGATTCAGGGGTGTATCGGTGTTTTGGGCCAGAAGCGACCTTTTCAATTATTGAACTTCAGGATATGTTTATGAAATTTTTGTTAAGCATTAACTTTTCCACAATTTTCAGAACAAGCGCAGCGTGAACCCAACTGGAATTTCTGGAAATATCTGGTGTCGCACGAAGGAAAAGTACTCAAAGCATACCCGCAGAATTACACACCAGACATGATTTTCGACGATTTAGTGAGGTTAGGCTTTTATTGAAAGAGCATTGAAAAAAAAATTTACAGGTCACTTTTCTCTGACCACTTGACAATGACATCGGGTGTCAACTGGGCCGACTCGTTTCCATTCTGATTTTAGTTGACGGGGGGGGGGGGGTGGTCCGGCCGTAAAGTAAACCCGGCCGTAAAGTAAAGGGTGCTACTTTAGGCCGGGCATCATTACGGCAGAGTTGTTAAAAGTACTGAACTTTTTCAAAGTAAACGTAAACGTAAAGTATTCTATTTTGAGTCACACCTGAGTACAGAAAACGTAAAGTAAAAATTTTCTACTTTTACGCTGTGTAAAAGGTGAGTAAACTTAAATATCTGTAAATATTCAGGGAAAGCGTAAAAGTAAGGAATTTTTCGATTTTGTACCTAGGAAAAGGTAAAAATGAGTATAGGTGAAAGCGAGAGTCGTCGCGAGTAAGCGAGTACCGGTATTTTTTCGGGAGGAAACGTAAACGTATTTACGCAGCACTCGAGTATACGTATTTATCGAGTAAACGTAAATACGTTTGTGCAACTATGCGATTGACTGTATTTTCCGTCCGGCCTATGGCTTGGCTTGGGTTGCACGCGGGAAGTTTTGACAGTGTAGCATTCCGCAAAAAAGCCCATTCCGCATTTTTGCCCATCCCGCAAGTTGCATCACCTGTTTGCGGAATGGGCACATTTGCGGGATGGGTCACATAATTTGCGGGATGGGCAAAAATGCGGAATGGGCTTTTTTGCGGAATGGGCCCTTGCCGGAAGTTTTTTTATAAAGAGTCGCGTCTGCTGACCAAATTGCACGCATGTGGTTGACTTCTAATGAAAAACACGACCCCCACACTGCACGCGTATTTAATTGCGCCGATTGAATTGACACTTTTCATGCCAACAATTTTGTGCGGAATGGATCAAAGGCTGAACGCGATCGGATTAAGCGTACATTTAGCGTAGATCATTCCCGTTTTTGTTACATCATTCAAAGTCTACATCAGAATAGATAGTTGACAGTGGTGAATCCAGACTTTTACAAAAATACATTTTATAAATACATCTACAAAATTTTGACGTAAGTGGATATGTAAAAAAAGCATTTGAAGAGTGAGAATTCAAATTGCATGTAAAAAACGGAGTAAACTTGTTCTTATCATAAACACCTTCCCGGTCAAGTTAGCCATCCATTTTTTTAATTTCACTTCGGAAGCTATATCTCAGGCTATGGTGAGGTTATAGTGCTGAAACTTTGTCATCACAGCAGAGCACATCAAATATTGCCAAATATAAGTATTTACACACACCAATTAAAGCCACCACACCCAATCTGAGCAATAATCCCGAGTGAGTCCAGAGTTAATCCCATGGCATTCAACCTTTGATCCATTCCGCCGCCGACCCCTACCCGAGTTCATCATCAAGGCGGGGTCAATGCCTAAAAACCTTCCCAAGCGCAAGCGGGCAGCGTGCCAAGCCGGACGGAAAGTAGAATCTAGCAACTATGCATTACGGCCGGGTTTACTTTACGGCCGGATTTACTTTACAGCCGAGTTCTCGCCGTTGACGGGTCGCGACATGATGTTCAAATGCACATACCAATATTAATTCCTTTTTTACATTGCCGCATGTGTAGTTTATGTGAAAATTGTGTACTTGTGTGAAAATCACCCTTTGACCCGTCAACCGAAATTTGAATTGACACGGAAGCCAGTTGATACGCAGTGTGTATAGCGACAAATCTTGCAGACAATAAAAGACATTCTGAAAACAAAAAGTTCAAAATTTTATTTTTCAGACACATTCAGAGTGCTAAAAGGGCCTTAAATGAACGAGGATATACAGCAACCGCAGCGGATCATAAAACTGAGAAAGTATACGAAAAAGATGGCAAGATGCCAAGTGGGACGACAAAGCATAATGAGTTGTGATGTTTTTGAGTTGTTTTCTCATCATTATTGTTGCTTACTGTTTTTTAAATAAAATAATTTTATTACAGAAAAGTCGTTCTGGGCAAAATAGGCCCTTCACTACTAATTATTGATAACGGGTATTTGTGACTTATTTTTAAGAAATATCATTGAAGTGTCCACTTCTAAAAGTCGTTAAGTCCAAAATTTTGAGAATTGGGTTATGGTGAAAACGGCACCTGGTGTTGGTCTGGCCCATTTTTAACCATTTTCACAATTTTTTTATCACTTGCATCCTTTTTGAAGGGTCATATTTTGACACATTTACAAATTTTGCAAAAATGGAATGGGTAAGAAGTTGATAAGTGCGGTTAAAATGTAATTTTCTCAAAATCAATTTCTGACGGCGAATAACCGCTAGGCAACAAACACCGCATGGCAACAGCGCTCATAGCGCAACTGCGTGTGCTCATTGGGCAACAATCACCACATGGCAACCACGACACGCGTGCATGCATGCCGCTGCCGCAGGGTGCCCGCCCAGCTGGCGCCAATGGTGCAGCGCATGTCTACATTCTGCAGCGCCGCCGCCCAAAGTTGCGGTAGACGAATAGACGCCAGCCGTACTGCGGCGCGGGAGGGCAGTATATCAGCGCGCCGCGTGTCTTTTGCGGGTGCAAAAATGCCGCGAAATAAATTACCAAAAAATAGCGTGGGAGTGGATTCGGACGGATTCGGCCGCGCGGCAGGAATGGCGCCAGTCGGACGCGAGCGCATCAGCCGCTCATGTGCTGGCGGCGCGATGGCGCCAGCTTGGCAGGCGCCTACGGTCAGTGTGCGTGTGCCGCGGTTGCCATGCGGTGATTGTGGCCTACTGAGCGCACGCAGTTGCGCTATGAGCGCTGTGTTGCCATGTGGTGTTTGTTGCCTACAGCTGCTGGGTCTTTCTGACTTATCGACTTTTATAAACACCTTCCCGGTCACGTCCGGCACACTATTTTTGATGAAACTCCAGTTCTAGGGCGCGCCTGAAGTTGAAACTTGGGGGGAAATATTGAAGCAACCCCCCTCTACTTCGCATGAATTCGGGGGGTCGCGGCGACCCCTTACAGGGTGGGTTGCCCTAAGTGCAAAATTTTTATTGGCTTTTCTGGTGTCCGACACAGGTCCAGCACCCACTGATTTCTGAGCTGTGGGATAAATCTAAAATTTTGGGAATGTGTTACCAACACCCCTCCACGCCACATTAATGTGAAAAATTTCCAAAATATTATTTTATTCTCTAAAAAACACGACCACCCAATAGATGGATGACAAAAAATTCACTTTTTGGAACTTTTTTATTAGACACATGAATAGCTGGTTTACCTTAAAGTGAAAGATTTGATGATTAAAGTTATGTAAAGAACCACACCTCTAAAACGCCTGCATTGCAAAATTTACTTAGGGGAATTTCAAAGTGTAAATTTTGTAAATTTTTGTTCCTGCAATCATGTCATTATGGTAAATATCATAAAATTCCCCCAAGTAAATTTTGCAATGCAGGCGTTTTAGTGGTGTGGTCTTTTACATTACTTTAATCATCAAACCCTTCACTTTAAAGTATCGTAAACGAGCTCTTCAAGTGTCTAATAAAAAAGTTCCAAAAAGTGTTTTTTTCCAATTTTTTTGTCATCCATCTATTGGGTGGTCGTGTTTTTTAGAGAATAAAAGAACATTTTAGAAATTTTTCTCATTAATCTCACATACTTGAATAGTGTATAGTAGGGGAGGGGTGTTGGTAACACATCCCCAAAATTTTAGATTTATACCCCTCCCACAGCTCAGAAATCAGTGGATGCCAGACCTGTGCGGGACACCAGAAAAGCCAATAATTTTTTGCACTATGGCAACACACCCTGTAAGGGGTCGCCGTGACGCCCCCCCAATTCATGCAAAGTAGAGGGGGGTTGCGCCAAGTTTCAGCTTCTGGCGCGCCCTAGAACTGGAGATATTTAGGATGGCACAAGTGAAATCAAAAATAGGGTGCCGGACCTGACCGGAAAGGTGTTTAGGTATTGGGTTTTGGGTGCGCCTAAATTTTATTTTGTGGTTCCGCTCAACAAGGTTTGATAAAGTGTTTATGAATGCAACAAGTCATTTCGCAGCATATTTTCCAGTCAGTTAACTGCCCACTGAGTTTCCGCCCCACACATGTCAAGTGCGCAATTTGCCGCTTACCTACGCTTCTCAAGAAGAAGTCTTACATATTCGGGAAGCTTTCTATAAGCCAGAATGGCACCACACACACTAGTTGACATTTGAATGTCAACTATTGATGATGTCAATTCAGATCTTACTTCCTGTGCAGTAGGATTATCTCCAAATGCACATGCGCAGCGTTGAACTAGTTGACGTCCAAATGTGTGTGTAGCGTCTAGGGTTCAAACGGGACCGCGGTCCCGGTACATGGTTTGGCAAAAAGTCGGGACTGGGGCGGTCCCGGTCCCGGTCCCGACACCCCAGTCCCGGTCCCGACACCCCAGTCCCGGTCCCGACAATTCAAAAAAAGCCAGTCCCGGTCCGGACCACCCAGTCCCGGTCCCGGTCCCGGAATTGTATAGTGGTCCTGACAAGGGATGAAGAAAAACGTATTTTTAATGACCTTTTCAAAAAATTTGCCAGAAATGGCACTTTTCTAAAGATTATGTAGGCACATCTAATATCTAAAAAAAATTTGTACGCGAGCGCGCAAATACCCACCCAATGATTACATGTATTTTTCTGTAATATAACAGCGTTAGAAAGGTCCCTAACACGATTCTAGTACGAAATATTTATAGGTGAATAAAGATACCTAGATAGTAGACATTGGCGCCAATGCCAGCGCCAATACTGCCATGGCATTGGCACCTACAAATGGCTCTATTTCTTAACTATAGGGCAAAAATTTAGGGGGGGGGGCATTACTTGAATAATGTTATATGAAAAGGCTAATACATTGAGCGTGGTCCTTCACACAGTGGAGGTGTGTGGAACAACATTGGCTGGATATTAGGTACCAACAAGGTTCAAACAAGACCGCGGTGCTGGTACATGGTTCGGCAAATCCTAGTCCCGTTCCCGGTCCCGACAATTTAAAAAAGCCAGTCCCGGTCCTGGACCCGGTCCCGACCCCCCAGTCCCGGTCCCGGTCCCGGTCCCGACATTAGAAAGTTTCTGGTCCCAGTCCCGGTCCCGGCCCGAAAAACTGGTCCCGTTTGAACCCTAGTAGCGTCACATTTTAAAAACACCTTCCGGACACTTTTTTTCCACCGCTGGGAGACTCTTACTCCCACGTCCAAAAAAGGGTAGTGACTTGACAAAAGTCCAAAAAATTCATATTAAATCCGGGAAAGATATCGAAACCTTACAGCCCCAGAACTTACACCCCATCCACCGGTCACCATGGTTGGCACTGTTGAAACATTTTCAGAAAACGATTCACAACTTCCCTGTACACAATTGTATCTGGCCAAGTAGGGTATGCACTTATAGGGCAATTCAAGCCCTACAAGTGCATATAAGACAGCAGATTATCTCTTCTCTAGGGCATTTTATGGACCAGACAATTTGTTTTATTCATTTGAAGTTGATCACCATGGTTGGTACCCTGGTGTTTCTTGGTCCTGATTTCCAAGGCTGCATTCTGCAGTAAATGCCATATTTGAAGAAGATTGGAATTCGGCCAGCTCTGAGTGTCAAGCCATAGTTTGCAATGCATCTGATGACTTTTTTCATACTATCTTCTGGAACATGGACACGATGATGAAAATAGCCATTTTAGCCATTTTCGTTGATTTTCAGCTGCTGAAAATGCCATGGCTGATGAATATGTCATCCAGGGACATATCAAGGATTTTTGAGTGGGTGCTCAGCCCCCCCCCCCAAATCTTTGCTACATGTGGCGGAATGGCACCATGGCGCTGGCGCCGTTAGTAGGTGCCACGTAATGGCGCGTAATAACGGAACTAGGGATGGCCAGCGCTTTTTTCAAGCGCTTTTTTTAATAAAAAAAGCGCAAGAGTCCCAGCGCTTTTTTTAAAAAAAGAGCGCTGGCAAATTTTTTTTGTACCTATTCACTAGGTATTTTGTAATTTTTTTGTGCGCAAGAGCGCAATTTCACATGCACATTACCACTGGTGCTTGTTTCTATTCCTGCATGCTTTCATATAATAAAAAGCCGTGATAAGCTAGTGTAGTATAAAATATCCAGCCAATGCGCTTCCACATACTTCTACAGTGGGAAACATCAGTCTCAATGTATTAGCCTTCTCTTATAACCTTATTTAAACACTATTTCATCCCTAACTTCACTTGAACTCATGACCATTTGACAAATAGCAATTTACATAACAAGTCAACATAAAAAGTAAATTTTTTGACATAAAACCACACTTATAATGCTATCCGATGGCACCACAGCCACTCTGTGGCTATAAATCATCACAAGTACTGCCACTTATATGATATACCTGTATATATTGACTTAGAACAATATTTGGGAGCTTTCTGTGAAATGTCTTGACATTTTTTGAAAAAAGCGAAAAAAGCGTGTTTTTAAAAAAAAGAGCGCTTTTTAAAAAAAAGTGGGGCCGTTGAAAAAAAAGCGCTTTTTATCCATCCCTACATGGAACGCTGTATATGTATGTAAATATTTACAAAAAGCACAACATTGAAGGTATTTATAGCGATTTGCGGCCACATGGAGCAAATCTTATGATAATATCTTATGTATGTGAAGAATGCGCAAAGAATTTTTACGCTGACGTTGGAAAAGTCGCAATTAACAGTCACTTTCTGGTCTCGCATTGGGAAAGGGGGGGTTGCAGCCCCGCCCCCCCCCCCTGGATACAGCCCTGATGTCATTCACATCCTGTGGTATAACTTTCTCATGGGTGCAAATGAAGGGTGTGCTTCTAAAAGTACTGATCTACAAAAAATTGATTTTGAGATAATCACAATTGAAAGTTTGGAGTATGCAATACCCATACATGGGTATTGGGTATGGGTATTTCGGCCATATTGTTGGGTATCCACATGCATGGGTATAATCATTGCTTATACACATAACACTAGCTAGATTAAATTTAGTGAATTGTATTTTTTGTAGTACAGTAGATTTTAAAGGAACAAATTGGTAATAGCATGTAGATTGGTATCTTTAAAAGCACAAAATCAAATAGATGTAGATCAGCACTTTTACCCATTGGAAAAAAGCACAAATTGTGTTTTTGCTGCTGATGATGCCAATCTCACATCGGTACTTTTAGAGGCACAAAAAATAAAGTGCAGATCAGTACCTTTAGAAGTACAATTTTGAAAAATGTGTGTAGATCGGTACTTTTAAACATACAAAAGCTGAAAAAGCTTGTAGATTGGTACTTTTAAAATTTGAGAAACTGTAGGTTGCAATTTTTTGCATTTTTCATCCCCCTATCTCTCAAAATTAAATTTTGCACCCCCATTTTGATCTGTGTCCATGTTCCAGAAGATAGAATGAAAAAGTCATCAAAATTCCTTCCAAACTGTGCCTTGACAGTCAGAGCTGGCTCAATGCCAAACTTCGTCAAATCTGGCATTTACTGCAGAATGCAGCCTTGGAAATCAGGATTTAGGACCAAGAAACACCAGGGTGCCAACCATGGTGATCAGCTTCAAATGAATAAAAGAAATCATCTGGTTCATAAAATGCCCTAGAGAAGAGATAATCTGCTGTCTTATATGCACTTGTAGTGCTTGAATTGCCCTATAAGTGCATACCCTACTTGGCCAGATACAATTGTGTATAGGGAAGTTATGAATCGTTTTCTGAAAATGTTGCAACAGTGCCAACCATGGTGAACGGGGGTGTAGTTGTGCTAAGAAACGCTGCCATGCAATCAAAACACTCATACATGTTTAAAAAACCCTGACCTATTTCAGTTCGCCGCTTCAGTCTCTCAAAATTCACTCGCACCCAGTTTTCAACCCCCAAAATCCACCCTGTATAACACACAGAAACGAGTGAATTTACACCCCCCCCCCCAAAAAAAAACAAACAAGAACAACAAAAGCATGGTTGAGCAGTGCAGCACGCAGTCGGAGCGGGCGCCCGGCGCCGTGTCGCTGCTGCGCCGTTACGCCCACACGAGGAGTTATGCCAGTACTTCTGCTGGTGCCGCTCCCACACCATGTGAAAGGCCCTGCAAAATGTCTAATATCGTGCAAAGTGTCAAAAGTCATGCAAAATGGCAATTCGGTTGCCATTTTGCAGGGTATTTTACATAACTTTGGACACTTTGCATGACATTAGCCATTTTGCAGGGCACTTGCAAGGTCTGGAAGTGCCCCAGGTGGGTGTGCTACTAGTTTGCGCTGTAGCTGTGTTTTCTGTGTTGACTTTTTAATGTGGACTGGGGGCAGTCCCAAGCCCTGTAAAGTGTAAAGTAAAGTGTCAAATGCAAAGTAAAGTGTCAATCAAAACAAAAAAGAAAAGATTTTATTACTGAACTTTGCATGACAATTGACAGTTTACTTTGCATATGACTTTACATTTGACACTTTACTTTACACTTTGCAGGGCTTGGGACTGCCACCTAGTAGACGACTGCAAAGGGTTACGAATTCCTTTAAAATTTCTGCAGTGGTGTTCACGCTCGTTGTAAGCTGGTTTCCATGTTGATTCAGATTTTAGTTCACTGGTCGCAGGAACAATTTTCTAGTGCACTTTCGGTAATGTCGAAAATGGATTAATATTGGTATGCGCATTTGAATATCAATTCGATTCTGGCGACTCGTGAACTAAGATCTGTACGGGAACTAGTCTGCCCAGTTGACACCCGATGTGATTGTCAACTCAATAGTTACTTTGGTATTTTTCTCTCCAAAAGTCACCTGCTGAAAATTTGATGAATGAACAATTGTCCCGTTGAATGGCCCCACCTCAAAACAAGTCTGGCCCATTAACAATTGCCCAGGGGAATTAGTCGAGCAAACCCTCTATATCTTCGCGGTCTACATGTATTCGATTTTTCAACCAAAAACTGACCAAATACGCCTCTCCAAACGCCCAGGCACCCAAAAACCCACTTGGCACAGTTCCAATTATCTTTGGTACAGACCCAAAGATGTGCTTGCCTGTTCAGTCTCTCTGGATGGGGGCGCCGGTGTGCAGAATATCTTGTTGGCTGTGAAAAAGTTTGGCAAATTTGTACAGGATATCGGATTGGGTGGGAAATGTTTGGTAGAGCCGTTTTTGGTTAGTTGGGCTGGCGGTGAAATTTGCAACGGAATCAGCTACTTGGTCGTGTCAACTGCTCTCCTTGTCAATTTGGGTTTTAGTTGACTTGTCGCATGACATCGTGTCAATATTTTTTCACATCTGCATTTAAACATGATTCTGCGTCCCCCTGATATCTGAGTTTACATGGAAAACCAGTTGACATAAACTGGGGTTCACCCAGGTTCGGCACCCCCCCCCCTCATGTCGTGTTACGCTGACCGCAGTAGCTCCAGCCTAGTGGTGGGTATAAGTTTTTAATTTGGGGGCTATAAACCCAACACCCCGCCGCTACTACACTGGCGACAGAGGCCCGACCACACACCTGAGTGTGGGCCACTTTATATGCAACTGATATTTTCAAACATTTTGCCATTCCACCCAGGTTCGGCACCCACTGTAATTCACTAGAATATGCTGACGCAGTCAGCTCTGGCACCTGATTGCATTTAAAAAAAGATGCATGGTATCGTTTCCTGAGAAATTCACGCATGTTTATTTTCTGCAATATTTTTGGAACAATTTTGATTTTATAAGCGATGACGTCATGCTGGAGTGTTTCCTTCAGAAAAATGCTTTATTTAATGTTTTTCATACCACACTTTGAAAGTTGGTATACGATGCCCTCTAGGGGGCAATTAAAGCTTTTTTTCATGTAAAGAACATCACCCCCAAAATGTATCACTAAGGTGTTCTAATGGGGGTAAACACAATGACGTCACTGATGACATCATTTCAGGAACAAATCCAACCCCTCCACAGCCAATTCTGGCACTTTTGTATTAACCCCC
The DNA here is from genome assembly GCA_964036195.1 of Sphaerolaimus hirsutus. NCBI lineage: Eukaryota > Metazoa > Nematoda > Chromadorea > Monhysterida > Sphaerolaimidae > Sphaerolaimus > Sphaerolaimus hirsutus. The sequence goes on from OZ038457.1 coordinate 25,640,770, forward strand.
ATTAAAACTTCTTAACGATGCATTTTGGGAGTAAAGTTCTTTACACAAAAATAAAGCTTTAATTACTCCCTAGAGGGCGTCGTAAATCAACTTTCAAAGTGTGGTATAAAAACATTGAATATAGCATTTTTCTGAAAGAAACACTCCAACATAATGTCATTGTTTATAAAATCAAAGTTGTGCCAAAAACGTTTCAGAAGAAAAAGATGCATGAATTACTCTGAAATGTTACCATCATCTTTTTAAAACGCAGTCTGGTGCCATAGCTGACTGCGTCAGCGTATTCTAGTGAATTATGGTGGGTGCCGAACCTGGGTGGAATGGCAAAATAATTTAAACGAATCAATTGCATATACAGCGGCCCACACTCAGGTGGGTCACTGGGCATCTGCCACCGGTGTATAGCAGCGGCAGGGTGTTGGGTAGGGATGGCCAGCGCTTTTTTTCAAGCGCTTTTTTTTAAAAAAACGCCGCTTTTTTTTAAAAAAAAGCACAAGGGTCCCAGCGCTTTTTTTTAAAAAAAAGCGCTGGCAAAAAATTTTGTACCTATGCACTAGGTATTTTGCAATTTTTTCGCGCGCGAGCGCGCAATACCGCATGCAAATTGCCATTGGTGGTTGTTTTCATTGGTATTGTGGCATTTTTAGTGCCATTGCTTCTATTACTGCATGGTATCATGTAATCATAAGTTGTGATATGTCAGTCAAGTATATAATACCCGGCCAATGTGCTTCAACACACTTTTCTACAGTGTGAAACATCAGTGTCATGTATTAGCCTTCTCTTATAGCCATATTTAAGAAGTATCCCATGCTTAACTTCACTAGAAGTCACGAAACATTCACAAACGGCGATATACATTACAAGTCAACATAAAATTGGATTTTTTTTTCAGCAGAAATCAGGATTTTTAATGCTATCTCATGATTACACAGCCATTCTATGACTATATATCATCACAAGTACTACCACTTGTCTGATATACCTGTATATATTGGCTCAGAACCATATTTGGGAGCTGTTTAGGTAATGTCTTGACATTTTTTGAAAAAAAGCGAAAAAAGCGCGTTTTTTAAAAAAAAGCGCTTTTTTAAAAAAAAAAGCGGGGTCGTTAAAAAAAAGCGCTTTTTTTCCATCCCTTGTGTTGGGTATATAGCCCCCAAATTTGAGACTTATACCCACCACCTAGCTGGACCTGCAGCGGTCAGCGCGGCACAGCATGGGGGGTGCCGAACCTGGGTGGACTCCAGTTTACTTCTGAGTTCGGAATCAGATATGGTATATTTTGATAGGTTGGAATCGAAGCTGCAAAATTCGGACCTTTTCTGGGGGCAGTCCCGCACCCTGTAAACTGTAATTCGGTACTGGTTTCTGAATATTAATTATCGGAATTCTGGTATTAAAAATTCGTCGGAAAAGAGACATCTTGACACTGTTAGAATGGGGATTCTTTGTTTATATTATTTTAGACGAATTTTTCAAATCGGCAAAAAGTAATTTTTCAGTTGGCAATTTGCCACACCGCCGCCGGGTGCAACTTCCAAAGAGCCGATTTTGACGAGTTTTCGGAGATTTTGCTAAAATTGTCTCGTGTTGCCAATTTGAGTTATCGGAGGTTAGTCGGCATTCGCATTGAAAAAATCGTCAATTTCTAGCAAATGTTATTAAATATAATCTGGGAAAATCTCTCAAGAAAAAAATTTAATCTCTCAAAAAGACCTGGGGCCAGTTTTGCAAGTGGAAAAGTTAAGAGTTGAGTAAAATGACAAATGACAAGTGATGAGTAAAGTTAAGTAAAACGACAAATGATTTTATCTTCACTTTTAACTTTTCTCTTAACTTATCATTTATCATTTTACTCCACTTTTAAGTCCTTACTCTTAACTTTTCCAGTTGCGGTACCGGCACCTGGTGCCGGTTCCGCAAGTGTACAAGTTACTAGTTAAAACATAAGAGTTGAGTAAAATTACAAATGGCGAGTTAATTGCCAAATTAATCAAATTCACAGACTTTATTGCCTCGTGCAAATCAAAGACGAGGGAGGCTTGCCAGCGCGTTGCATTTTGCCTCCACACGAATCTCGCAAAATTTTGCAATTTTTGGAATCCCAAAATGACGTCGTTTTGTGGTCGACATGCAGCAAGGCGTTCGCACTGTCTGTGCAAAATGAAAATTGTGCAAATTATGCGAAATTTACATCTTTTGGCGATGGAAAAGTGCCAATTTCCGTGAAAAACATTGCCGTGCGCGGAGTAAAGGGAAATTGTTCTGTGGCCAGGTTCAATTTTGATGCGAGGTTAGGGATTTTTTTACCATTGACTTTTCATGTTGCTATACTAGAAATTTAGATCAGTTAGATACAGATAGTTATGTCTAAAATTTGAATTCCAGTGGAACATAGTTGTTAAAACGTATTTACGTTTACTCAAAAAGTACGTATACTCGAGTACTGAGTAAATACGTTTACGTATACTTTGAAAGAAGTGGCTGTACTCGCCTTTACTTATACTTTTTGAAAGTACTTGAGTACAGAATACGTATTTCAGATAGGCTTTTTATAGGCTTTTTCGAGGCATAGCTGAGAAAAAAGCGGAAAATAGGAAAAAAATTCTAAAAATGAGCACATAACACATGTACTTGTGAATTTGAAGATCAAAATGGTCAAAATGGTACGAAAATAAATGATTTTGAGTGAGGGATTTTTTCCAAAAATACTCAAAAATACGTTTTCTGGAGGGAAAAAGTATTTTACTCATGTTTACTCATGAGTAAAAGTAAAAAAAATACTTTACGTTTTCTGTACTCATGGTGAGTAAAAAAAAATACTTTACGTTTACGTATACTTTGAAAAAAGTTCGGCACTTTTAACAACTCTGCAGTGGAAAGCTTCCGTTAGTATTTATTTTGTTTTTCAGTTTTTTTTTATGTTTCAAGCGAACTTTTTGAATCTATGACATATTCGCACGATATTATTATTTACTTATACTCCAGCGACATTACGCCTTACAATGAAATCTACCATATCCCACCTGAATAAAAGGACAAACATGAAAAAATTTCATTATATTTATCGAAGCAATTTGATAATTATGATGGAAAAATTTTTGTTGTTATGTCGCTGGAGTATAAAATACTCAATTTTTAAGCTCTTTTCAATTTGCAGCTGCGCAGCACTAGCCACCCCATCGGGGGATGTTCACATTTGGCGTTTATCGCACCCGCCAAATTCCAGCTTTCTTTCTGTCAGAAATTCTACGAAAATTTCTAGTCATTCAACGACAATTTGGGAAAATTTCGATGGATTGTGTTCAAAATCGGAATTAAAAAACTCAAATTCACTTGGTGCATTGAGTTTTGTCCCTCCGAAATTGGTTCAGGGGAGAAAAAGTGTATTTTTGCACAAATTTGTGAATTGTGTGAGGTTGAGCAGCTTTGGTGAGTGAAAAAAGTTGATTTTTTTCTTGGCGCTTGGCGCCATTTTGCTGTGGCTCCTGTGACTAGTCCCGCACGTGTGAAAATTCACGTAGAAAATGCCATGTCATATAAAATGCCACAATTCGTTCTGAAAACTGTAACATTCATAAGTAAGTTGTACTGGCCATTTTACGCTCATGTTCACATTTTACAAATTTGTCTGACATTGTTCATTGCGATTTTTACATCTTTATTGTTGTCAATTTGTTTCCCAGCAACTAAAAAATTACTCTCTCCATTCTTTACAGACAATTTCACAACCCACTCTATAAAACACTACAATCCAATAAATGACAACATTTTGCGTATTGAGTGCGCGCCAGGGCCCAGTGCCAATTTCAGTGTTTCTTGTCAAAATTCGTCGACTATTAGGGTGTGTAATTTGGAACTGTGCCAACCCGTGAGATTGCTGACTACTGGAGATTTGGGAGGTCATTTTGTGGTGAATTTGGCTTGGCATCCAAATGGTTCGTTTTCTGTTTGGGGGTGGAATTATATGGCGCTCTGCTTAGGAATGAGAAATATAACTTTTATACCTTTGAGAGATGTTTAAAAATCGCAGAAAATCTTACAAAAACAAAACGAAATGAAATATTTCGGATAATGCTGGAAAAAATACAAATAAAGGAATATTTTGCTTTGTTTTTCTGATATTTTTATGTAAACAGGGGACACGCCAGGTCCGGCACCTAATTTCTGCGTCGGTGCCGGACGCCATATCTTTAGCTGTAGTGGGGGGATTTATTAGAAATTTTGAGATTATATACTCGACATCCCCCCACAACTTTATACGGGCTGGTGAAGGTCGGCGACCCACCTGAGTGTGGGCCGCCGTATACATGAATAGTTTTTTTTAAATCGTTGTCCACGCGAGGTCCGGCACCCCATGTTTTTACAGCATAATGGGCTGCCAATCTAAAACTGTTGGGGAATTGATCCAATTTTAAAGGGGTGTACACGACACCCCCCACTACTCTTCACGGAAGGTTGAGCCCCTGGCGACCCCCTTGAGAGTGGACTTTTGGAAAAGAAAATGACGTTTTATCGAGCATTCACTGTCCAGGTTTGGCACTGGACAGCAAAAAATAAAAATTTCATTAGAATGTCCCTTAGAGGACAATGTAAAAAGTGTATTTGACTTAAATTGAAATTTAATCTGGAACTTGTGTATGGGTGTCAAATACACTTTCATAACAGATCAAATTTTCGTTTTGAAATTTGCTTTTTTAATACACATTTTTTAAAGTGGTTTACATTGTCTACTATGGGACATTCTAATGTAAATTATATTTTTGCTGTTCAGTGCCAAATCTGGACATTGAATTCTCAAAAATATCAGTTCATTTTCCAGCAGTCCACTCTCAGGGGGGTCGCCAAAGGGCTCAAGGTTGCGTGAAAATTAGTGGGGGGTGTCGTGTATGACCCCTAAAAATTTCGATCAATTTCCCCCAGCAGTAGCAGCAATATACTGTAAAAACAGGGGGTGCCGGGCCTCGCGTGGACACTTGTTTTTTTAACAAAAAAAATTCACGTAAACAGCGGCCTACACTCAGGTGAGTCGCCAGGGCCCCCCTGCTGTGTATAGTCGAAGGGGGGTTTAGAATATATTCCCCCCAAATTTCAAATTTTTACCCCCTAAAACCAGAGTTATAGGCTCCGAAACTGACTCAACTTGTGGGTGCCGGACCTGGCGCGTCCCCTGTTTATATCTCGCGGAGGCTTTTTCAATGCCAATCATGATCAATACATCTTGATCGTGACCGACACCAAGTTTTTTTCCGCGCACGAGACTAGGGTTAGAAAAAAAACGTTTTTTTAACTCGATCCTTTTTTTAAAAAAAGATCCTTTTTTAAAAAGCTCCCAGATATGACATTGTGTCAACATTTATAGGTATATCAGACAGTGGCAGTACTCTGTGATGTTATATATGACCATAAAGTGGCTGTTGAGCTATGGGATAGCATTATAAGTGGCGATTTGTGTCAAAAATATCCATTTTTTGTTGACACGTTCGCATATCGCCTTATAGTCTAATGTTCGTGACTTCAGGTAAAGTTTAGCACGGAATAGTGATGAAACAAGGTTATAAAAGGAGGTTGTAACTTTAAGAGTGAAGTTACACGTTGTGGAGGTACATGGAAGCACATAACCTCAATATTATATAGTACAGCAACATATGACGGCTTATTAACCCATTGTAGCACGTACAAATGGATACTTTGATACTAAAAACGCCACAAAACCAATGAAAACAACCACCAATGTCAATTTGTGTGTGAAATTGCGCGCTTGCGCGCAAAAATTTTGCTAAATACCTAGTGCTTAGTACTAAAAATTTCGGCCGATGTTTTTTTTAAAAAACATTTCGGACGTCATGTTTTTTTTATAAAAAAAAGATGTTAAAACACATCGGCCAACCCTAGTCTCACATTGTGCAATGTTTCAAGTGTGTGTGTGTGGAGGTGGCGTGTGGGTTTTCAAGTATAGTGTGTGTGTGTGTGTGTTTCATTATGTAGAATTGTACAGCAATAAGAAACTTTAACAATCATTGAATAATTGCAATATACCATCATTGCAATATACCATTATTGCAATATACCTAGTGCTACGTACTAAAAATTTTGGCCGATGTTTTTTAAAAAAGAAAACATTTCGGACGTCATGTTTAAAAAAACAACGTTTAAAAAAGCATCCGCAAACCCTCCACGAGACCGCAGTTTCGTTTGTAGTGTACAGTAAATTTCCCTAATTTTTCTATACGGCGTAACGTATTACCACCAATTCAGGGGTCTCCCAAATCCGCCAGCTATCTATCTATCCCGGAGGCCGCTCAGCCCTCTATCTATCCCGAGGCGAAATTTTTGCCTACTACCGCCAAAGACCCCCCCCCAAATCGCTCAGCTATCTATCTATCTGGAGTGGTTTTTGAGAAATTTTGCCCCAATTTTCGCTCAAAATCGCTAATTTTTGCACCTTTTTATAGTTTTTCACCTTCAAAATCGTGCTCTCTTGCTATATGCATGGTTATATGCCTGTTTTTAGCCATTTTAAACCTACTTTTGGCCACTTTTTACTGATTATTAGCGATTTTTTCCCCTTTCGGCCTTCTATGCACTGAAAAAGCCTATATATTTTGCCCCCGCGAGCCCCCCCCCAAGCCCCCCCCAGCCCCCCCCCCCAGAAATTTTTTTCAGCTATCTATCCCTCCGGAGGAGCGATTTGCTATCTATCCAGCCCCCGCGAGGGCCAAAATCCTGGAGACCCCTGCACCAATTGAATGTAATACCTTTAGATGATTTCGTCAATTTTTATTGTACCTTCAATAGACGTATGCCTTCTTATTTATTTCATCACGTTCTAAAAGGCCGAGAGTTAATTAGAGACCGTCAATCAGAAGGTACGTTTTATTGGAGGTAATACGGTAATAATATCACCGTACCCTATACACAACAAAATATCCCGCAATATAAACAGCAAACAAAATGCCCGCAGAAACAACGATAGCTGCAGCGTGCGAAAATGATTCCATCTGCCTATTGGACACCCGTTCCGGGCGCATTTCCAATTTCTTGACTCCGCCTTCAAATAACTCAAAATTGGCGAATGGCCAAACTAGAAAACTGCTGTTTGAACCATGTGGAAAATCGCTGGTGCAGTTTTCAATGTGTGGACAAATGAAATTGTGGGATTTGAGTGCTGGGAAGTTGCTGCATTGTAATAGTACAGCTAGTGAAGGTTTGCGTCAATTTTACATTGCTTGCTGGCAAATTTCCAATGTTTCTGTGAAAACAAGGACGTACGCAGGGGGGGGGGGGGCCCGTTCCCAGGCCGGACATAAGATCTGCCAAGAATGGCAGTTTTGTAAAGCGATTTTGTCCCGACATTGCAAAAATTTTGCGCGCAAGCGCGCATTTTTGCTCCTCACACATATATTTTCAGCTCAAACAGCACGACAGCTCCAAATCAGGTGGAAATAAATTCAATTTTCCCCACCTCGCTGTATTCACATGTATGTAAAATACATGCATATATAGCCGATGTTGGCGCCAATGCCAACGCCATAACGTGGCGCCTACGAATGGCGCCAGCGCCATGGCCCATGGCGCTATTCCCCTATTACAGAGGTAAAATTTTAGGGGGGGGGGGGGCGCCGCCCCCCCCCGTTCGCTGAGCTCCGTATACAATCCCCCCCCCCGCTCCAAAATCCTGCGTACGTCCCTGTGTGAAAACAAACAAAAAACTATTAAAAACTTTTTTGAAGGTTGGCGGTTGAGTACGAACTAAAAGACAGCAATGATTGAAATAGCCCCCGCGCTGTACTTATAATTGTTTGATGTGAAACCTGGTGAAAAGTAGCCCCGTAACATTTTGCTTGCGCAAAGGGTTAAATGTTTGGAGGAAATATGATACTTCGGGTTGAAAAGTCTTGAAAGTATAACTAAAAACAACAAATAAAATACCTACTCATTTACATTACCACCATTTTATCCAAAAGCACTTCGCAACTAATGTTTTGTGAGCACTAAAACACGCGCACCCATTCAGGCACCTCATTCGGCGACGCCATATTTCTGCCCCAAAATGGAACCAGCGCCAGAAGTGGCACCATTTTATTAGCCAGCACCACGGGCAGTATTCGATTGTGGAATTGGGACGGGGCCCTGCACAATTACATCCCTTCACTTGGAAGGCATCACAATGTTTTGGCGCCCGATTTGGAAAATTGTGAAGATGTGATAAAAAATTATTCTGATTGTGTAATTGGTTATAATGAAATAAGCAATTCATTGTTTACCATGTCCATTTTGAGTGATGGATAAGGGCACTGCACACACTAGTTTACTCCCAGTAAACTGAAAATTAGGAAACTCATGAATCAACTTGAAGTGGTATCTGAGTTTACTTGAATTAGGTGTTTGTCGACTACAGTTAATGGAGAGTAAAATAAATCAGTCCAGTAAACTCAAATGCCTTCAAATAATTTATGAGTTTACTAAATTTCATTAGTTAACTAGTGTGTGTAGTGAAATTGCAAATTCAATGAATATGAGAAAAGTTACTTGACAATGCAATTGACATTTGGAGAAATTTGGCAAGTGGCACTTAAACTGGGGGCACTCCCAGACGCTGTAAAGTGCCCGTACGTTTGCAACGTACATTGCCATTTTGCAGGGCATTTTACATAACTTTTGACACTTTGCATGACATTTGTCATTTTACAGGGCACTTTACCGGGTCTGGGAGTGGCACCAGGGTTCAGTCCCAAGCCCTGTACAGTGTAAAGTAAAGTGCCAAATGCAGAGTAAAGTGTCAATCAAAACAAAAAAGAAAAGATTTTTTTATGAATGCATGACATGATTTGCATGACAATTGACACTTTACTTTGCATTTGACTTTACATTTGACACTTTACAGGGCTTATGTGAAACATTGTGATGTCAAACAAAATTTGCTATGTACAATGCGAAGATTCACCCATCACTAGGTACATTTCAACCAAACATTCTGAAATTTCATTTATCGATGTTTCAAAACTTTATACCTACGCACATGATGCAAAAACTCAACTCCCACCCACTCAAATGTTCTAAGTGCAAAAGAAACATTTCTGGAACCCGTCGAAAATTTCAGCTTTCAACTAAGCTGCGTCTGTAATATGCCGAGTTTCTTATACAATTCCCATAGTATACAAAACGTATTTATAACTGAGCTGACCACTTGCTTCGCACGCAATGGCACCATCATTTTATGAATAAAGCCCTGCGTCAAATATTATGTACATGCCAGGCTGTCTTATAATGGAATCGATGCACTTTGGTGAGAAAATCCATTTAATTCTGCTTAATTGGCCCTAGTTGACACGGTAACCAAATGTCAACTGGTTCCCAGCCCAATTGAAAGCTGGCCGACGAGTAACACTACGCATTATTGTATACACATGTATTTACTTCAAGCCGACCTTGTATTTACATTGCATTATATTTAAAAAAATCTCAGAAAATCTCTGAAAATATAAGATTTTCTGAGATTTATTTTTTTTTCGCGATTTTCATTTTCCAGAGAGATTTAATTATATTTTCTTTTTGAGAGATTTTCTGAGATTTTTCAAAATATCAGAAAATCTCTCAAATTCTGATATTTATATTTATTTATATTTTTACCAGGTTTTTTGAGAGAGATTTGATTATATTTTCTCTTGAGAGGTTTTCTGAGATTCTATTAAATTATATTTTCCAAAAATTGATGATTTTTTTCAATGCTTACCGCAATATGTATTGCAACACTACAACTTGATTAGCAACATGATTGGACACATTTGGACGTGATTGGTCACCAGCAAGCTATGAATTGGACTGGGAACCAGTTGACATTGTGTCCTTGTCAACTGAATACCGTATTTCCTCGAAATACCCCCCCTCGTTTGACCCCCCCCCCCTCTCGGGACCACTATGAAACAATCACCCCCCCCCCAAATTGAGTGTAAAGGGAACGTACATGACAATAACTGTAGTTTGTGTTCTGTGTACTGCAGAGCACACGTTAAAACAATGTTGGTGTCACGTTAGAACAGTGTACATACCATCTACATACTTATATTAGTCTACAGAACCTTATAAATGGCGGTTTTTGTTGCATTTTTCGACGTCTGCGTACGTTTCAGACGACAATTTCGTACTTGGTTTTCAAAAATTTTCTTGTGAAATAATAACCCCCCCCCCTCGAAATACCCTCCCCCTCGTTTCACCCCCCCCCCCTCTCGGGACCACTATGAAACAATCACCCCCCGGGGGGTTTTTCGAGGAAATACGGTAGTTATTTATTATAACAGGGCCTTTATTCAGATAGCTTATGCTAGAGTACCCTGCCAAGTGTCTGGCCGTGGACTATACATATGATGCCTTTACAACATGTCGTGAAATTTTGTTGTCTGCATTTTGGCTGTGGGCAGCTGTTTTCTTTTCTCCCGGGAATAAATGACTAGGTATTTGGTATTTGGCTACTCTTGAAAATTAGAAAATTGAAAAAAGAGAAAATGATTTACTTTGTTTAGTTTCTGAACCTGTAAAATGTCTTGTTTGTGAAAGATTTCAGATATTCTTTGAATTGACAAAACTTGCGATATTCGAGAAGCCAGTTGCGCGAGAAGCCAATCATAGTATAATAGAAAATGATAAAGGCAAAGTTATTTGACAATTGACAAATGAAGAGTCAAGTAAAAAGAAGACAAATGGTAAATGACAAGAAGAAATTTATAATTTAAAAAAGTAGAGATGAATTCGGATCCAGAAAGCGTTTTTATTGCATTGTTATTGTTACGTGTTTTATTATTTACATCTTGTCATTTGTCGTTTGTCTCTTTATCTGTTTTTTTATATTTATTTTTTGTGTCATTTGCCATTCTGTCTCTATCATTATTTTATTTAACTTTTTACTTCACTCTTTACTTGTCATTTGTCAAATTAATTTGCTTGTACCGCTATCATACGCCATTTTATTTTCCGACTTGCGAAACCGGCATGTGGGGGGCAGTCCCAAGCCCTGTAAAGTGTGAAGTAAAGTGTCGAATGTAAAGTCTAATGCAAAGTAAAGTGTCGAATGTAAAGTCTAATGCAAAGTAAAGTGTCAATCAAAACAAACAAGAAAAGATTTCACTACTAAACTTTGCATGACAATTGACACTTTACTTTGCATTTGACTTTACATTTGGCACTTTACTTTACACTTTACAGGGCTTGGGACTGCCACCAGATGTCATTGTCAAGTGGTCAGTGAATGGCCTTTAAAAAAGAAACTGAACTGCACTGCAATCTGAAAATGCACTCAGTTAATTTCTGAAACTTAAGTTGACTGAATCCCTTTTTTTATGGCGTTTTATCGGCGCAAAAATGGTGCCCTGTATAACCCCAGCTGTACATTTCAACTGGAGAATATTTCGGAATACTTAAGCTATATGTATAAATAAATCCTTTGCACCGTTCCTTCCTGCAGACAGAAAAAAAACCTAGAATCGATCCAAAAAAATTCAGTCGGCGCCTTTCTCCAACGCAAAAAATTTATAAAATTCCGTGGAATTAATTAAATTTGTTTAATCAAGGACTAATTAAAATCAAGCTAATTAACAATGACAGATGTGGCAGTGTATTCGCGGCCGCACGACATCGCTGGGGATGTAGATTTGAATACTCGCTGGTGGAATGATTACAGAGTTAGGTATGTTGGTTTTGTTGCTTTTGTTTTTACATGCGCAAATATACGATGTTGGTATTTTATGTCCGTTCGATACCCCGCGGGGGTTTTATTTCGCCAGAAAATGATGCAGCGTGTCATTCGAGGTTGAGTTGGTTCCGGCTTTTATAATTCCCATGCATAGTACCGTATTTCCTCTAAATACTCCCCTCAAAAAAACCACTATGAATTAATAGACCCCCACTCGAAATACCCCCCCCCCCCCCAAAAAAAAAGAGTTAGGTAACAGAACATAACAGCTTCCCGATCAAGTCCGGCCCCCTATTTTTATATTTTCACTTCGCACGCCCTATCTCTGGTTGTGGGAGGTGAAAAGCTAATACTTGTATACATAGGCGCAACCCCCCTATCCCTCATGAATAAATGGGGCAGCGGCGACTCGCTATAGAGGGGTATGCCGTATATGTGGAAAAAATTTGCGGCGTTTTCACTGTCCTGCACAGGTCCGGCCCCCAGTATATTTCTTTAAGTACAGCTTGAAAAAGGGGCGTCAGGCGCCAATAACGCCACAGGAAATAGGTGCCATGGCGTGGCACCGCTTGGCTACCTCAAATGGCACCAGTGCCATGGCCCATACCTACAAGCATTCCACAAACACCCACCCCCTATGAAGCAGCCAAGAAAAAGAACTTTGCAAATTTAAAAATGCTTTTTTTGCTTTTATATTTTATACACTTCACACGCTGGTTGAGGATGTTTTTATGAGAGGGGTATAAGGTTCCAAGCTGCATAAAAAACTTTACCTCTAAAACACCTCCATTAGAAAATTTACTTGGGGTGAACTTTATGATGTCAAAATTACGCCATCACAGGAACAAAAATTGTCAAAATTTTCTCGAGCATCGAGGGAGGGGGGTTATTTTTTCCCCAATCAGAGCTAACGGGGGAGTTATTTGAGAGAGGGGGATTTATTTGAGGATTGACGGTAGGTATATAGACTCATATATGACTGTTATTGTTGCATTTTTTACATCGTTGTACCATAGTTGTTAAAACGTATTTACGTTTACTCAAGAGGTACGTATACTCGAGTACTGAGTAAATACGTTTACGTATACCTACTTTGAAAAAGTACCTGTACTCTCTTTTACAAATACTTTTTGAAAGTACTTGAGTACAGAAAACGTATTTTCGATAGGATTTTTTATAGGCTCTTTGTAGGCATAGATGGGAAGAAATGGAGAAACAAGCGACAAATAGGGAAGACTTGTTTGGAGAAAAGCTGAAAATAGGCGAATAACACATGAACAAGAGAATTTGAAGGTTAAAATTGTCATAAGGTAGGAAAATTAGTGATCTTTAGTTAAAATGGTGGTACAATTCCTAAAAATACTCACTTTTACGTTTTCTGGGGAAAAAAGTATTTCACTCATGTTTACTCATGAGTAAAAGTAAAAACTTTTTACTTTACGTTTTCTGTACTCAGGGGGTTAGTAAAAAAATAAATACTTTACGTTTACGTATACTTTGAAAAAAGTTCAGTACTTTTAACAACTCTGCTGCATACGTTACACACAAAAAATTAGTACTGCAAGTTCAAAATATTGCCGGCGAAATAATAAACCCCCCTCGAAATACCCCCCTCGTTTAATTCCCCTCAAAATTTCCATTCTGAAAAATAAATCCCCCGGGGGCAATTCAAGGAAATACGGTACTTAACTAGTATATTGGGTTCATGTAGACAGGCGGCAGTCACGCACCCTGTAAAATACCACTCCCAGACAATGTAAAATGTGCGCAAACGGTCAAAAGTCGTGTAAAATGTCAATTTTCATTTATTCTTCTATGTACTATAGTCATTGACACCTTTCATGGCATATTACACGAATTTTAACACTTTGCATCATATTTGACATTTTAAAGATCATTTGACAGTGTCCGGCAGTCGGGGAAACACTTTCCCTGGCTTTCCCTTCTTTCCAGTCTTTTAGAATTTGAAAAATTATCAAACCTATAATCCCATCACACTTGAATTATAACAGCTAATTTTATAAAATTTTGCGAAAACTTTGCCAGGCATTTTTCACGTTTGGCCCGTCCGAAGGCTCTATACAGCGATATAGTAACGGAGTCGTTCTTCAATGCAAAGAAATTGGCTAGGTCCGTGTCCGCTAGCAGATATGAGAATTTTCGGGAGGTACGTTTTTTTTGAGTATTTTTGAGTAGTGAAATGTTCACATATTCAGTTCCTTTTTCATATCAACATTTTTCTGATCGAAAATAACCAGAATTGTTACTTTACAGTATTACCGTATTTCCTCCAAATACCCCAGGGGGTTTATTTTTTCATAGTTGAAAATTTGAGGGGGGTATTTCGAGGGGGGTTATTATTTCGCCAGAATCTTTTGAACTCCCAGTACTAATTCATTGTTTGTAACGTACGCAGACATAGAAAAATGCAACAAAAACCGCCATGTATAAGGGTCTACAGTAGTACACATGTAAGTAAGTAAACTCCCATTTACCTCGATCCGGACGCTTACGAATTTGTTAATAACAATTCATTCACGACCCCCCTAAACTTTTTGGGAAAATTCACGGCTTACAAAAAATCGCCCACGGAAATAGCCCGTGTAAATGGCCCACGCATTTTTTATACACATATGCAGTGATCACCTTGCTCCGGACTTTTCTGTTTACATGCTTTTATTATGTTTTTCAAGGCCAGAATTTGGCCGAAATTCAGAACAGAGTCCTGGCTTAGTGCCAAATGCCATTTCAATGGGTTCTTTACAGGCAGAAATAAGATTAGGATATTTTCAATTTGCACTGTTTTGTACTGCAGATCACGATCAGCTGTGATTGTGATCATTTTATCTCCTCATGTTACATCCATAAAGCCGGAATTAGAGCTCAGCATGACTTGGTGTAAAATTACGTCGTAAAATTACGTCGTAAAATTTATTAAATCAAAATAGACCAAGGTGCGGGGTCGAAATTTCAGAATAGGATAGTTCTAGTAATTGTGTTTTATTCCCCAAAATTGAAAGAATAATAATCATTATTTAATTTTTTATTTTACATCAAAATTGTAACATTTTACGTCAACATTTTACATAAAACATTTTATGTCAACAAAATTTTTGCCTAAAATTTTGACATAAAATTAATAATTAATTAAATAATGATTATTTTTTAATTTTTTTTTCAAGACATAACACATAATTACTAGAACTATCTAATTCTGAAATTTCAACCCTGTTAACAGAAATCTTAAGCGGTATTTTTTAAACCTGCACTGCTTAAATTCACCCACTCAAACATGAGAATTTGAGGGGCGAAATTAAAAAAAGATTGTTAAATTTTACTTACTACTTATTTCCTTCCCTGGACGAAATGTACTAGGTAAGTTTTTTTAATTTCACCCCTCAATATCTCATTTTTGGAAGGGTTTATTTAAGCGGAGTAGGTTTTTACAAAAACCGCTTAAGATTTCTCTTTCTGGTGGGAGCATTTTCTGTGTTAAGACCGTATTACCTTGAATTATCCCCCCCTTGAATAACCCCCCCCCCCTCGAAATACCCCCCCTTAAATTCGGCTGAGGAAATAATAACCCCCCCCCCCCCTCGAAATACCCCCCTAAAATTGAGTGTAAAGAGAACTTACATGACAAATACCGCAGTTTGTGATCTGTACAATGCAGAACACATGTTAAAACTGATGATTGAGTGATGTTAGGGAAGGATTTATGTGTAAATACAGTTATATAAATATGCGTAAAAACACATATACATCTATGTAATTGCTTGATTTTTCTACGTCTGAGTATGCGGAATTCATGAAAATCTCTGGCGAAATAATAGACCCCCCCCCCCTCGAATAAACCCCCTCTCGAATTACCCCCCCCCCCTCAAATTTTGCTGGTGAAATAATAAACCCCCTGGGGGTATTTCGAGGTAATACGGTAGATGTAACATGAGGAGATAAAATGATCACAATCACAACTGATCGTGATCCACAGTACAAAACAGTGCAAACTGAAAATATCCTAATTTTATATCTGCCTGTAAAGAAGCCATTGAAATGGCATTTGGCACTAAGCCAGGACTCTGTTCTGCATTTCAGCCAAATTCTGTCCTTGAAAAACAGAATATAAGCATATAATCAGAAAAGTCCGGAGCAAGGTGATAACTGCATTTTTGTATAAAAAAGTGTGGGTTGTTTACATGGCCCACAAGGGGTTCCAGCAGGGGTTGCTCCAATGGGCTTTTAGACAACTCTTTGGGCTACTTATTGTATGGGGTGAACTTTGCGGTAAACTTAAGTGGGGGCGTGGCACAACGTTTTATAAAAAAATCGCTAGGGTCCGGATCGAGGTAAACAGGGGTTCAGATGGAATAAACCCTGTCTAACGTAATATAGTCATTGATTTTAATGTGCATTTTTCATTGCCCGTATCACAAACGGCAGCTTTTGCCATGTACGTTCCTTTACACTCAATTTGGGGGGTATTTCGAGGGGGGTCTTTTAATTCATAGTGCCCATTTTGAGGGGGGTATTTCGAGGTATACTCGGCGTACATGATACTCTGCCCTCGCACTGATTTATGTCTCGTGTTGGAAACGTGCCAATGATTACTAAATCGTGCGATTTCCATAAAAAGATTTAAAAAATTCATCGATGTGAATATGTTAATGAATAACATTATAACAACAATCAATTTTATTATCTTTTTATGAAACTCGCACGCGTTAACCATCGTTGGCACACATCCAGCGGGAACCACTCGTGCAAGGTGTAAAGTAACCGGAGTATAATACGAAAGTTCCAGTCACTTTACCATCGATATTTTGATTACGATTTTTCAAGTTTTAAAATGGATCCTTTTTCGATTTGCTTTTATGCGGGAGTTATTCAAAGAGGAATGAGCTATTTTGAATAGGTGATACCGTATTACCTCGAAATACCCCCAGGGGGTTTATTATTTCGCCAGCAAAATTTGAGGGGGGGATAATTCGAGGGGGGGGGTTTATTCGAGGGGGGGGGTCTATTATTTCGCCAGAAATTTTCGAAAATTCCCCATACGCAGACGTAGAAAAATCGAACAATTACATAGATGTATGTGTGTTTATAGGCATCTATAACTGTATACCTATACACAAAAGCCCTTCCCTAACGTCACTTAATCATCAGTTTTAACGTGTGTTCTGCATTGTACAGAACACAAACTGCGGTATTTGTCATGTACGTTCACGTTACACTCCGTTTTAGGGGGGGTATTTCGAGGGGGGGTTTATTATTTCCTCAGCCGAAATTTAGGGGGGGGGTATTTCGAGGGGGGGGGGGGGTTAATTCAAGGGGGGGTTAATTCGAGGTAATACGGTATACGGTAAACGTTTTACATGAAAAATTGCTATAAAAATTGTGCTAAAGCAAGTGACGAGAAAACACCACATAAGTTTAAAGCACAATACTTATCACTTATTAGTTTACTTGTCATAACTTTATTTTGTCTCCGTGGAACTTGACTCAACACTTAGCACTTTACTGGCTGATGCACTCGGATCTCGGAATAACCCCCCGTGTGATGCCCGCAGGTGGAATTCGAAACTCCCATGATGCACCGGTCGCCCTCAATTTCCCTCTACTCCCCATCAGATAATCTGCCAATTTCCGAGCGCCAGTTGCCCAGGTGCCAGCCCCGCACCCTGTAAAGTGCAAATTAAAGTGTCAATTGTCATGTAAGATGTCATAAAAATTGTCAATTGTCATGCAAATTGTCAAAAGTTCACCAATAATCTCTTGTCTCTCTTTGTTTTGATTGACATCGACCGACATGCCATTTGACACTTTACTTTACACTTTACAGGGTACGGGACCGCCACCAGAATTATACCAAAGTACAGCGCTGCTAAGACTAAAGCGGACAGCGGGTACTATAATAAGTACGTGATGCCACACAAAACTAGGGCGCTGATGAAAAAGGTTGGCATTTTTTGGTGGGGGTAAATATGATTCGCATCGATAAACGGGTGATTTTGAGAAAATATTATCAAATAAAATTTCAGAAAGTCGCTCAAAAAATATGATAAACATAAACATGGAAAAGCCAGGAAAAAATATTTTTGAACTCATCGGACAACGAAAATAGCTGGTTACAATTTTAATTTGAACTGAGATCAGGTGTCAATTCTGTATAAGTGGACAACTGACAAAAAACTGGTAAGTGATACGGAGATTTACAAATAAAAAACTGTAACTTGATATATTTACTTGTACTGCAGTGGAGTGGGAAAAAAACTTGTAAGTATATAAGTTGAAATACTTGTCACTCAACTTCCCTACCACTTTGTCACGTCTTTACCAGCGGAATCGCCACTTTCTGGGAGCAGTCCCGCACCCTGTGAAGTGTTAAGTCAAGTGTCAAACCTCATGCAAACTGTCAATAAAGATAATAATATGCATGTATTTTACTGAACATTTGACATTTTGTATGACATTTTACTTGACATTTCACACTTGGATTTTCACTTAACAGGGCGCGGGACTGCCACCATAAGGCATTTCGGGGGATACGGCATCCTATACCATAACACGTTATCAAATTAATCAAATTATAGCGTATAACATTCCAATTACCTAGTTATACGACCCCCATTTCCCAGGTACAAAACAACAACATCCGGCCCCCATCAGGAAATATGCACACGCCCATTTCTAGATCCACATTGAACCCCGAACTGGAATTCACGTTGAAACGGATTTACCACGATTACAGAGTTCAGGGAAAGCCGTTCATGCAAGATGCCTGCGATTATGTGAACACTTTTATGGGGGCTAGGTTGGCAGGGGGGTTGGCGTTGGAATTTAATTGGTATTTGGAGATTTATCATCCGTGGGGCCACCACTCCTAGACGCTGTATAATCGACTATGTTCCTGTTCCGAATTAGAGGCCTGGATGGCCTAAACCCACTAGTCATGTAGACCCACCACACATGTATTCCTACCTGCTAGTCATCTATGCCCCTATAGAGGGGTAGATGACTAGCAGGGGGGGGGGCATCAGGCACAGCGGATATTCGGCAGTGGCGTTACATGATCAGTAGAGAACATAGTGCAGGCTGCAGTGCATGTGCACTTGCATTGTTTTTATCGCTATTTTGGTGACACCGCTAAACATTTTTTGCCCAAAACACGCCTGCGCTATGTAGTCTACTAATAATGAAAAGCCAGTGCCGCTAGTCCGCCGTGCCCTGCCGATCCCCAGCTGGTGATCTTTGCCCCCCCCCGAATTAGAGGCCTGGATGACTAGCGGAACATGCATTGCATAGTTGTTAATACGTATTTACGTTTACTCAAAAAGTACGTATACTCGAGTACTGAGTAAATACGTTTATGTATACTTTGGAACAAGTAGCTGTACTCGCTCTTACGTATATTTTTTAAAAGTACTCGAGTACAGAAAACGTATTTCAGATAGGCTTTTATAGGCTTTTTCATGGCATAGATGGGGAAGAAAGGGGAAAAAACTGAAAAGTAGGGTAAAAATTGCTGAAAATAGGCACAAAACACACGAACTAGTGAATTTGAAGGTAAAAATTGTCAAAAAGCTACGAAAATTAGTGATTTTGGGTGAAAATTGGGGCAATATTCCGAATCATATTTGCCATCGTTAACCAGAACACTGGGGATTGGTTGAGGTTGAAATTTTCCTCTTTTTTAAAATACCCAAGATACCCAAATACCCAAACGTCACCCACAACGTCACTCCCAAACCCCCCCCCCATTCAGACTGCGTTCAGTGGGTTACTCCCTGCCCTACATCTACACAACGTTCGAACGAAAGTACTACGAGCCCTTCGACAGACACGTGCGGCACTCGAATGTTTTCTACAGCTACTCCGATTTGACACCCATTTACAAGTACAAGTATAGTTACGATGTGCCCAGGACCGTTTTGCATAGTGTGGCTATGAAATACGCTTATAAACCTGTTAGGGGAAAGTGTCTGTATGATTATGCATATTTGTGAATTTCTGGGGTCTGTGCCTGGGACCAGTCCTGCTCCTTCTAAAGTGTAAAGTAAAGTGTAAAAATTCATGCAAATTTGTCAAACGTCATGCAAAATGTAAAAAGTTCAGTAATAAATGTTTTTCTTTTTAAAATTTTTCTTGACATTTTGAATGACATTTGACACTTCAATTTTTACTTTGCAGTGTTCGGGACTGCCCCCTGGGAGTCCGAATTACAAAATTTTGGGTGTGGCGATAATTTTTGGACTCTTGTACGCCATTTTATGCTTTTAGGTGATATATTGCATATTTACCATATTTTCCCGAAATACCCCATGGGCGTACTTTTTTCAGAGTGAAAATTTTGAGGGGGTGTTTCGAGGGGGGGGGGGCTTATCAATTCGCCAGAAATTGCCGTGAAGGATCATACTTGATATGGGCTTTTACATACCCAAAACTGGTAATAAGTTCACCACGTGACAGGATTTATTTAGACACAAACTATTCTAAACACCTTCCCGGACAAGTTCACCACCCAATTTTTTATTTCACTTCTGATGTAATATCTCCGTCACTGGGGGTGTTATAAAGCTGAAACTTTGAATATATAAAGTTGTAACACCCCCCTACTCTGCTTCAACGGGGGGAGGTGGGGCGACTCACTGCAGGGTGGGTTGCCCTATACGCAACAAATTTTTTGGCTTTTTTGGTGTCCCAAACAAGTTCACCACCCACTTGATTAGTAGTTTTCCTATGAGGGTCGAATCTCCAGCTGTGAGGCTGGTATAAAGCTGAAATTTGGGGGATGTCTTGCCAACAACCCCCCTTACAATACACCTGCCAGCGACCCACAACAGTATGTGTTCATTTTTTTAAAACAACCCAGGTGTTCCAAACAACTTTGCCACCCAACTGCATTATAAAAAAATGTTGTGAGAACATACCTGATATAAAATTGAGTCTGATTTGAACCCTAGTTCTGCTCATTAAAATTTTTTCAGCAGTTTTCATCAAATGTTGGGACAGGGTGGGTGCCCTACTGAAATTTTTTTAATGAGCAGAACTAGGGTTATATGCGGCCACCGATGCTGTAGTGGGTCATCGGTGGCCACCCACTGGTGTACTGTGAGAGGGGGTTGTTTGCAAGATATCCCCCGAATTTAGCGTTCTATGGCCCTCACAGCTGGAGATATGGCCCTCGTAGTGTAGCAAATCAAGTGGGTGGTGAACTTGTTTGGGACACCGAAAAAGCCACAAAAAATGTTTGCATATAGGGCGACCCACCCTGTAGTGAGTCGCCGCACCTTCCCCCATCGATAGGGAGTAGCGGGGTGTTATAGGACTATATACCCACCAAATATTAGCTTTGTACCATTCCTATAGCCAGAGATATTGCATCTGAAGTGAAATAAAAAAATGGGTGGTGAACTTGTCCTGGAATGTGTTCATATGTGTAGCTGCGAGTCACCAATAAGTAAACATCATTTACATCATTTACATCTTTTTTTTCTACAACGTTTACTTTGCAAACATGATATACCCTTTTCGAGATGGGGGGTATTTCGAGGGGGGTATTTTTTCCTCAGCTCGAAAAAACTGGGGGTATTTGAAGGAGGGGGTTAATTCAAGGGGAGGGGATATTTCGAGGAAATACGGCGTGTGTTCTTAGTGGATCACTGCTCCGGTTTGTTCGATTTTGAACAGATTTTGCAAAATCATGTCCATGTGATAGAATGTTTGCAAACTACAATGTAAATTTTTTTCTAAGCCACAGAAAAAATTCGAAAGTGCCAGACATTTCGATGTGGAAACTGTTCTGCACAGTTATAGTTTTGCATAACCACGTATTTACAAGCTGGTCTAAATGGTAAATATCATTTAAGTTTAGAGAATAGGAATTTTCTGTAATTTGCATTCTTTAGCGGTCAATCAAATTTACTTTGCTTTCATAAATATGTGCCATCGTGTGCCAGTCTCGCATCTTGTAAAGAGGAAAGTTGAGTCAAATGTCATACAAACTTGTCAAATTGTGACTTTTTAAATGTTTTTTTTGTGAAAGTGCCTGCATAAGTGATCTGCTCGCTCGCGTGTTATCGACTAAGAGACAATCGGTTTTGGACGCATACTTTGCGGTCTCTCGAGTAGTGATGTGAAAAGCGCCAAAACTTTGGCGCCAAGCGCCAAAAGCGCCATGGCGCTTTTGCTATGCATAGCGCCAAGCGCCAATGGCGCCACAGCAATTTAGCGCCAAGGCGTAATGGCGCTTTTCTAGACCACGGCGCCAAGCGCCAATAGCGCCAGCGCCAAAAAAATTGCTGCTCATATTTGCGGCCATGCTAATACACAGCTACTTATTCGTTTAAATCGCAAGATGCCTAAACGTCAGTCAACTTTAGTCCTCCAGTCAAGTTTTGTTATTTTTGTCATATGATTTTACAGGAACTGGGAGTTTCGGCTAATGATGGCATGATTAAAATTGTGGTCTTCAATTTAACATGCAAGCTAAAAGTGCAAAATTTTACATTTAAAATACAACTAATTACAAAAGATACTTAAAAATTAAAAAAAACTTTTAGAATTGTTCTTAAAAATCGCAAAATCGCAAATCGCAAACGGCATGGTGGAACTTTTGGGCGGCTTAAAATAACAATGTGGTGCTTTTTTGGCGCTTTTTAAAACACAAACGCCAAGCGCCAATGGCGCCAGGGCATCATAACGCCAAGCGCCAATGGCGCCATGGCACTTTTTGCTTTGGCGATAGCGCCAGGCGCCAGTGCCATGACGCTTTTGCATCACTTCCCCTGAGTATAATAAAATCACTGCTTTTATTTAATTGACATTTTTCATGGTGTTCGACACTTGACTCGCCACTTTACACGGTGTGGCACCGCCCCCATACTAATGTTTTTCTTCTGAATGTTGCTTTTATGTAACAAAACTGTTTCACACACTTGCAATCCAAAAATACTAAAGAGTACCTAATGAACTTCTACGCCACTGGATTTGAATATTGATTTCTTATTGAATTTACCGTATTTCTCCGTGTAAACTCCGTGCACGACGCCCGGGGCGTTATACTGCTGTATGCTTGGTTCTAAAAACATTAGCCAAGTGGAGATATTTTCAGGACAAATCAAGCTGAATGGTAATAAAAGGTCCACTTGGTTTGAACTACCGTATTTCCTCGAAATACCCCCCTCAAAATACCCCCCCCCCCCTCAAAATGGGCACTATGAATTTGTGGTCCGGGAAATGCATAACAGACGTTCAAAACACTTACTGTGTTACGTTAGAACATCGTTTATACCATCTACATCCTTATATAAGGCTGTAAAAACTTATAAATGGTGGTTATTGTTGCATTTTTCACGTTTCTCTCTCAAAATTGTCACTCTGAAAAAATAAACCCCCCGAGGGTAATTCGAGGAAATACGGTATTTGAACATTGTGTCTTGCCGCACGCATTGTTATTCTGCCGAATGCACGTTTTTCCATCGAATTCAGTGCACACGGGAAGGGAACACAAAGTATGTAAATATTTAAGCACAAATTTTCCTTGCATAATGCCCCCCTCGCAATGATTTAACGCCCGGGTGTTATACAAGTTTTTAAAAAAGGTTACCGAGAAGTGCTTCGGTTTTGTATAACGCCCGGGTGGTTTACACGGAGAAATACGGTAGTATTTATTAATTCCACGCGCGAGTTTATTTACTACACAGAAAATTTCTGATAGGTGAATGAAATTTGGGCAGGTGTTTTGCAGAGTTGTTAGAATTACTGAACTTTTTTAAAATGTATACTGTATATGCTCTATTGGGACGACCCCCCTCCAATAAAGCGACCTCTCCAATAGTACAACCCCCTTTGGCACGTTGTGTAAGTATAAAGCGACCCCCTCCAAAAATGCGACCCCCAGAGAAAAACAAAAATCTGGACGTAAGAAAATGATGTGGCAACTTTCGGACGAAGCTAATTCGGCGGACAAGGTGGCGGCCAGTTCGCCAGAGCCAGCGGCATTTCACAAGGTTATACATATTGCTATATTGCAATGGCAATATTTCTTTACAATGCCATGCTCATACTAGAGTTACATGCACAGTTGAGTTGTTGAGGTGTCGAAAAATACAATGCGACCCTCTCCAATAAAGCGACCCCCCCCCAATGATGTGACCCTAAAAAATGTGCTGAAAACAGTAAACCGACAGTCACCTTATTGGAGCATTTAGACAGCGTTAACACTGCATTTTTGTGATGACTCCGACAACACTTGAAAAAGTTCCATAAGTCGAGTGAAAAGTTCCACATTCATGAGTGAATGTGGTAAAGTATAGATACCACCTAGGTGTATATGCATGTCAAATTTCAGATGAATCGTGTGTGTTGCTCAAGAGTTATACATGTTCATAAAAAAATTGCCTTTGTCGGTGCCCGACAGGTGCGCCGACAATAAAGAAAAAAAAGTGGTCGTCACATTGCACGAATGTGACGACAAGTAAAATATTTGATCTAGTCGTCACAATGAGCATGGTTAAAAAATGGTCGCTACTTGTCGCCAATAACGAGGCCGACCAGTCGTCACACTCATGATAATTGATAAAAATAGATTTGTCGTCACAAAAAGGTCTGTGATGATTAAGATCTGTTGTCGTCACAAAATACAGTGTAAAAGGGGCCTTACGGTATGTGGTGACTAATTTGAATGTCACAAGCAGGGTTGGCAAAATCTCAGAAAAAAATAAAAATAAAATAAAAATAAAATGGAATATTCAAGAATAAAATAAAATAAAATAAAATGGAAAATTTAAGAATAAAAATAAAAATTGTATAAAAATTCGAATTTTTGTAAAATTTTTGTAAAATTGTATAAAAATTCATTTTTTGTAAAATATTGTCTCATTGCTTGAGTCTCTACCTGTTTTTTCATGGATCTGGGGGCAGTCCCAAGCATTGTAAAGTGTCAAATGTCATGTAAAATGTCATGCAAAGTGTCAATTGTCATGACAAATGTAAAGTAAAGTGTAAATTGTCATGACATGTAAAAATTAAAGTATCAATTGTCAAGCAAATTGTGTTCAAATCTCATGTTTTATTTCAAAATCTTATGTTTTGTATCCAAATTATGTTGTTGTTGACTCCAAATCTTATGTGAACATTTGGATACAAAAACATAAGATTTGGATATAAAACATACTATGGATACAATAACACAAGATTTCGATACACAATTTACACTTTGCATGACATTTGTCATGACAATTGCCACTGTGCTTGAAATTTTACATGACACTTGACATTTTGCATGACAATTGATACTTTACTTTACATTTGTCATGACATTTTACAAATGTGCCAAGCACACTCCAGTAGTCCTTCTACTGAAAATGCAAACCATTCTTATCAATAATTGTAACTTTACACTTGCAGCTAGCTAACAATACATACTGCATGCAACTTTTGAAAAGAAATGGAAAAATTTGTCACAGGTTTTTCATGTATAGGTCTAATTATAACATTTTTCTGGCCTTGCATGCATGTTTCTGATTTTTTGTAAAATTTTTGTACAATTTTTGTAAAATTTTTGTAAAATGTGTCATTTTATTTTATTAATGACTTTTGGGAATAAAATAAAATAAAATAAAATGAAACAAGAATAAAATAAAAATAAAATAAAATTTTTATACAATTTTTATACAATTTTACTAAAATGAATTTTTATAAAACCAACCCTGGTCACAAGCGCCAATTGGGACCTTACGCGACCTATGCTCTGTACCATTTTTTGTGTTTTTGCACAGTCCCAACATAATTTCTACCTGCCGTTCTATTGGAGGTGCCTTTCAACTAGAGGCTGCCATTCTATTGTTTTCGTGAGCGCAAAAACTGCTGTTCTATTGGAGGTGTCGTTATATTAGAAATACAGTAATTATTGAGAAAAAGTTAATATACCGTATTTCCTCGAAATACCCCCACCCCCTCGAAATACCACCCGTCTCGAAATACCCCCCCCCCCCCTCTCAAAATGGGCACTATGAACTTATAAACCCCCCCCCCAACTTCAATAAAGAGAACGTAGATGACAAATGCTGCGGGAAACGCAGATCACACGTGAAAAACAATGACTGTGTTATGATAGAACATGGTTTATACCGTCTACATACCAGAGTTGTTAAAATACCGGTATTTTTAGAAAGCGTAAGCGTAAGCGTAAATACACTTTCCAAATTTTGAGTATGGATTCTGTAAGCGTAAGGTATTTTAAAAATACCTAGGAAAGCGTAAAAAAGTGTAAGCGTAAAATTTTATAGAAAGTGGTCTTGCTGTTGAGCAATCTAGTAGGGGGATTGGGGGTTGCCCAAATAAAATGCCCAAACCTAACTATGTGTCCCAGAAGTTGCTCAGCTATCGATCATCCTGAGGCTCAGCTATCTATTGATTCCAAACCCCCCAGAAAATGCTTCACCTTCTAACTCAGACCGAGTGCTATCGACGGTGACAAAATCGTCGTCGGAATCCTAAATTGACCCCAAAATTACATGGTCCGGCTGAAAAGTCCCCGGGCAGTGCTCCCCATTCGCGCTAGGGGTAAGCTACGGTCATAACATTTTGACAGGTTAAGATATCACGTGTTTTGAGTTTTCACCCGAAATTTCACCCCTCTAGCTCCACCCACTGCGGAACTGTGGGGGTTACAATTTCGGTCACTTTGTTCTGATGTACAAATGGTGCTCTAGCTCAATGCTGCTTTAAGTTCTGACCATGAAACCTTGGTTAGTGTAAGCCACCAGTATTGGCAATGTGCCAGCACTAACCAACATTACCTATGATATCATAAGCCTAGTCCATATTGTCATTACTGTCACTACTCTCACTACCAAATTCATCATTCTGCCTTTCCTTCTCAAAAAGTGGTTAATACAGGATGCATTTTGCATGCACACTGCTGTTGAACACCGCTGTTGAGGTAAAGTGTCCACTACATACAGATGAGTACATAGGAAACATAAGGAAATTTTAAACACATAACTCACTTACTGCACATTTCAAAACAACATTAAAATCACTGCATTACAACATGATCTCAGATGATCACCAAAAACATCCGTCACAGTCATCACCCTGATCTGCATATTAATTTTACCATTAAAGCAATGATGTTGATAAAAGTGTTGAATATTATCAGCACATTACCAACACACTGGCTTACACTAACCAAAGGTTCATGATCACAAATTATAGCAGCATTGAGCTAGAGCACCATTTGTACATCAATACAAAATGACTGAAATTGTAACCCCCACAGTTCCGCTGTGGGTGGAGCTAGAGGGGTGAAATTTTGGGTGAAAACTCAAAACACGTGATATTTTAACCGTCAAAATGTTATGACCGTAGCTTACCCCTAGCGCGAATGGGGAGCACTGCCCGGGGACTTTTCACCCGGACCATGTAATTTTCGAGGGGGGGGGGGGGTCATTATTTCGCCAGAATTTTCCTGAACTCCCAGTACTTATTTGGTGCTTGTCACTAGTGATGTAAAGGCGCCCTGGCGTTGGCGCCTTACGCTAGCGTCAGATCGAAAAGCGTCATGGCGCTTTTGGCGCTCGGCGCTATTTTTGACCAGCCCCAGGAACAAACTGCCTGGCGCTGGACATACGGCGAATCTAAAATTTTCTAAACTATTTAAAACGAATTCCAAATAATAGCCCATTTTGTATTATTTTTTACCATCTCTGCAATTCAAATTTAATTCAATTTAATTCAAACTCATTCATGTGCATATGACTCATATAGCTGCTTATTCAATAGGCTCGAGTGCGCCGCGACTAACGATGGCAAACCTTCATGAAAAAAGTACATATTTATCTTTTAAGTGTTTTTTTTCTCCAAAATGACTATTCAAATTTCTTATTTTTTTCCAAAAATAGTTTTTGTATCATCAAATTTTCGAATTTTTGAATCTTTTTGATGAATTATCGAACTTTTTGCATCAAATTATTGCATTTTCGAATTTTTAGTCTGAATTATGAATACATTTAAATGTTTCACAGCTTTCTGTACTGTTACCGCAGATTTATTTGCACATTGAAGTTCTGCGGCTACAAAATAATCCATGCAAAATTGATATTTTGAGTTGAGTTTTTTGCAATTTTATGTATTTTTCACCAAAAATACCGAGAAAAAAATTCGAAAATTCGAAAACTATTTTGAATTTTCGGATTTTTTTTAAAAACATCGATTTTTATGTATTTTTACACCATGTGCTCAAAAATTCGAAAAAGGTTTAAAAAAGTTCGAAAATTCGAAAATGTTTCGAAGTTTTGAATCATTTTTGCCATCGTTCGCCGCGACTCGCTGCACCCACGCAATCAAGCTCATTGTGCGTATTTTGCGGCTGTCAGCCAGCGCCCGTTGTTGTGACGTCAAACTAATATTAATGCGCTAATGACGGCTAATCAACGTTTGAACATTGATCATTTGATCATTTTCTTTTATAATTTGTTTTAATTTTAGAATTTTTACTCCACCGTTACGTGGAGTCTATCTTAACTAATTTTACCACTTACTGATTTTTCAAATCCAAGTTTTCGAATTTTTTTCATTAATTGTGGTTGAAAATGGATGAATAAAATGCAGAAACATAATTTCACTTTCACATGGATTAATTTGTGGCGGCAACACTGAAACGTGCAAATGTGTCTTCGGTAGTGATGGAAAAGCGCCAGAACTAAAGGCGCCATTTGAAAATATGGTGCCGGGCGCCAAAGTGCGCCAGGAACGATTGCGCTAAAATGGCGCCAACAATAAAAATCACTATTTCTTCCTTTATATAGGTAATTTCGGAAGCATTGACAGAAGAGCAACATGCTACATCATTTTTCTGACGATGGCTCAAGCCACAAAACTCATCTTATCATTAATAAAAACGATAACCCCCCAAGTCCGGCCCCCAATTTTTGATTTCACTTCAGATGCCCTATCTCTGGCTGTGGGCAGGGTCGAAAGCTAATAATTGGGTGGTATTTAGGTGTAACCCCCCTCTACTCATCATGAATGGAAGGGGCCCTAGCGACTCACTATATGCGGGTGGGTTGCCATATATGTCCAAAAAAATTGTGGCGTTTTTGCTGTCCCACCCAGGTCCGGCCCTCACTTGATTTCTTATACTATGGTTTGGAAAAGGGGCGCCAGGTGCTGATTGCACCACAGGCAATGGGCACCAATGCGGGGCACCGTCTGTCACCCTGAAATGGTGCTAGCGCCATTCCATTCCACAGACCTCCCACCTAAGCAGTAGACAAAAAATTTTTTTGCAAATTTTAAAATTCACTTTTAGCCTTTATTTTTTTACATACCTGACATGCTGGTTTAAGATGTTTTATGTGGGTGGGTTCAAGGTTCAAAGTTGTCTAAAAAGCACAACCTCTAAAATACCTCCATTAGTAAATTTACTGGAGGTGAATTTATAGTTGAAAATTTTGACAATTTTTTTCCTGTTGCGAGTTGCCAGGGCCCCTTCCTTTCATGAAGAGTAGAGGGGGGTTACACTTATATACCACCCAATTATACTCGGGCAACATTACAGCCTACATTTTTCTAGAGGTAACACTCCATCATGACATCATAACTGCAGTCCGCACTGGACTGTCCGCACTCCCAAGCCCTGTGAGTGTGAAGTGTCAATTGTAAAGTCAAATGCGACGTGAAATCTAATGTAAAGTGTCAATTGTGTATCCAAATCTTATTATTTTCGTATCCAAATCTTATTATTTTGTATCCAAATCTTTTTTTTTCGACATGAGATTTGGATACAAAAACATAAGATTTGGATAAGAAACATAAGATTTGGATACACAATTGACACTTGACTTTAGATTTGACTTCGCATTTGACACTACTTTACAGGGCTTGGGACTGGCTTGTCCCTGAACCTTGACCCTGAACTAGTTTGGGATGAAGTGGAGTGGAGTGGGGTGTCAGTTCATAAGTTTTCAGTTGGTTGTCTGCCAGCCCAAGACATAAATCATATCTATTTGTAGCGTATCATGTCTGCCGAGTATATTAGCTTTCCACCCTGCCCACAGCTGGAGATAGGGCATCCGACATGAAATATAAAAAAGGGGGCTGGACTTGGGTGGGCAGGAGTTTATTATGGGCCTGTGCGTGTTGGCCTTTAACCCGTTCAGCATCTAGAGCGCGGATCATACTACTCCGTTATATCCGTTATATACTGTATTTCCTGGAAATACCCCCAGGGTCCTTATTATATTATCAGCAAATTCAGTGAGGTTACTTCAAGATGGCTTATTCAAGGGGAGCCTATTATTCCGCCAGAACTTTTGTGAAATTATATTATGAATTCGTTGCTTGTTTACTTATACAGTCATGTAGGAAAATCGCAACCATAAAGAGATACATAAGCGTGTATAGACACACTGGATGTACTTGCGAGTAGCATGTTTGCTCGCATGCACCCCCCAAATGGCCGTCTATGCTATGGGTGGGCTGCATGCGAGCGGATGCGCCACGGAACTTGCTCCTGTTCAATTTCACCTTGCTCTTATTCCTGCACTTCTTCGACTTCATCATCTCCGCTGCCATTTGAGGCATCTAGTTCCGAATGTCGGTAAAGACCAAAGTGGAAAAAAATAAGTTAACTGCGGATCTGTGATACGTGCACTTATTTCTTCATGATAGCAAAAGAATTTTCTCAATATCTTATACCGTTCCCGAGATATATATATGCCGATTTTTAGAAAAAAACAAAAAAAATCATCCGAAACAGGGTATCTCCACCCTCAAATTCGAAAAAATTCACTCGAAACAGGGTATCTCCAAAAAGAGCCACCAAAAATTTCACTCGAAACAGGGTATCTCCACCAACGGAAAAAATCACCCGAATTACGGTATAGATTTGAAGCAATCAGTCCAAATTCCCATACAAAACAGAAAAAATCATCCGAATTACGGTATAGAATTCCCATTCAGTTTTTGAAAAAAATCATCCGAAACAGGGTATCTCCAAAAAAATCTTTGTCCGAAACAGGGTATCTCCAAAAAATCTTTGTCCGAAACAGGGTATCTCCAAAAAATCTTTGTCCGAAACAGGGTATCTCCAAAAAATCTTTGTCCGAAACAGGGTATCTCCACTCAAAATTTACTCTCAAGTGGGGCCATTCTGAAGGAGTGGCACCATTGACTCCAAGAAGGGGCACAACCACCGCCCAGTAAATCCTATGTACTAAGTGGAGATACCCTGTTTCGAGTGATTTTTCCTTAAAAAAATCACACGAAACAGGGTATCTCCACTGAATCTGCTGATCTGCTGTCAATCAAATCATCATAACTCCAGCTATATACGTCGGCCGCAGGGTCGAAAATATGGAAAATGTAGACAATTTCAACAGCTTTTCAAAAAGTCTTGGGCAAGACTTGTTGCTTTAAAGTTCCCCGCTCGGGCCAACTTTGAATTTTCAAATGCAATTTTGGAAAAACCTATAATGATGGAGATACCGACATTCGGAACTAGATGCCTCATTTGTTCCACCTTTTCGTCGAGTCGCTCATTTTAAAAAACACCCCGAAAAGAGTTTTCTATTCAATCAAACTGAGAAGGACTGCAGAGTGCAGATTGTTGTTTTTTGGCACTGTGGAAACGATGGTAACAAAAAATTTGAAAATTCAAAAACGTTTTCGAATTTTCGCATTTTTTTCACCCCTGGAAAAAACCCTTACAAATCAATTTTATTTAAAAAAATTCAAAAATTTGAAAATACTTTTGGGATTTTTCAGAAAGTTCAAGGCCACAAAACGCATCCATAAGTCAAACGTGTGAAATCAATCGACAGTTGATTTGTGGCGCATCTGAAAAAGCATGAAGCTAATGAAAAAGCATAAAGTACAATGATGGGATGTGTATATTGGATTCGAATCAGAACTGGTTGGCATGTGGCGTTGTTGTCAACTACTGTGTGTAGGTCCATCATGCAAGTGTGGTCCATTCCCAAAATTGCCAATTCGGCAAGTGGAGAACTAAAAAATTATAAGCCAAGTAAAACTAAGTTGAATGGCAAGTAAAAGCAAAAGAAAATTAAATTTATAAGTGACAAGTTAAACAGCAAGTTGAAAGACAAATGGCAAGTCACAAGAGAACACTAAAAATGATTTGGATTTTTTTAACTTGCATTTCACTACTCCTTCATAAATTTACTTTTCGTTCAACTTTTTACTTCTCACTTATAAGTTTGTGTTTTTGCTCTTTACTCGCCAAATTGACACCCTCCTAACATTAAAGCATGTTTAACTCACCATAATCAGGGTTGGCAAAATCTCAGAAAAAAATAATAAAAAAATATTAAAAAATGGAGAATAAAATAAATAAAATAGAAAATTAATAAAATAAAAATACAATTTTGCTAAAGGTTTAGTAAAATTGTACAATAATTCAAATTTTTGTACAATTTTAGTATAATTTTACAAAAACTCGAGTATCTGTAAAATTCTATAAAAAGTTTCTATCATGTTGCTCAAGTTCCTAGCTGCCAATTTGGAGAACTAGTACCTTGTTTTATCTTTCATTGTTGTGATTGAAAAATATTGTTGCTCAAAATTGCAAATTTTCGGCTATTTACACAGGTCCCGGTCCCCGGCCGGGACCTGTGTAAATAGCCCAAATTTTCACATTTTTTAAAATATTTTCACCTTAAAAATCATTAATTTATGTGATTTTTTCCCATTTTCTTCATGCCATACCTTGAAAAAGCCTACCTATATATTGAACCCCGCAAGCCCCCCCACCCAAAACAACAACAACAAATTTTTAGCTATCTTCCCTTGGTAGGAGCAATTAGCTGCATATATCGCCCCCCTGAGGGTCAAAATACAAAATACCTACCATTGCAACCCTACATTTTACATAAATTTTTTTGTGTTCATCTGCATGCTTCTAGCGTGCACATTGTTTTATGGCCTTGCATCCAAGATTTCCGATTTTTTGTAAAATTTTTGTAAAATATTTGTGAAATTTTTGTAAAATGGTTTCATTTTATTTTATTAATAAAATTTCAGAATAAAATAAAATAAAATAAACCAAAACATGAATAAAATAAAAATAAAATACAATTTTAATATAAAAAAATACAATTTTAGAAAAAAGAATTTTACTAAAACCAACCATGACCATAATACCCCAAATTTGTCAAATCATACGGTTCCGTGTAACATCTTTTGTACGTTTTCTCTGGTACCCGGAAAATTGTGCCAGGAAAACGTAACAAAATGTAATGGTATTTTTGGAAAGTTTAAACGTAAACATAAATATAAATACCCAAATAATCAGGTATTTGGGGTAAACGTACATATGTTTTTGCAACACTGCTGAATTACCTATTGCAATCACCCACTTTACTTCTGCTGAAACAGATGCCGCTAAATCAAAAAACTGATCGCCGTTTTTGTTACAAGCCGAGTTGTTAAAATTACTGAAAATTTCAAATGTAATTGTAAATGTAAAGTATTTATTTTTTACTCACAGGTGTGAACAAAGACGTAAAGTATTTATTGTTTACTTTTACTCATAAGTCAACGTGAGTAAATTACTTTTGTCCCCAGAAAATATAACAGTTGGTATTTTTGAGAAATCTCGCCCCAATTTTCGCTCAAAATCAATAACTTTCAAACTTTTTCACCATCAAATTCACTAGTTTATGTGTTTTGCCTATTTTTATTCTATTTTGAAAGCTTTACCCTATTTTTAACTTTTCTCTCCTTTGGTTTCCTTTATGCCTTGTAAAAGCCTATAAAAAGCCTGTTTGAAATACGTTTTCTGTACTCGCGTACTTTCAAAAAGTACGCGAGGCAGTCAGCACCGGTATGTTTTTGGGAGGAAACGTAAACGTATTTACATTTATTCGACTTTTACATATACCTACTCCACTCGAGTATTGCGTAAATACGTTAACAAATAGGTATGCCTGAAAAACTGAAATATGCCCGAACAACTACACAACTGAATCAGCTAGAATCCATCAAAACGAGAAATTCCACCACAAGTCAAATCCGCACTGATTAAATACTGCCATGTGGAACTAGTCAACTGACCCCCGTCCAGCTAAAATCGGGGGTATCATCTGAGGGGTTCCGCCCCTGAGCCTGAGCACGTGTTTATTTTTCGAGAACCGCTTGGTGAAATTTTAGATGTTTTTAGAAATTTTTCTTTGACACCCCTGACTAAAGGTGGGTTTATAAAAAGGTGGTCATGTGCGAACTTTTTGGGTGTTGCCCAGAACACGCAAATTTTGCACATCAATTACTCGGCTATTTCTGAGCAGAGTTGATATTGGATTTACTTTTACTCTAAAATACGCGTAAAACAGAGTACTGAGTAAATACCCATGGGTACAGTACTTCAATTGTACCAGTACCCATTGTACCCAGTATTTTTTCTCAAGTACTGGATACTTTGAGTATTTCAGAAAATTCAATTGAAGCACGCAAAATGCTAAAAAGTGACTATGTCTATGCTTGCATTCATATTTATGTACTTCGTATGTACTTCTTTCTTATAATACGAGCCAAACATTTGAGCCATGTAGCCGAAAAAATTGATTTTATACTCCCATGATGAAAAATACTCTATTTACTTGAAAATACTCAAAAATACTTGAGAAAATACATTTCCGCAATTTTACCCAAGTACTGGGTAAAAACAAAGTATTTTACCTGAGTATTTTTTGAGCATGGGTAAAAATGAAAGTATTTACCGGTACGGGTACTTCTGAAAAAGTTTGGTACTTATAACAACTCTATTTCTGAGTTATTATGACCCCCCCTCAAATGCTACCCCCGATTTCAGCTATACCTTCGCCATGTCATGTGTAGTGATTGAATGGCACCATGGCGCTGGCGACCTTTGACGCCATATTTTTCACATGGCTCCATGCATGACACCATTTTCTCTAGCGCCTGGCACCAATTTTCTAAATGGCGCCATGGTGCCATTGGCACCTGCGCCATTTCCATTATTTTCATTCCTTTTCCATCACTACTTTTTTCGATTTTCATAAAAGTATCAAAAATTCATTGATGTTATTAGTATGACGTATCGGCGTCAATAATTTTTTCCGTATTTTCACAAATATGCCAAGCTTTAGTTATCATTGGACTGCCATGTCACTCGAGTATTATCATAAGTAGGTTTTTCGGGAAAGTAATCAATTTTATAGCATATGGCGTGGGTGGATTTCTGTCAAACAAACTTTTCACAATGCATTGAGTGCAATTTTACACAAACATCAGTGGGACACGTCGCACCGATCACACGTCTCTTGTGTCTTGTGACAACTACACTTGAACGGGTGAAACAAGTCGAGTAAAAGTTACATATTCAAGAGTAAGCAAATGGTCAAGCACCTATACATTCCAACTAGGTGTATTTGCATGTCAAATTGCAGATAAATCGCATTTGACAATAAATAAAGATTTGCAGATAAAGTTAATGACATTTGGAGAAATTTGTCTGTCGGGACTCGGGGTTCCCTTCCCACAATGGCAAAAAATTGTCGAATTCATTACCACGGTGCACATCTGCACGGGCTTTTTGTGGTGATGCCCCCTCTATCCATCCTAAATACCTAGCTATTACCTCGAAATGAGTTACCGAATTGCCTCGAAATACCCCCAGGGGGTTAATTTCTATAGGGTGGGAATTTTGAGGGGGTATTTTGAGGGGGCTTATTCAAAAGGGGGTATTATTCATAGGGAAACACAGCTCTTTGTCAACTTGTTTCCAACTAGCTGACAATGCCTTGTTTACACTTAGCAGTTAGGTGGCTGTCAGCGAGTGGCAGCGAGCTGGGGTGCATTTTTCCAGCAGCTGCACAGCAGGCACCGAGTTGTCAGCAAGCTGTCACATTAACTGCATGTTTTACACTTGTTGTCAGAGAGCTGGCCTGGAACCAGCTACTTGCAAATTGTCAGAGACTAGTTTGTGTAGCACGTTTTTATGTCCAAATATATCCTGTTTGGACACATTTTTTACCTGTTTTGGGTACGCAAATGCCTACTATTTACTACACGAAATAATTAACCCCCCTCGAATTACCCCAGAATTACAAGTGCACAGTGGGCATGCTGGGCAGTTGATATCTTATGGGAAGGGCCTGAACACCCGTCCCATCCATGTGCAGACAGTCGGCACCTGGCACACTGCCAAATTGAATTGCATGTTGGGCAGCCTTGGGTGCCAGCACGCATGCACGCCCGGCTGCATTTGAGCAATGTGCGCTGGGTTCAATTGGAACTCGCTTCAATGAAATCATAACTTATGTGCACCCAGGCTATGTCAGCTGCTGGACAGGCAGGGCACAAAGCCGCTTTCCTAAATATTAAGAGTAGAGAGTTAAGAGTAGAGTAAAATGACAAATGACAAGTTATGAGTAAAGTGAAGAGTTTAGAGTTGAGTAAAACGACAAATGATTTTACTCAACTCTTAACCTTTAACTTTACTCTTAACTTATCATTTATCATTTTACTTAACTCTTAACTCTTTACTTTTGCACTCGCGCAACAGGCAGCTGGGCTGGGCACCATTCAGATCAGTGTGGCCGGCGGTGCCTGGCTGTGGTTGGCAGCAGCTCGATGCACATGCCACTTTGCCCTAATTACCAGGTGCCGGTTCCGCAAGTGGAAAAGTTAAGAGTTAAAACTTAAGAGTTGAGTAAAATGATAAATGATAAGTTAAGAGTAAAGTTAAAAGTTAAGAGTTGAGTAAAATCATTTGTCGTTTTACTCAACTCTTGACTCTTCACTTTACTCATAACTTGTCATTTGTCGTTTTACTCAACTCTTTTATTTTAACTCTTCACTTTTCCACTTGCGGAACTGGCCCCTGTACTCCATGCTGACATAACTGCGGTGTTAGTGAACTAGCCTCTGAACAGTGTGACAACTAGCATGGCACATTTGGTGCACTCGGGTGTTGGCACGTTCATCTGAGCTCTGTTCATTGTAGTTTTACTGCAAACTGTGTCAACACGACAAATCCCACTGATGGCACTGCATGTATGATGCGCACAATGGAAATTATGAATGAGTAATGCCTGTTTATAGTGTATTTTCTTTTCATTGATTCATGAGAATGTGTGATGTTTATGACATTGATGTTTGACTTTATATTTAGCAAGCTTAAGTTAGTTTTCTTCACACATATTCACAATACTTGTTAAAGCAAGTTACTGTTTAATTACTTAAAGCATACATACATATCATATTACGCTCAGCGGACATCACATCTTGCATGGGAACCTACCATAACCAATCTGAATAATGAACCAAAAATTATACAGTTTTTCATCATAATATTTTGTTTTTACTATGGAATAATTAATTACGAAATTTATCACAAGATTTTATTCATAAATTTATGGTATGATTCTGTGCAAAGTATGCGCTCCACTCGGTATTAACGATGGCAAACCTCCCAGAAAAAAGTATTTAAATTTTTAAGTGTTTTTTCTAAAATTAATTTTCAAATTTTCGAATTTTTTCCCAAATTAATTTTCGAATTTCGAATTTAATTTTCGAATTTTCGAATTTTCGAATCTTTTTTGGCAATTTTCGAATTTTTTCAGAAAAAGATTGAATTTGAAGCTTAAAACACAGTATTTGGACTGTTTTCATGTTTGGAGCCCCTTTTAACCTTAATTCCACTGTTAGTGAAGCATGACATGACAATTTCATATCACTTTAACATGACAAATGGTAGAAACACTTATGTGGATCAGTTTGCACCATTTTCATTGGGGCAGAATGCCTTCCAAAAATGTTTGTGTTACTGCCCCTCGGAAGACCCGATTTTTTTGATGGACCGGAGGCTCTATCCGCAGAAGTAGAGCGCCGATTCTAATTGTTTGGGCGGCTCCCTTCATTTGACAATAGATGTCATAAATAGATGGAGTCCACCGCTGCCCCCGCGGATGCCATTTCAATGTTTTTTAATGTTTGTTTTTTCGTAACATGAGACTTTTTCAGACCCACCGCATATCAATTGTCACTTTATTTAGCACGCTGAACTTAAGATCGCTTTTTGTCACCTTGAATTCCCTGAAAAATTCGAAAACTATTTTCGAATTTTCGAATTTTCAAATTTTCGAATTTTTTAAAAATAAATCGATTTTTAAGTGTTTTTTCCAGGGGTGGAATAAAAATTCGAAAATTATGAAAAAATTTGAAAATTCGAAAATATTTTCGAATTTTCGAATCTTTTTTTGCCATCGTTACTCGGTATACCTCCAATATAAGGCACCATCTAATATAAGCTATATCCTTTGGCTTTTTTGGATGTGACAAAACAAAAAAAGGCAATTCTTCCAATATAAGATATACCTCTAAGGTACAGCTATAAAGTACAGCTGACTGCATACCAACCAAATCTGTAAAATCGTAAAAACCATTCCAAACATGGTGCCCCAAGGCTTGGGCACCTCACCGGGCTGGAGGTTCTGCATGTGCACCAATGGCCCTGCACACACTAGTTTTCACCGTGACTTGTGTGAAAACTGAAATGGCCACATGGCCACATTCAGCCTACTCTTATTGTATGCTATATGTGTTTTAGTTTTGAAATTTTCAAATTTTAATTTTTATTAATAAAATTCTAATTTAAATAAAATCAAATCATTCACCCATGTTCATTAATTTGCATTTGAAAAAAATTCAGTTTTCCCACGAAGTCACGGACCGTGACTCACGGTGAAAACTAGTGTGTGTGGGCACAATGCATGTGCAAAAGTTTGATAAATCTGGGTGTATTTATTCCTTGTATTATATTTTATTGTTAGACGGGTAGCTGGCAGAGTGATGACAAGTTTGTTCGCAAGTTTATGACATTTATTCGACCCTGATTACTGCCCAAGTGGCTATACTTATACAATCACAAAAGGAACTAAGTAACGTACATTTCACGGATCTCACATCATTCCCCTCCGGGAGTTCACCAAAAAAGACCAAAATCAGAAATTTATCAACTGTCCTAAATATTTCTCTCTCCTGCCAAAACTTCAAAATTAGCGGCGAGCACGCGGAGAACGAGATCTACGGCGGGATGTGTTTCGCATCACCCGCGGGCGGCTAATTCGCGCTGCTGTGTTGCGAAACACAGCCTGAGGATGCGGGCGGTTAGCGTGACGGCCTTGGTGTACATCAACATGACGTCCAAGCTCGCCTAAACGAGCTTCTGCAGCAACAGCCTCCGGGCTTGGCGCTGGCGGATCAGCCACGGCTGCCACTTGCTGTGCACGCTGTCGGCGCACCTCCGGAGGGTTTGGTGCAAGCTCCCTGACCATATCCACGTCCGGTGCAAACTCGCGTCGACGGTAAAAAGTCAAGCGGGCGTCCAAGTCGAGAGTTACGCGCTGAAAAATTGTTTGCCCGTGAAAAAATAGAATGTTTTTTTTATTTTTTATTCTAATTATCCATTAAACGTGTAGCACAGTCACAGTCAGTCACTGCCCTTCAACTTATAGCAAATTTAGATAATTCCATGAACTGACAAATAGTAGTTAAACAAGAATTATTAATTCAATTTACCTGAAATATTATGTTTAGACAGTAATTTCGGAATTTATGTTGTACTTTACAATTTAGAACCATACTATTCAATACCAAAAGAATGTCCATACTGTACCGTTGAAAACCCTGAGGTTTCGGTCTGCGTGAAGGCATTAGTAGTCGGAACTTGACGTTGCATGCGGGCAACGTCACGTTCGTGCACGAGCCGGTTGATGACAGTGGCTTGCTCATTTCGAAAAGCGTTTGACTCTTCTAAAGCAGCGTGATAATTGTCACACTCAACCTATGATGTGGGCACACACTAAATAACCGATGCGATTGGATCGTAAAGTGAAACAAAAAAGCACTTTAAATCCAACTATAGTGCGATGATGTAATTCAGCCTCGTCACGCAACGAAACCACATCGCCCCTCACGTCATTGAACCGTGCCGTGAGCGTGGCAAAGTCCTGGCGACAGTGAATCCCAGTCAAATAAAGCAATAATAGTCAATTCGGAATGAAGTTTAGAGTAATTAAATTTACAGCTCAATTTATTAAATTTCCATTTATAATTGATATTTAAAATTCATTTTGAGAAATATTGACAATAAAACAAATATTCATTTTGAGCAAAATTGACAATAAAACAACAAATAATTTGCAGTGTCTTCTTCAAAAATGAAAGAGCAACAATCAACACCAACACAGTACACACCTTGCAAATGCGGTCATACTTTGCCACCGTTTTGCGCTGTTTTAGTTCCTGGCGGCTTAAAGGGCCATCTCCAGGTCCTGTACTGCACTCTGGTAAATCTTGTTGGTTGTCATTTGCAGGTGTGGGGTTTGAAGCTGGTGGATTGTTTTGTGGTAATAGATTGCTGCCTGATAGTGAATCATCTTCAGCATCAGTGGCCTCTTCAGGTTTATCCTCTAAAATCTGAGCTTCAGTCTCATCGGAAGAAATGGAGACCCTGAAAACAGATGTTGAATGTAACAATATGTTGACGGAATTGTGTTTTTGTTTGAGGATAATTCATGGAGATTAGAGATTAGATTTTACATGATTCTCAAAATGATATTAATTTTTAACGCTGAAATAATCTCTATTTAAAGTAATAATTTACATCATTTTGTAAAAATTCGATCTCATTGTGTGATATGATTGCGGTGATATTAGTTTTATTCAATGTCAAAATGTAATTGTACTCTGCAAATATCAAAAACAAGCCTATCGTCATCCATTGGGGGGTCTGAAGTTGGTGGCCCCACCGCTGACACGTGCGCCAGACTGACAATAAACACAAAATAAAGCATTTGATGCATTATGAGCTTTCACGCTGAAAATGGTGTGACTGCGGATTTTTTTGTTCATTGGCATAAAGTCCATTTATAAAGGATATTTAGGGGAAGAAATAACAGTGATGCTTTCAGAAAATTGTAGAGTTACCAATAGTTATAATAACTGGAAAGTTATAACGAGTAGATTAAATTACATCAACAGTTTTTTCTTTAAATGCTGGGTGGCAACCTCCAACAAAAACGGTGTGGTATTTTTATGACTGCACCATCAACAGTGATGTATACCGTTGGTCCCTCAACATGATGGACCTCAAATGGTCCTTGAAATTTCGGGAGGGTTCGATCCTGTGTCAGATTTTTCACCATTATTTTGTCTCCTGCGGTAAACTCTACTTTATTTTTGGAATCGAAAAACTTTTTAAATATGGCGCGACTGCGGTCACTGTGTGTTCTAGCTAACATGCGTGCCGCGTCACTATCTATCGTTTTTGCCGCCGCAAAGAAGAGGTTCCAGTGAGGTAAAAATCCATAGACTAGGTAGAATGGACAGCAAGCTGTATTTTTATTAAAAGCGAGGTTGTGTTTCAAAATCACAAGAGGAAGCAAATCTTTCCAGTGGCACTGTGGATTCTCAATTTTCACAATAGAATAGATGTCACGTAATCGCCCGTTAACGCCTTCAACCATGCCGTTGGCTGCCGGGTTATGGGATAGTGTGGGAGTATGTGAAGTGCCAAATTTTTTGCATAATTGACGAAATGTACTGTTAACATATTCTGTCCCCTGGTCGGTAACAATCAGTCTTGGCGCTCCTACCACTAGAAAGACATTTTTCCAAATCTGTCGTGAAACTGTTTCAGCGCGACATGACGCTACAGGGAATGCAATCACGTATCGCGTCATTGCATCAACCGCAACTACAACTTTTGAACTCGGTTTATCATGCTCAAATTGCATGGTATCCATGTGAACCACTTCAAAAGGTTGTGAGGGAGTTTCTACCGAACCAAGCGGACCGGCGTGCAACTTATGCCTTTTATACTGTAAACAATGAATGCAGGAAACACAATATTGCATGACGTCATCTTTCATGGTCGGCCAAGCGAAATATTTACACAACAAATCAATTGTCCGCTGTTGGCTCCCATGGCTAGCGTATATCCCCATGTGCGCTTCAGTCAAGCACGCTTGTTGCCATGTTCGAGGGGGCCAAATCGCATATGAGTTAGCATTGTTAGCCGTGACATAGTGTAATATGCCATCAATTAACAACGCTCCAGGTACACTGCTGGGATCCATGTTCAATTGTGCACAAATACTGGATAATTCCGGGTCATTAGCTTGAATTTTACCCCAATCTGCTGTAAATACTGTAGAAATCGTTTTCTGCATATGCATCTGCGTGGGCACTACTGTCCCCTTAGGCATCATTCTTGCAGCTGCACTCTTTACCAGGGAAGTGGGATGGTCAAGTTCATTATCCCCGAATTCGGGTTCCGTAATCGGGTTCCGAGACAACGAATCGGCCACCATATTCAAATCACCAGATCTGTGTCGGAACTCTAAAACGCGGTCCTGTAGGTAGATGGACCAACGTTCCAATTTACTGTGCGAACTGGACTTAAATGCCTGCGCAATTCCGCTGTTATCAGTAATCACAATGACTTTTTGGCCCTCAATAAAGTCTGCTAATCTGCGAACTGCCCATGCTATACACAGGCTTTCTAATTCTGCAGCTGAAAAAGTGTTGTGGGGATGAGTAAGCCTCTTCGATATATACGAAATGGGATGCAGTTTGTCATCGGGGCCATATTGGGACAGAACTGCCCCTAAACCCAAGGCGCTAGCATCGGTTTCTAAATAGTAAGGTCGTCCATCACGCATTGAGTGAATCAAAACCGGTGGTGTAGACAAACAAAATTTCAGGCTGTGCCATGCATCAAGCATGTCCTCCGTCCACTCAAATGGTGTAGCCCCATGCTTTGGCACCCTCCCCTTCAAAACCAAATAAAGTGGTGCTGCCAAGCGTGAAAAATTTGGAATAAAATGGCTGTAGTATACACATTTCCCTAAGAACCAACGTAATTCTTGTTTTGTATGCACTTTTGGAAAATCTGTCATTGCTGTTACCCTGGAGGGTGCGGGTGCAATCCCCTCAGCAGTTATTTGGTGACCTAAGTACTTTAGGGTGGAAGTGAAAATGTTGCATTTCCGTGGTTGCATTCGTAAATTGGCCCATCTCAACCTTGAAAATAACCTTCGGAGGTGAATTAAATGTTGCGCCACAGTGTCACTACAGCAAAGTATGTCGTCAATGTAAGCGCGTACCCAGGCACGCGCCAAATTTTCATTTAAGTTGACCAGCATTAAGTTGACGAGACGTTGGAAAGTCGCTCCAGAGTTCACTGTACCAAATGGCATTCTCGTATATCTGAATTGCCCTAGGCTGCAAACAAAAGAGGTTTTCTCCTTGGTGTCCTCGTCCGCCAATGGCTCATTATAGTAACCGTGTCGTATGTCAATTGCCGTGAAAATTTTTCTTCCCGCAAATTCAGCCAATATTTCCCCGATCCGTGGGAGTGGGTAGCTGTCGATTTTTGTGATCAAATTGATTCTTTTAAAATCGACACAAAATCTAAAGTCATGTTCACCCTTTGGAGCTATAGTTATGGGCGACGTCCAAGGGCCGTCAGAGTGTTCTATGATGCCCTCCTTCAACATTGAATGAATAGTCGAGTTAATAAATTCTCTTTTCACCGGTGGTTCATACCTTGAAGCCTGCTTTATAGGTGGGTGGTTGGGGTCAGTTAATATTGCGTGTGACACCAAAGGCGTACA
This sequence comes from Sphaerolaimus hirsutus, assembly GCA_964036195.1. NCBI lineage: Eukaryota > Metazoa > Nematoda > Chromadorea > Monhysterida > Sphaerolaimidae > Sphaerolaimus > Sphaerolaimus hirsutus. The sequence goes on from OZ038457.1 coordinate 25,684,126, forward strand.
ACCCACATCATAATCATGACATGAAAATATGTCATGAAATTCAGATATCAATGATTCGAACTGCATTTGCTCGTGAGCGTCCAATGAAATCCTGTTTGCCGTTGGCAGATTCGCCAAAATAAATGCTATGCGCTCATCCTTAGTTAAAACGACATTTGCTTTTGGTGTGGTGAATTCGTCTACAGGTGGTTCGGGCAATGTAATCGCACCTGCACAAACTGTTTCATAAATAGCGCCGAATTTTGCGGCATTTTTGGGAGAATTTAATAAATGACAATTTTGGCCCGGCTGAAAGAATTGTGCCACTGTGTAAATATCAATTTCTGCCAATTGCGTGCCCTGTACCAAATGTGCAGGGGTGCATGTCGGATTGAAGAGTGTTAAATAATAATCATTACTAGAAGAAATGTCAACTCGTGTGTTGTACATCTGAACACCTGTCTCCCCTTGTTCTTTTGCAGAAATAAATAAAGCTGAATTTTTCCAAACCACGTTGGGTATGTGTGTCGGTTTATGTGGTATTTTTAGTGGCAAATTCGCATATCCATTTGCTGGCACATAAACGTCTTTTTTCAATGTCACATGGTCAGTAAGTAACACTCTGAAATTATCTTGCAGTCGAGTATATTGATTTTGCGCTGCTTCATTCGAGGTCGGAATAACACTGGTCAATTTGTCTAAAGCTAATGGTATTAGCCAAGAAAGTTTTAGGAACGACATAATGTCCGTTCCGATGAGAATATCATCCATAGCTGATGTGTCGTAGTTCACTAAACATATGACCAAAACTTTCCTCAAAACATTGTCAATTGGAGAAATGTGTTCAAAGTATAGAGGAATTTCATACATAGAACCTTGCGATGACTTTCCGTTCAACATATGCACTTCGATTTTTGTTGGTCGAATGTGCTTGTCAATTTCGAGTCCACTTTTTAATGCGATGTCTTGTAGAAGGGTTAATGGAATTATAGTCCTATTGCAACCAGTGTCAAGAAGTCCTTTGCAAGGAATATTCTCTATTTTTAACTCTGCAAATATTTGTGGGCCATTAGATTTTTCAATTTTGATGCACAACTTTTGATTTTCCCCAATGCATGTTAATGCTGTCGCATGCGATTCTGAATTAATCAAATAATTATCACATGTAAATGTGGAATTGTCTTTATTTAATGCACAAGAGTCAGAGTGAAATGAATCAGTAACATAAGTGTCATTTTTGTCACAGTTATCAATTTTCATCGATTGCTCGTGAAACATCAATGGTGTCGGCGGGAAAAATGGTGTCAAAGAAGTCTGCCACTCTGTTGGCGGCGTTACCTGTGGTGGGTAATGTGTGTACAATTTCACCCAAAAATTGCGTTGCCAATTCGAAAACCCACTCGGATCTGAATTAAATGAAGCGGCGAGTCGGTGCTTAAACTCGTCACAATAAATTTCCCATGGATTGTCGCCTGTTGTAGGCATGAATTCATCATTAGAGCCCGGATTGTCAACATTTTCCCCTTCGTTGTCAATATCAACATGTGCCATTTTTGCCACAGTATTTTTCGGTAGTGCGGCATCACTAGTATGTGGCGGCCCATACCGTTGAACCTGTCCGTAACCCTGTGATTTTGGGGTTATCAGTTTTGGAATTGTGACCCCTTGGTTAGGCGTCTGTTGTTGTTCACGTTGGTTCACGCGACAATCAGCAACGCGATGCCCCACATGGTTTGGGCGGGTGCACCATGGGTTATTTGCATTGTCTGCCATAATCTTATTGATGTTGAAGCGATTACGTGTGGTCATTGTTGGTGCACGTGTCCCCTGAATGTTGTTCACAGGTGGTTTTTTCACCTGCAAAAAATAATCTTCGACCATTTGGACTAGTTGAATGGTAGACAAGTTCTTTGTTTTCCCTAAATTTGAAAAATTGGCCATCACAAATCGGTCGTAACGTTGCTCATCGTATTTGGCCCATAGTTTTGTGGCAACGATTCTGTCAACTAGAACCCTATCGAAATTCACAGATTCCCTCAATTCACGGGGAAATTTCGATAACAGACGCATATAGAATTCTAGAAATGTCTCATTACGCCCCATGGCTGCGAAATCCCATTCCGCCATGGTGTATACCTTTTTCACGTCTTTGAAAATTGCCCCCAAGTCAGTTAGCACCTTTGAATAATTTAACAAGTCCTCGGGCACACACAGTGTAGTCAAAACACGGTGGGCATCTCCCGTTAATTTCGTGGATAAAACTTCAACCCAAAATTGTTGCAGTAAACTCGGGTCAGCCACTGACAGTGCGGCCATTTGGGCCGTTCTTTTCCATTCCGTGTAAGTCAATTGGTCGGTTTTGTTAGCAAATGTCGGGATTTTATCCATAAGGTGGGGTTTAGCTAACATCCAATAATTCAGCAGATCAGCCCTAGGTGTGTGCGCCACTGCGCCTGGTAACTTGGTTAAGTCCCGAACTAACCAGGGGTCTTTGTTTTGGGGTCCCGCGCCCGTCGTCAACTCCTCTGGCAATTGATTTGGTTGTTTGTTTCCGGTTTCATTTGATGTTTCCTTGGGCAACGCGGTGGTCGCAGGTGTCGCTTGCATGTTGCCGGTGCCTACGTCCTGCGCTTGAGCGTTGGTGCCCGCATCGCCCTGAGTGCTTTTCAATGCGTTTAACGCGTTTAACGCGTTGAATCGTGACTGTAAATCATTAAAGGCTTTCTGCAAATTTTCGGTAGTGTTTTCTGGGACTGTTGGTGCGGTGATCTCCCGTATGGGTGGGGTATTTGGCGGCGTGCCATACCTTTCCGCCCAGCTTAAATCGCGGCCGCAGGCACTGTCCTGCAACCATTGCCTTAAGTGCCATCCCTTCAGAATTGGGACGCCTTGCACAGGCGACACGTGGTTAGAGAAGCTAGCAAATTTAACTAGCTGTCTTTGGGCAGGTGCGCTCTCCCTCATAAAGGCAGAGTGATGACAAGTTTGTTCGCAAGTTTATGACATTTATTCGACCCTGATTACTGCCCAAGTGGCTATACTTATACAATCACAAAAGGAACTAAGTAACGTACATTTCACGGATCTCACATTATGATCTATATGAAGTGGGTAAAATTGACAAAACTTTGGATCGAAGAACTGAAAGGCACGCTCTGTCAACTGCAGTTGACAAACACCTTTTTCCGGTCAACTCAGATGCCAATCAAACTTGATTTGGGTTTACTAAATATTTAATTAACTTTCAGTAGACTAGGTAGGTAGTGTGGCATCCGCTAATATGACACACATGGCATGGGTATGTTATTTTCACATGGTCACTTTTAATTAGCAATATTTTTAATTACTTGAAGCCACTTGTTCCGCGCGATATTCCTTTCACATTTCTAATTTCTATTAGGTAAAAAATTACAGACCCAATTACCCAGGAGTGGGAATGGTGATGTAAAAGCGTCATGGCGCTAGCGCCAAAGCTATTTTGATGTGGCGCCATCGGCACTTGGTACCATGCCCATGAAAAGTGCTTGGCGCTATTTTTGACCAGCGCCAGGAACAAAATGCGTGGCGCTGGCGCTTTGCGCTAGCACCAAATCAAATTCGAGGGATTTTTCGAGGAGGGGGATTATTTTTCCCTCACTCGTCTTACAGGGGGAGGGGTATTCGAGGGGGAAATTATTCAAGGGGGAACTATTCAAGCAAATACGGTACATACTTTTATAAGTCTAGACGTTAACACATATCAGTCATCGTTGCATTTTTCTACCTCAGCGTACGTAAATAGAGACGAATTAGTACTGGGAGTTCGAAAAACTTCTAGCGAAGTAATACCCTCCTCCTTTAACCCCACTCAAAATTTCCACTATGAAAAAATAAACCCCCTGGGGGTATTTCAAGGAAATACGGTACGTATTTATCGAGTAAATGTAAATAGGTACGTATTTAGTGTTAATAACCTATGGTATTTGCTTGAAAATTCCACTGACGAATTATTTTTTCGTCAGATCTCTTTGAGGGGGAACTATTCAGGAGGAGGAATTTTTCATGGTGGGAATTAGTAAGTTTCAAGCGTGTTTCTATGATCTGTCTAGAGGGAGAATTATTCGAGGTGGAAATCGGTCAGGTGGGGAATTATTCAAGCAAATGGGCGAGTATAATGCGCGCAAGCGTAGTGTGCAACACCCGGGGCCAGTCCCAAGCCCTGTAATGTGTAAAGTAAAGTGTCAAATGTAAAGTCAAATGCAAAGTACTTTACTGTCAATTGTAAACTCAAATAAAGTAAAGTGTCAAAGTAAAGTGTCAATCAAAACCAGGGTTGGCAAAATCTCAGAAAGAAGGAAATTAAATAAAAATGGAAAATTGAAGAATAAAATAAAATGAAACATGGATAAAATAAAAGTAAAATACAATGTTTATACAATTTTACTACAATTTTAGTAAAAATAATTTCACAAAAACCAATCCTGGTCATGAACTAACATAAAAAAATAAAAATAAATAGAAAATTGAAGAACAAAATATGAATAAAATACAATTTTTATACAATTTTACTACACGTTTAGTAAAAAGAATTTTACTAAAACCAACCCTGATCAAAACAAAAAAGAAAAGATTTTATTACTGAACTTAGCATGACAATTGCCAGTTGGATGTGCATTTGACTTACAATTGACTCTTTACTTTGCACTTTGCAGGGCTCGGGACTGGCCCGGTTGGATGCGAGTGCAGCGCAACACTCTGCTGTGCTCAGCGATGCAGCCAGGCGTGGCCATAGGGGATTTTGGGGTTAGCATTTTGGGTGGGGGGTTAGCCAGTCAGCACGCGTTAATAACTCGGGAACCACTTGGCGAAAAATGTTGAAATTTGGATATGTTATGGTTTCAGATCGGGGCTCTTCCAGATTTCGACGATTTCTGTCTACGACCCCCCAGACCGGAGATAGGGGGGGTCTATAAAAACACTGTAATTTGCGTTTTTTTGGGTGTCGCCAAGAACATGCAACTTTGAACATCAATAGCGCGGTCATTTGTGAACCGATTTTATTCATTAAAATGTTAAAATGATCACAAATGTTCGGAGAGTTCATTTCTGAGGTCTCAAATCGGAGAGACACATTTGTTTATATATCGATTTAGCCCGATTTCGAAATGCAAAATTTCCGCAAAAGTTTGCTTTTTGAACATGCTAACATATTCTCCTGATCGAGAGAAACTTAATGAAACAACAATGAGATCGATATCTCTTTCCGATCAAAAGTTATGGCGCTTCAAACTTTTCCCTCCCATCCGCATAAATAAGCACATGCATGCAACTTCAAAACTCCATATCTCGGCCATTTCTCAGCCGATTTTCACTGATGAACACTTCAAATGATCAGAATAACATGGAGATTTCATTTTTAGGACCAGATTATCCCTATATTGCAGCAGATTCCCCCTACAAGAAATTAATGCGAACTCTTGAATTTAATTGTCATAATGAAAATGCATACAAATAAACTGTGGATAAAAATGATATTTACATGTCACTCTGATCATTTGAAGTGTTCATCAGTGAAAATCGGCTGAGAAATGGCCGAGATATGGAGTTTTGAAGTTGCATGCATGTGCTTATTTATGTGGATGGGAGGGAAAAGTTTGAAGCGCCATAACTTTTGATCATTTTTGTTTCATTGGGTTACTCTCGATCAGGAGAATAGGATAGCATGCTCAAAAAGCAAACTTTTGCGAAAATTTTGCTTTTCGAAATCGGGCTAAATCGATATATAAACAAATGTGTATCTCCGATTTGACCTCAGAAATGAACTCTCCGAACATTTGTGATCATTTTAACATTTTAATGACTAAAATCGGTTCACAAATGACCGAGATATTGATGTTCAAAGTTTGCATGTTCTCGGCGACACCCAAAAAAAACGCAAATGACAGTGTTTTTTGCCCCCCCCCTATCTCCGGTCTGGGGGGTCGTAGAAAAAAATCGTCGAAATCTGGAAGAGGCCCGATCTGAAACCATAACATATCCAAATTTCAACATTTTTCGCCAAGTGGTTCCCGAGTTATTAACGCGTGCTGACCGGCTGACCCCCCCCCCCCCAAAATGCTAACTCCAAAATCCCCTATGGGCGTGGCTCAGCAGCTCCAGGCCACCACTGCGAGCACTTCAGGTGCTCTGCTCCTTTCACATATTTATTTATTCGTCCGCAGCAGGAAATGCTATATGCGCAATTACAAATTGTACCCGCAAGAGTAAATCATTATTGCTAACACCGACCATTTTTGACTCATATTTTCGGAATATTTTTCACTGATAAAAATATTGCGCTATCCTAACTATCAATGCTAAATTCAACGCTAATACATCTAACGTGTCAGAATTCGTTAAAATTCCATTTAAAACTGAGTATTTTATGAAGAACAAAGGTGTACGCGTAAAATAGAGCGGGTTTGTAATGTATACCTAAATTGATCGGCGAAATTTTTGGCCAACATTGCAATTGATGTTTTGCACACATGGCGCAAAATGTCAACAGTTTACTATGGCACAGCATTCTGGACCACTGGTCATTTGCACTATTTGTGCTTCTATGTTTCGGGTCCGTGTTCACGACGCCCACGATGCACCGGAGTTATGTGAGTTCAACTAAATTTATTAGCATTATGCCATCTGTTTGTGATTTATTTTTTATAATATCCATTTTTTGAAATTTTTATAATATCCATCTTTAAGTATTTCTTGGAATAACCCCCCCCCCCTAGAAATACCCTCAGGTTTGAGCGAGCTGACCTAATAATAAACCCCCCTTGATAACCTCCATTTTACACATGATGTAAATATTTACGCAAATTTACGCTTTGTGTACATCATGTATAAAATGCACATGGCATATTAAATTATTGCTGCCAATTTGCATAGCAGCTACACATGTCTGTGGATATAGGAAGGTACCTACCTATATAAATATTTACCGTATTTCCGCGAAATACCCCAGGAGGTTTTTTTCAGAGTAGAAATTTTGAGGGATGATTAAACGAGAGGGTGGGGGGTATTTCAAGAGGGGCGGTCTATTTTTTCGCCGGAACATTTTTTTAACTCGCAGTTCGTATTTCTTGTGTGTAACGTACGTAGAAGTAGAAAAATCATACCATTAAGCAGCAACATTAACCATCATAGGTATACACTCGCTATCGAGGCTGCGTAGAACAAACCCTCCGACAAACCTACGACAACAATATAATAAAAATATAAATATAAAATAGTGCATTATTGCGTAATCTATAAAAATTTATTATTGTTCCATGTAATGGGGTCGATCAAATAATAATCAATTGAGGCATCCGATCTATCTACTTATTGGTTTTCATCCCAAAATATTGTTTGACAAAAATCACAATTTTTGTCTTCACAAAGAATCCGTGTAAACACTTACACTTTTTTTACACTTTCCTAGGTATTTTTAAAATACCTTACACTTTTGGTATCCATACTCAAAATTTGGAAAGTGTATTTACACTTACACTTACTCTGATATACGCCCCACAGCTGTAGTTATGGCATCCACAGTGGGGTACCATGTGGGTGCTGAACATGTCGTGGACGGCAAAAATTGCAACATAAAAACATTTGTGTTCAGCGACCCACACTTATGTGAGTCGCCAACCCCCCCCCCCCCCTTTGCCGGGGCATGGTAAAGGAGGGTGTGACGCCTGTATACAGGGACGTATCCAGGATTTTTGAGCGGGGGGGCTGCTTGTTTACGGGGGCCGGCGAACGGGGGGGGGGGCTCAGCCCCCCCCCCTAAAATTTTTCCCTATATAGGGACGGAAAAGCGTTTTGGCGCTAGCGCCATACAAAGGCACCATTCCATGGCGCTATTGGCGTTGGCGCCAGCGCCAGGAACCGCTTTAAATGTATGTAAAATGCATACATATTCAGCGAAAATAGCAAAAATGGGTTTTATTTCCGAGTATATTGGTTTACAGGGGCCGATCCGCTGAAAATACAATGCATGGGGACGAAATTGCGCGCTTGCGCGCAAAATTTTTAAGAAACATCTGAAAATATATAGGACAAGTTGCATTTTCCGGGACTTTTTGGGTCTCACCCCGGGAAGGGGGGGGCTGCAGCCCCCCCCCCACCCCCCCCTGGATACGTCCTTGCCTGTATACCCCTCAGGTATCAGCTCCATATCTCGTGCACAGCTGCAGATATGGGACTCGTAAAAAATAGAAAATCGGTGCTCAACCTGATGCGGCAGGTCTTGCGTAATCAATTTTCCCTGGAATTTTTTATCCAGATTCAACATGAAGACACGAAAATATTTACTTTTCGCAGCGCGACGTACGGGTCAAATCGCTGAACAGCAAATCCGTTTTGCAGGTGCGTAAAATTTCCCTCTGTAGTGTAAAATCCACGCCAAAAATACACAGCACAATGGGAAAAAAACCTACTGGCGCTCTTTCCAAAAAACGCTGTCAGCGGTAGTGATGGAAAAGGCGCCGGGACAAATGGCACCGCACCGGCACCTCTGCCAGTTCTCAGAAAGGGCACCTGGGGCAGTGCAAAGCCCTGTAAAGTGTAAAGTAAAGTGTCAAATGTAAAGTCAAATGCAAAGTAAAGTGTCAATCAAAACAAAAAAGAAAAGATTTTATTACTGAACTTTGCATGACAATTGACAGTTTACTTTGCATTTGACTTTACATTTGACACTTAACTTTACACTTTACAGGGCTTGGGACTGCCACCTGGCACCATGGGCACTGGCAAAAAAGGTCACCGCACCGCACCGGCACCGGTGCCAACGATATTTCATGGAGCCTAACATGAAAATGTTAAAATGTATAAAAAAACATGGAAATAGGGACAATGATACTAGCAAACACCAAAATGTAAAACAACATTGAGTTTCAACTGCTCTATCACATGCAACAATCAGTTACTTCTACAAATAAAAATTTTTAGTGCACAAAAGTCATTTAAATTTTAACATGATTGATTGTGATTTCGTTTTATCAATGTGTGACACGATGTGAAAAGCATAAAAATGTAAATGACAGCCGCTTATCATTTCTTCGGACATATTGTACAAACTAAATACAGTTTTCACGCAAAAGTAACGGTAAAAACTAGTGTGTGTAGTGCCAATCATAGTTGTTATAGTGTATTTACGTTTACTCGATAAATACGGATACTCGAGTACTTCGTAAATAAGTTTACGTTTCCTGCAGAGAAGAATACTCGTACTCACTTACTCACGTACTTTTCCAAAGTACGCGAGTACAGAAAACGTATTTCAAACACCCTTTTTATCAGCTTTTCAAGGCATTAAGGAAAAAAAGGGAGAGAAAAGCCAAAAATAGCGAAAAAAAATATTCAAAATAGCACAAAAATAGGTAGGCAAAAACACATTAAATAGTGAATTCGATGGTGAAGAAGTTCGAAAATTAGTGATTTTGAGCGAAAGTTGGTGCAAAATTTCAAATAAATACCCAATTTTACCGGGACAAAAGTAATTTACTCACATTTACTCATGCGTAAAAGTAAAAAATAAATACTTTACGTTTTCTGTACTCACCTGTGAGTAAAAAAAATACTTAATGTTTACGTTTACTTTTGAAAAAGTTGAGTACTTCAACAAGTGTGGTGCCAATGGCGTGCACATGCAGTAGAAGGACATTTAGCGCAGGCGTACGCCCGACTGAATGCGCAAATGGCTCGGCTGGGCGCGACGCAGCGCGGCACCTGGAGGCAGCTGGGCAGCCTGCCCGTGCGTCTTGTCAAATGGCCATTTCGGTGTTGGCACAGCTCCAATTTTTTACACTTGCACACTTGCACACCAAACAAGGGCTATACACTGAGAAATATGCGCGCAAAGAAATCACACAAGTGAATACAAAGAAAAGTTGTGAATAACATGAAAAACGAGCAGAAAAATTGCCAGAATTGCTATGGTGGCTAAGGATGTCAAACCATTTCAAAAAACTATTTTCAGTTTTTAAGTATTCTTTGAAAAAAGTTTACAAATGTCAATTTTTTTGAAAAAAGTTTTTGAATTTAATTTTCAAAAATTTTCGAATCCTTTTGACTACTTTTTGAATTTTTGATATTTTTGGCTGCTTTTCAAAAAAAAATTTTCACAAAGTTATTGCATTTTTTACTGAATTTAGAATGCATCTTTTTGTGTTGCAGCTTTTCAAACTGTTACTGCAGACAGATTTACACATTCATGTTCTGCTGCTATGAACAGATGCTTGTGAAATTGGTGTTCATAATTGCGTTTCTGCATTTTATACACAATTTCAACCAAAAATATTGAGAGAAAGAACAAATTCGGAAACTTTTTTGAATTTTTGAATTTTCAGATTTTTCTAATAATAAATCAAATTTTAAGTGTTTTTTTCTAGCAGGGAAATAAAAATTTGAAATTTCCTAAAAAATTAAAAACATTCTCAAATTTTTGAATCTTTGTTTGCAATCGTTAATGGGGGCATAATATCTAAACTATTTACCTTATCCGATGTAGAAAAAACCTTGCTCATATTAAAAAAAGTTTGGATGAAATTTCTTATCAAACAACCAATAACAAAATTACAGTCTAACGATGGCACCCATGAGAAACGCCATATAGAACTTGGACCTCCGGCATTATGGCTGAAGTAAAAAGTGTGATGGCACTGTGGTAGTGATGGAATGGCGCCATGGCGCTGGCGCCATTTGAGGGCGCCAAAGGGCGCCGCGCCATGGCGCCATTGGCGCTTGGCGCCCTTTTTCTGTGGCGCCCTTGGCGCTTGGCGCCCACTTTCTGAAAGGCGCCATGGCGCCCTTGGCGCTTGGCGCCCTTTCTCCGTGGCGCCCTTGGCGCCTGGCGCCCTGCCCTAAAAGGGCGCCAAAATGGCGCCAGCATGGTTTCAAGGTGAGTGCTGCGTGTATGAATAAAAAAGAAAAAACGGGTCTGTGAATGATCAAAATTCACTGGAAAATAGACAAAGTGGTGTGAGTGGATGTATATGTTTCATCCAATTTTTATCAGATGCGTGTAACGGATCAGAAGCTGAGCATGATAGACCGGTGAACTTGCAAACTCGTAAATCAACGGATTGAAATTATCGTAATTCCGTTGTCGTCCGCTTCAAGAAAACATAAATTGGAAAATCTATTTGATGTGCATTCATTGTTTTGTCGAATGAGAATTTTCAAAGTGTTTGAATTGAATTTCACGTGTGAATGCTGTTTTTGCACAAAAGTTTGTTGCTAGTCTCATTTTTGCTGATTACATCCTGGAGAACATGAATAAAGAAGTGAATGTGTGCACTACAGTGCTGGAGAAGCATTTTTAGCACACGCAGGGTATTCTACTCGCTTTTTTATCCTGGCGCCAGTGGCGCCTGGCGCCCTTCTTTTCAATTGGCGCCATGGCGCCCTTGGCGCTTGGCGCCCTCTTTCCGTGGCGCCTGGCGCCCACTTTCCGAATGGCGCCATGGCGCCCTTGGCGCTTGGCGCCCTTTTTACTGGCGCTTTTCCATCACTACACTGTGGGCGCCATTGACCGTGGTGCCATGGACGATATGGGGACTTCCGTTCCAAAAGTTCACAAGCAGGGTTGGTTTTATAAAAATCATTTGTATACAAATTGTATAAAAATTGTATAAAAATGTATTTTATTTTAATTTTATTCTTGTTTCATTTTATTTTTTTTTATTTTATTCCAAAATAATAATAAAATAATAAAATGGACCATTTTACAAAAATTTTACAGAAATTTTACAAAAAAATCAGAATCTTGCATGCAAGGTCAGAAAAATGTGATAATTAGACCTAAACACAAAAAACGTGTGACAAATTTTTCCATTACTTTGCAAAAGTTGCATGCAGTAGGTATTGTTAGCTAGTTGGAAGTGTTAAGTTACAATTATCGATAAGAATGGTTTGCATTTTCAGTAGAGGGATTACTGGAGTGTGCTGGGCGCATTTGTAAAACCTCATGCAACGTGTTAATTGTCATGACAAATGTAGTAAAGGGTCGATTGGCATCTCAAATGTCAAGCAAAGTATAATTGTCATGACAAATGTCTTGCAGAGTGTAAATTGTGTATCTGAATCTTATGTTTTGGTATCCAAACCTTATATTTTGGTATCCAAATCTTATGTTTTTGTATCCAAATGTTCACATAAGATTTGCTTACAAAAACAACAAGATTTCGATACAAAAGATAAGATTTGGATACAATTTGATTCACAGTTTCCACTTATATTTGTCATGACAATTGACACTTACTTAACATTTTCATGAAAATTGACACTTTCCATTCCATTTCATATGACATTTTGACACTTTACATGGCTTGGGACTGCCCCAGCTCCGCAAATGAACAGGTTGAACTATAAACAACAGCACAAAATTATACAAAAAATATGAATTTTTATACAATTTTTACAAAAATATGAATTTGTATACAATTTTACAAAAATTTGAATTTTTATACAATTTTTATTTTTATTTTGAAATTTTCCATTTTATTTTATTTTATTTTATTCTTCAATTTTCAATTTTATTTTTATTTTATTTTTATTCTTTTCTGAGATTTTGCCAACCCTGTTCACAAGCGTTAAATCCAGAAAAATCGAGTTAGCTGTGGATTCGACATCCACGTATAATTCTGCCCATTTTGGTAAAAAAATCAGTGTTATAGTCCATTTCGTTCCCGAGATACAGTGGTACCGTTTTTCAGAAAAATCACAATTTTCATATCGAAAGTGCACATATCCATCTCAGATCCCCTACGAAAAACAGGACTTTCATTTCGTAAGTGCACATATCCATGTCGGACCACCGGAGTTTCATTTCATAAGTGCACATATCCAAAAAATAGTTTCATTTCCAAAAGTGCACGCGTGCTCCGGATCGCTCGCGAAGAGCCGGCCGGATTTCCCATACAAAATAAAGTTTCATTTCCAAATGTGCATACGTGAATTTACAAATTTATTTTGCTCTACAAATCGAGTACAGGTATAAATATAGATCAGAAAATTTAGGTTTGTGTACTTCTCGAAAAGGGCTTCTCAGTGGTGTAATTGGTTTTGCCCTGCGATGCACCGTTAGGAAGTTATGTACCGTATTTCTCCGTGTAAACCGCCATATATAACCATGTATAACGCCCCGGGCGTTGTGCACGGGGGGGGGGCGGTTTACACGGAGAAATACGGTACATGTCAACTTCAAATTTTCAAATTTACTCCTTATTTTGGGTGGTTTACAAAATATGACATAACTCCCAAAATATTTACCAGCCGACAAACTTTAGGGTTACAAAAATTGTAGACAAATGTCGGAGATATCTGAAAAGTGCAGGGCAAGCTTTGTCGCCCAAACATGGCGCTGCCGGGCCAGCGCCAAACTTTAAAATGCGATTTTGAAAAATCGAAAAATCTGGATATGTTAACTTTTGGAATGAAAGTCCCCATATATAGAAAGAGTGCAAAAGTGCACTTGCCTCAGGCGGGAATCCTGCATTGGCTGGCCCTGTTTGAGTCTAAAGGCCCCCTGTTCGATCCACAGTGGCGGCGCCAGTTGGCGAAGCTAGTTGGTGTTGCTCGTTTATTGGCATAATCATAAGCGTAAATATAAATACCCATTTACCCAGGTATTTTGGGTAAGCGTAAATACACTTTCACAACTCTGATGTAGCATCTTCAAATAGCCAGCTACTTTCAATAAAATTGGCGACGATTGGCGCCTTGCACCATAGGTCTGGCATTTTTCAGCTCACTAATCAAAAGTTCACAACCTCAACACCAAAAATGCCCATTTTACAAGTCACAATCCACCTGGGTGATGCTGACAGCAAGAAATCCGGGTCAAAATTGAGTCAAAATCGAGCCAGTGCTGAATCTCCAGGCCACGGGTTGTATGCCTTCCAATTGAACATTGTGAGAAGAAATCAAGTGCAAGCGATCAAACCATATTCGTACATACCATAGTTCTACTAATATATCGCATATTTACGATACCTTTAAACCACAGTTGTTAAATTGTACATACATTTACTTGAAAGATACACGTACGCTAGTACGCGGTAAAAAGTAAAAAGTAGTGTAAACACTCTTTAAAGTACACGCTTACAGAGAAAATGTAAACTGCGTTTGGATCAAGTCCGGCAGTCACTTTTTGAACGGACTTCTGACGCCACAACTCACGCTATGGGGGGAGTTGAGAGTTGAAATTTGGGGGGAATTTAGCCGACATTCCCCCCTACTATATACACCAACGCAGATGCGACTGCGACCCGTTTTAGTGTGAGTTGCCGTATATTCGAAAAAAATTGATCGGTTTTCGCTGTCCGGATCAAGTCCGGCACCCAGTGGTTCTTCACCACTTATGGGGCCGTAACTCCAGATACACAAACACGATGAATCTGAAACTTGGGGGGGTTAAAAATGACATATACCTCTTACTGTACACAGGATGACGAGCGCCACTGACACACAATAAGTGCCGCTCGCCGCGTATCATGCGTTTTTATAGATGCACTGTCCGCATCCAGGCTGATTGACACTCCTGGATTTTCATCAAGAAAAATGGCTAGTTTATGCTATATTTACATTCCTACAGTACCATACAATACTGTACAATGCTGTGAAATTTCCTGTCCAGTGTGAATATCTGACCTTCCTCGAGTTGCACACAAAAAAATACACTTAAAATCGATTTTTTGTAAGACACTTTAAAAGTTGGTTTATGATGCCCTCTTGGGGATAGTTTAAGGTATAAAGTTTCGTAAAAGACCTTACCCCAAAAATGTCCTGCTAACGAATTTTGATGGGGGTCAATGCGATGACATCACCTATGACATCATTGCAGTAGAGATTTGTACCACAATGATGTCATAGGTGACATCACCAAATTGACACCCATTAAAATTCTTAAGCAGGGCATTTTTGGAGTAAGGTCTTTTACACAACTTTATACCTTAAACTATCCCCAAGAGGGCATTCTAAACCAACTTTTAAAGTGTCTAACAAAAAATCGATTTAAAGTGTATTTTAAGTATGCAACTCAAGGGAGGTCAGAAATTCTGTTGATCAGCACTGGACAGTAAATTTCGCTGTTTTCTGCAGTATGGTATGGTACTGCAGAATTGTAAAACATACAAACAAAAACTGTTTACTGTAAATATCATGATAACAGTATGGTTGTTAAATTTTACATTATCATACCTACTGTAAATTCAAATACCCATCAATTGTGCAGGTGGAAACCATTCACTGACGCTGGACATGGTCGCTTCAGGGCGCGTCAAGACGAGCAGAATTAACACAAGTTGCTGATTTAACTCAGGGGTCACTTGACTTCTTTCTGAAAAAAAGTTATCGGGTGCCTGGCCGGATGCGGACAGTGCGTCCATAAAAAAACGCATGATACGCGGCGAGCGGCACTTATTGTGTGTCAGTGGTGCTCGTCATCCTGTGTACAGTAAGAGGTACATGTCATTTTTAACCCCCCCCCCCCAAGTTTCAGATTCATCGTGTTTGTGTATCTGGAGTTACGGCCCCCTAAGTGGTGAAGAACCACTGGGTGCCGGACTTGATCCGGACAGCGAAAACCGATCATTTTTTTCGAATATACGGCAACTCACACTAAAACGGGTCGCAGTCGCATCTGCGTTGGTTTATATAGTAGGGGGGAATGTCGGCTAAATTCCCCCCAAATTTCAACTCTCAACTCCCCCCATAGCATGAGTTATAGCGTCATGAGTCCGTTCAAAAAGTGACTGCCGGACTTGATCCGAACGCAGTTTATATTCTGTTGCTAAAATAAGAAAATTTTGAAGAAATCATATCATTTTTCTAAAAAATACCAAATAAAAACATAAAAATCATAAGAAACATAACATGATCATTTTAAGAAAAGTTCAGTAATTCTAAACAACTCTGCTTTACCTTGCGGCTTGCACGCGGGTTTCTCTGAAAAAATTGGGAAAATTCAATGCTGTTAAAACATCAATGTAAAATTTTTTCACAGAAATGTATTTTTTTAGCTTTTAACAAAAATTGCGTTTTCAAACAATCATTGACACGTTTGCAACATGACGCATAAATAAGTGCGAGCTCAGGTGCAGTCCCAAGCCCTGTAAAGTGTAAAGTAAAGTGTCAAATGTAAAGTCAAATGCGAAGTCAAATGTCAAATGTAAAGTCAAATGCAAAGTAAACTGTCAATTGTCATGCAAAGTTCAGTAATAAAATAATATCTTTTTTGTGTTGATTGACACTTTACTTTGCATTCGACTTTACATTTGACACTTTACTTTACACTTTACAGGGCTTGGGACTGCCCCCATGTTTCTACCAACTAATTCCATGAAATATGCTTTATTGGCGGTGCACACACTAGTTGATATTTACATGATTGCGTCAACAGGTGCCAGTTCCGCAAATTGAGAAGTGACAAGTAAAATGGCAAATGCGAAGTAAATTGCCAAAGTGAAGTGAAATGACAAGTAAATTGGCAAAACTGAAGTAGGTAATAAAGTAATCACCTCCAAAATCACTAGTTCATGCGTCTAACTGCCTATTTTCAGCTATTTTAAGTACTATATGCTCTTGTATACTCATTTTGAGCTATTTTACACCTACTTTTAGTGATTTTTCTCCCTTTTCCTCCTTCTATGCCCCGAAAAAGCCTATATATCGAACCACCACAACCCCCCCCCAGAAAATTTTTCAGCTATCTATCAGAGTTGTTAAAATACCGGTATTTTTGGAAAGTGTAAGTGTAAGTGTAAATACACTTTCCAAATTTTGAGTATGCATACTAAAAGTGTAAGGTATTTTAAAAATACCTAGGAAAGTGTAAAAAAAGTGTAAGTGTAAAAAATTTTTTTTGAATGAGCACTCACTGTTGAGCATTAGAAAACACCGCTGTTCTCCCCTTTAGATCAATTTATTATTTTCATGTATTACTTCACATTTTACAGCCTTTTATGAAACATTTCAGACTGTAACAAATACTGTAGTGGTATGAAGTTCCCTAATAATGGCAGTTTTTCAGTGTTGATATTTTACTGATTAAGCAATGCGATACACACTGTTTAAATGCAAGAATGGATATGCAGCCAATGTCAATGCAAAAGTTGACTTTGTGTCCAGCTGGTGAATTTCCATTGATCTTGTCCTTTTTACAAAAGTATGATGAAACTGTAGAATACCATGAGTACTGATCAAAGGTTGTAGATCGAAGGATAATTGTACATTTGCCATATTTTCTACATTCAATGCATTTTTTGTACATGACCCTATTTTATGCTTTCTCGAAAGCATAAAACAGGGCCATCTGAAAGAAAAAAATACACTTTCTGTACCCGGGTATTTTGCCCAGGAAAGTGTAAAAAAAGTGTATGGGTATTTTTTGAAAGTGTAAGTGTAAGTGTAAATATAAATACCCATTTACCCGGGTATTTCGGGTAAGTGTAAATACACTTTCGCAACTCTGCTATCTATCCCTCCGGAGGAGCAATTTGCTATCTATCCAACCACTCGGAGGGTCAAAATTCAAGATACCCCTGATTCATGCTTGTGTATTATATTTAAACCTATCCTTAACAGATAACTTTTGTACATTTTAATAGATAATGCTAAATTCTACAATGTGCTTTTTTGTACCACATGTTTGTGTGTACAGAAAAAAAGTGTACTTTGGTGGGTGAAAATGATTCTATTTTCGTCTTGTCAACCTACATAATGTATTAGCTCTGTATGCTTTAGTATATGTATCTACATGTAAATAATTTTGATTTGTTTATGTTTACACTTTTTAGCTAAATATTGTTTCTACCTTCTTTACGCGTTTTTCTTATTCAACTGTCGTTATTCAGCCCCATTCCAAAGTACTTCTCTCTTCTCATTTGTGTGACTTCATAAATACATATCTTTCCTATACAACTATATGGGATAAATGTTCACATGATATTTATGAAAATCGTTTTTGGCATGGTCAATAAAAATAAAAATAATAAAATTCAAAATGCCCACTATATGTCCGGCTGAAAAGTCCCTGGGCAGTAGTCGCCATTCGCGCTAGGGGTAAGCTATGGTCATAAAATTTGAACACGTTAACATATCAGGTGTTATGAGTTTGCGCCCAAAATTGCACCCCTCTAGCTCCACCCATTGCGGAACTGTGGGGGTTACAATTTCGGCCATTTTGTACTGATGTACAAATGGTGCTCTATCTGAATACTGCTTTAAGTTGTGATCATGAAATTTTGGCTAGTGTAAGCCAGTGTGTTGGCAATGTGCCAGCACTAACCAACATTAGCTATGATATCATAAGCCTAGTCTATATTGTCATTACTGTCACTACTCTCACTACCAAATTCATCATTCTGCCTCTAAGGTTGGTCAATACAGGTTAATACAGGGGGCGTTTTTCATGCACACTGCTGTTGAACACAGGTAATGTGTCCACTACAGATTAGTAATGAAACACAAATGAAATTTAATTAACATAATTATTTACTGCACATTTCAAAACAACATTAAAATCACTGCAATATTTACAACATGATCTCAGATGATCACCAAAAACATCCATCACAGTTCCCACGTTTCTTGCACATCACCCTGATCTGCATATTAATTTTACCTTAATAGGAATGATGTTGATAAAAGTGTTGAATACTATCAGCACATTGCCAACACTGGTGGTACACTCGCCAAAGTTTCATGATCACAACTGAAAGCAGCGTTGAGCTAGAGCACCATGTGTACATCAGTACAAAATCAACGAAATTGTAACCCCCACAGTTCCGCAGTGGGTGGAGCTAGAGGGGTCAAATTTTAGGTGAAAACTCAAAACACCTGATATATTCACGTGTTAAAATGACCATAGCTTACCCCTAGCGCGAATGGCGAGCACTGCCCGGGGACTTTTCAGCCCGACCATGGATATACACATATATACCATTCATTCATACAAACACCATCTATGCCAAGTTTGCCACAAAGTTTTTATCTGATGCTGGACGTCATAAATATAATATCCAGCTGTAATATGGGGGTGGATCTGACACGTTTGGGGGATATACCCTGTCGTTGAAAAAAAACCTTTTTCGGCCATCCCGAGCTGTACTACATAACAATTGGAAGACACACCCTAGACAAGTGCCAGAATCTTTTGATCTTATTGTTTACTCACTTTTCAACACACTTGTAAACCAGATTTACAAGTGAGTATAAAAAAGTGAGTAAACATCAAGATCAAAACATCTGGCACTTGTCTCGGGGGAATCTGTGTACTATTCTACACTACAGCACATCATTATATGACATTTTATAGTACTATTTCATACTGTAAATGTGAAAAGTACCAATTCACACTTATCACAATATTTGGTGCCCATTTTTTGGTGAAACTGGATTGGACAGTGAAAGTTGAGAAACAAATGTTGTTGTGTCTTTCATGACAGCCCACGCACAAGTGGGTCGCTCCCATCCTCTGTATAGCAGTGGGGGGATATCAGGTACATCCCCAAAACAAAATTATTTAGCTTGCTCCCATAGTATACTTAAGTATCGGCCTAGTTTTTCCACAAAAACCACTGAGTGGCAAACTTGGCGTGGACGGCCAACTTCGCAAAAAACTTTGCAGTGGGGGATGTTCGGTTCACCCCCCCCCCAAAAAAAAAAAAAAAATTCGAGACTATACGCCTCCCATAGCTGGCGATATAACGTCCAGCATCAAATAAGAAAATGGGTGGCAAACTTAGCGTAGGTGGTGTTTATATGTAAACAGGGGACACGCCAGGTCCGCCACCTAGCTTCTGAGTCAGTGCCAGTGGCCATATCTCCAGCTGTAGTGGGGGGATTTTTTCGAAATTTTGGGGTTATTTACTAGCCATCCCCCACTACTTTATGCGGGCTGGGGGACGTGAGAGTGAGCCACCGTATACATGAATATTTTTTTGAAAAAATCGCTGTCCACTGCAGGTCCGCCACCCCGTGTTGTTACAATATGATGGGCTGCCAAACTGAAACTGTTGGGGGAATCGATCGAAATTTTGAGGGGGTGTACACGACACCCCCCACTACTTTTCACGGAAGGTTGAGCCCCTGGTGACCCCCTTGAGAGTGGACTGCTGAAAAATAAGATGATATTTTTGAGAATTCACTGTCCAGGTTTGGCACTGGACAGCAAAAATAAAAATTACATAAGAATGTCCCTTAGAGGACAATGTATACCACTGCAAAAAGTGTATTAAAAAAGCAAATTTTAAAATGAAAATTTGATCTGGTACGAAAGTGTATTTGACACCCATGCACAAGTTCCAGATTAAATTTCAATTAAAGTAAAAATTTCAATACACACTTTCAAAGCTGGTTTACAATGTCCTCTATGCAGGGGTTTAGTAGGGGGGGTTGAGGGGGGGGGGGTTACCCCCCCCCCCAAATCCGCCAGCTATCTAGCTATCCCAGAGACCTGCTCAGATATCTATCTACCCCTGTGGCAAAATTTTGGGCTACTATCCCCTAACCCCCCCCCCCCTAAATCGGCCAACTATCTACCTATCTGGAGCGATTTTTGGGAAACTAGACCAATTTTTGCTCAAAATCACTATTTTTCATACCTTTATATAGATTTTAACCTCCAAAATCACTAGTTCATGCGTCTAACTGCCTATTTTCAGCTTCTTTTAGTACTATATGTCCTTATATGCCCATTTTTAGCTATTTTCACCTACTTTTAGTGATTTCTCTCCTTTTCCTCCCTTCTATGCCCATATTTTGAACCCCCGCGAACCCCTCCCCCAAAATTTTTTCAGCTATCTATCCCTCCAGAGGAGCGATTTGCTACCTATATGAACCCCCGTAAGGGTCCAAATCTACAAAACCCCTGCCTCTAGGAGATGATTAAAGGTAAAAATTTGTAAAAAACATTGCTCCAAAAATGAACCATGGTGGAGTCAATGGGAGTCACTGTAATGATGTCATCAATTGTGTCATTCCAGAAACAAAATTCGCCTTGTGGGACAGCTTTTGTGTTGACCCCCATCAAATCTCCTCCATGGTTGATTTTTGAAGCAATGTTGTTTATGCGATTTTTTACCTTAAATCATCTCCTAGAGGACATCGTAAACCAGCTTTAAAAGTGTGTATTAAAGATTTGACTTAAATCGACATTTAATCTGGAACTTGTGTATTGGGTGTGAAATACACGTTTGTACCCGTTCAAATTTTCATTTTAAAATTTGCTTTTTTAATACAAACTTTTTACAGTGGTATACATTGTTCTCTAAGAGACATTCTAACGTAATTGTTATTTTTGCTGTCCAGTGCCAAACCTGGACAGCAAATTCTCAAAAATATCATTTTTTTTTTCCAGCAGCCCACTCTCAAGGGGGTCGCCAGGGGGCTGACCCTTCTGCGAAAAGTAGTGGGGGGGTGTCGTGTACACCCCCCCCCCCAAAATTTCGATCAATTCCCCCCAACAGTTCCAGTTTGGCAGCCTATTATATTGAAACAACACGGTGTGGCGGACCTGGCGTGGACAGCAATTTTTTCAAAAAAAATATTCATGTATACGGCAGCCCACACTCAGGTGGGTCGCCGACTTCCCCCAGCCCGCATAAAGTAGTGGAGGGATGTCGAGTATATAACCTCAAAATTTCAAATGAATCCCCCCACTACAGCTGGAGATATGGCAACCGGCACCGACTCAGAAATTAGGTGCCGGACCTGGCGTGTCCCCTGTTTATATACTGAACGTAAACTGCACCCGTGAATTATGGCGCACGGTTGCAAACCAGGGTACAGTTTTAAGTGGACAAGCCCAAAACCGTTTGTAGAATTGAGAAAAAGAAAGTTAATTTCGCCACTTACGGAAATGGCACCAAGAAAAATTTAGTTGGAAATGGTAATTTTAATAGAACGATCGGTGATGCTATAAATTGGCTGCAACACACTGGAATAAAGCAATATCAATTACGATATTATGTGAAATCAGCTGTTCATTTCGTTTTTTATCAGAAGGGAAACAGTTGTTCCGGTACACAAGTTTCATCGGTACAAACCACGGAAAACTATCAAAACGATTTGAAATTCGTGAATTGAAAATGATAAACTTATAAAAAATTCGATATGAATAGGTTTTGGCAATTTTTTGAACCGTATAATCATCATCTGTCTACCCTTGTCTGCTTTGTTTCTGGGAAAGTTTTGTCACGAGTGTTTCTCTGCCCTAGAAATTTTGTATCGCGTCACGTATGATGACTTGTCACTCTGCCCAGTTACCACTTGCGTATTATACGAATCAGATCAAAAGCTCAAAGTTATCGCTAAAATCGCTAAAATGTGCTCCACTGTGCCAATTTTCACCTTCATAATCGCTATTTCCGTTTATATACATGGCTACATAGCTAGTGTGAGCCTATTTTATTCATATTTATAGTAGATTTCGAAGTTTTGGCACCGTGACAAGTCATCATACGGGGACTATTCCATTTGGCTCATACGCCTTATAAAGACTTGGCAGTTGGCCATAACACCGTTTGGATACATCTGTTTGTACACATACATCAGATACATGTGTCAACTGGTGTGTCGGCCGCCATTAGCTACCATTTCCGGTCGCTTACTCGCATTCCGCGGCTACAGAAACCCAGCGTCTTTTACTCTCGTTCGTACAACATCCAATTGTTTCGCAGTGTATCCAATCAAAACTTGGACGAGGGCCAAGTCTTCATAAGTACAGCGATCCGAAATTCTCAACCTTCCACCAAAAAAAAATAAGTAAAATAAACGTCGTTGTCTTAATGACAATGGCATTGGATGTCCACTTAATATACTGGTTTTCATTCACATTCTAGTCGGTAATTAGCGGAACCATGTTCAAAATGCACATACAGATGTTGATTCCTTTTCCACATTGCCGCATGTGTACTTGAAAAATGTCAACCCGTCAACAAAAAGTTTTAGTTGACATGATAACCAGTTGACACTCAGTGTGCGTAGATCAGGGGTAGGAAAGGGGGGGGGGGTTACTTCTATGCCTATATTGAACCCCCGCGAACCCCCCCCACCCCCCCCAGAAAATTTTTCAGCTATCTATCCCTCCGGAGGAGCGATTTTCTATCTATCCAACCCCCCGGAGGGTCGAAATCTAGAATACCCCTGGCGTAGATACAATTTCCGCACAACCTCGCAGGAATTTCCTCACAACCGAAAAGACTAAAATAATTTTCACATCACTATGGCGGACCCGGCGCTGGTGCAGTGCGGCACTTTGCGTCCCATTTTATCCGGTACGGATTGTAATCATATCGACCATTTTGTATCGGGCGTCACTTTGCGATCGTCACGATGATGCGTCTCAAATTATCCGTTGCCCCTGCCCACGAGAAGGGTTGGCATGATCTGGCTTTTCGATAGCCATATTTGATATTTTTTTCTGAAACTCGCTATTCGATATTGATACCAGGCGGGGGGGGGGCGATCCCGGGCGAGACCTGAAAAACTCGGCGTAAATTCAACGTGTGGTACCATTTTTTAGCTATTATGTGAAAAATTTTGGCTGAGGTTTTTTTTCAAAAAAGGTTTCGATGGTCAGGTTAAAAAATCAACGTTTTTAAAACCTTTGAAGAACCCCCGGGCCATCCCTACAGAATAGTAAAAATTGAAGCTTTTACACTAAAAATGCCTCAGAACCAATGAAAACAATCATCAATTTAAATGTATTTTTAAAATTGCATGCGAAAATCTTGCAAAATTTTGGTGTTTTGGTTTTTAAAAATAAAATCAATTTCCACCCTGTGATTAAAAAAAGACGTTTTAAAAAGATCAGGTGAAAAAAATCAAGGGCCATCCCTACTGTCGACTTTTAGAAATCGGTGCACTTAACACATTTCTTGATTTCTTTTTTCAACAAAAGAACCTGCACAAGGTTGAAAAAGTTCTTGCCCCAAAATTTTGCTTTTTCCCAAAAGGGTCAACTTTTACACTATGAGAAAGGGCGTGTAGGGATGGCCAAAAATGTTTTTTTTTAACAACCCTGTTAAAAACAACGTTTTTTTTAAAAAATAAAACGTTTTTTTTTTAAAAAAAGCTCCCAGATATGGTTATGGGTCAACATATACAGGTATATAAGTACTTTGTGGTGTTAAATATAGTCATAGAATATCTGGAGCCATGGGATAGCATTATAAGTAGTAATTTCTGTCAAAAATACCCATTTTTTGTTGAGTTGTTAAGTATATCGCCTTTTATCGAATGTTCGTGACTTCAAGTCAATTTTTACATGGAATAGTGCCTAAATAAAGTTTAAAGAAAGAGCTAATACATTGACAGTGATTTTTCACACTGTAGAAGTAAGTGGGAGCACATTGGGTGGATATTTATATACTACACTGACATATTACGGCTTATTATTACACAATAGCATGACGATTTGGAGTCTTTCACACTAAAAATGCCTCAAAACCAATGAAAAAAACCCACCAATCATAATGTGTATGTGAAATTGCGCGAAAAAATGCAAAATACCTAGTGCATAAGTACAAACTTTTTCGCTGCTGTTTAAAAACCACTGTTTTGATGCCTGTTAAAAAAAACGTTTTTTTGAGAAAAAAACACGTGCCATCCCTAAGGGCGTGTACGTGGAAAAATTATGAAAAATGTGAGGGGCTAGCCACAAATGACGTTTCTGGACCTAACATGAAATTTTCAAAATTTGGACATCGAATTGAACGACAAAAATGATCGAGGTAAAATCAGAATCTTTTTTGATTATAAAATGTCCCAGCTGTTGGAAAGCAGAAATGTAATAAAATTTCCGTTGGAAACACCTAGTATCGCCTAGTAATTTATCATGTTCGATTCATTCAAGAAAGGCAACGAATAATTTCCGGCACATCCGTGTGCCCGACCAAAAATTTATGTCGGCCTGATTAAATTCCGTCCCTGGAAAGTTGGCAGAAAAGAGAAAAAGTCAGCGCACCGTGCACTTGCTCAAATTATCCGAAGTGGCCTTGGCGACTTTACGAAAAGTGATCAGAGGACAAAATGGGACGGACGGGGCAGGTGGCAGTCCCAACCCCTGTAAAGTGTAAAGTAAAGTGTCAAATGTAAAGTCAAATGCAAAGTAAAGTGTCAAATGTAAAGTCAAATGCAAAGTAAACTGTCAATTGTCATGCAGTGTTCAGTAATAAGATCTTTTCTTTTTTGTTTTGATTGACACTTTACTTTGCATTTGACTTTACATTTGACACTTTACTTTACATCTTACAGGGCTTGGGACTGCCCCAGGTGGCAAATTGAAAGTGGTCGTGGGCAAAGATGGCGCCGACTTGAAGATTCTACTTGCTGATCAGGTGTGTTTTCATTTGTTGGCGAGAGCGATGGAATAACGGTTTTCAGCGCTTAAAAAACATTGTTTCAAAGACCTGCTCATTGAGAAAAAAAGATTTTCTATCTAGTATGATTACGCGGGATTTTTGAGCGGGGGGCGGATTGTATACGGAGCCCGGCGAACGGGGGGGGGGTGGCGCCCCCCCCCTAAATTTTGGTCCTATGGTAAAGGAATGGAGCCATGGCATAGGTGGGCACGGACCATGTTGGGCACGTTTGTAATGCTGCTAAACTAATGAAACATACATATTAAATAGAGGTGTCAGGATGTGCGCCGAAAATTTTTTCAAGGTGCACAGAAAATCGCTTTAGAAAAGTGCTATTTCTGACAAATTTTCATGTCCGGCCCGGGAATGGGGGGGCGCCCCCCCCTGCGTACGTCCCTGTATGCATGTAAACCCATCAGTAGGGTTGGGACGATATGACTTTTCAATATCGATATTCGATATTTTTTTCTGAAAGTCGATATTCGATATCGATACGATATGGAATTTCGATATTTTCGATATTTTAGTACAGCGGGGCATATTGTATTTCCATTTGGACACAAACATGGTTGATAATCTTTTTAAATGAGGCTCACAACAGTTGAAATGAGGTAATGAAATAAAAAACAGGATGAATCGAATTATATAAGGTGAAAAATTATGAAGCAAACACTTCAGGTCATACTTGTGACTAGGGGTGGCTTTTTACATTTTTAAAAGGTTGGTATTTTAAAATAAACAGCCAAATTTTTGAGCCATGGTGCCATGCAAAGTTTTGGTGAAATGGTTTCCTTGTGATGCAGTTTGCTGTGTTAATATCATATATTTTGTAAGGATGTGTATACATTACCCTTGATATCCTACTTTTGATAGCTCAATGTGAAAATAACATGGCATTTATAAATGATTTATTACTTTGTGCATTCATAAGCATACGTGTTTGGCTGCAGCATCCACTTTTTGTTGGCTTCAGCCATTTTTTATCGGATCACAAATACCTCAAAAAGAATACCAGAATATCGAAAATATCGAAAAAATGGTCGATATTCGATATTTTTTCAAAATTTTCGATATCGATATTCGATATTTGATATGAAAAAATGGCCGATATCCGATATTCGATATTCGATACGATATATCGTCCCAACCCTACCCATCAGGGGTCTCCTAGGGGTGGGGGCTGCCCCCCAAATCAGCCAGCTATCTCTCTATCTCGGAGGCTGCTCAACTATCTATCTATCCCGAGGCAAATTTTTTGGTTACTTTGGAATTTTTGTGTTCAATATTCTCAAGGTGTACAAGCCGGCACTGTCCCGTTATGCATCACAAACCCATTATGCATCTAGAACCGGCATGCATTTATATAACTATACCTGGCATGCTGAAAATTTGTAATTAAACACATTATCTAGTGATTTTAAGCGTGAAAATCTATAAAAAGTCTGAAAATAAGCGACTTTGGGTAAAAATTAGGGTAAAATTGCTCCAAAGTGCTCCAGATAGCTAGATAGTTAGACAATTTGTGGGGGCTGTTCAGGGGAAGGTAACCACAATAATTTGCCACAAAATGGTTTGGGGTGGGGTAGGGTTGGAAAAAAATCGATTTTAATAATGACCCCGATTTAAAAAAAAATCGATTTTTTAATAAAAATCGCTGGAGTCAAAAAAGTCCTATTTTTCTTTAAAATCACTTAAGAGAGGGATAAAGAGTAAACAAACCCATTAAAAATGATAGCCAGTGTACTATAATGGCTTATGTGGTAAGGTAACTGCTGTAGAGCTTTGGAAAAGCTTGGGAAAAAAATTATTTCAATTTAAAAAGTTATTAGTTTGTTATATTTGCAGTATAAGTCGCATTTCATCGACCATTTGCAATTCTGTTGGTAGGAAATGCATGTTCTTGCTGAGAACACAGCCTAAATCATCCTGGAAATGAACATGAATGCATTTGCATTGATTTTAAATATGAGACCACATAACATAAATGTGTATACTTCCCCTAATGATTCAGTTTACCTTACACGCGTAAAAACATGCAGAAAAAAATTCTACAGAACCAAATTACTCTGCATAAGCAGCGAGAAAAAGGAATGAAGTTATTGGATCGGAAACTGCGCGCTTGCGTGCAATTTTTTTGCATTTTACTTAGTGCTTAAGTACCAAAATTTTTGCCAGCGATTTAAAAAAAAATCGGTTTAGGGGTTGCGATTCAAATCCAAGGACGTATCCAGGGGGGGGCGGGGGGGGGGGGGCTGCAGCCCCCCCCTCCCCGGGGTGAGACCCAAAAAGTCCCGGAAAATGCATATTTTCCTATATATTTTTCAATGTTTCTTAAAAATTTTGCGCGCAAGCGCGCAATTTCTTCCCCATGCATTGTATTTTCAACGGATCGGCCCCTGCGAACCAATATCCTCGGAAATAAACACATTTTTGCTGGATATGTATGCATTTTTACATACATATAAAGCGGCTCCTGGCGCCAACGCCAATAGCGCCATGGCGTGGCACCTTTGTATGGCGCTAGTGCCAAAACGCCTTTCCGTCCCTATATAGGGAAAAAATTTAGGGGGGGGGCGTTCGCCGGCCCCCGTAAACAAGCAGCCCCCCCCGCTCAAAAATCCTGGATACGTCCCTGTTCAAATCTATAAAAATCGCTTAAAAAAATCGATCACCAACGGTCACCCGCCCCTTTTCTTACCCCTGCAGGTACAATGTGTCTATAATGGGTCCAGATGCATAATGGGTTTACATGAATAATAGGCATACTAGATGGTTATGTCAACTAACGATTTTGAAGGTCAAAATCGCTAGCAATGTATGCAATGTATAAAATGTAGCGTACTTGAGTGAAAATTTTAACAAAATTCCTCAAAAATCGCTTCCAGTTAGATAGATAGCTGGCGATTTTGGGGGGTGGGGTTCAGGGATAGTAGCCAAAAATTTTTGCCTCGATATAGATAGCTGAGCGGCAGTGGTATCTTGAATTTTGACCCTCCGAGTGGTTGGATAGATAGCAAATCGCTCCTCCGGAGGGATAGATAGCTGAAAAATTTTCTGGGGGGGGGTTTGGGGGGGGGGTTGTGGTGGTTCGATATGTAGGCTTTTTCGGGGCATAGTAGGAGGAAAAGTGGGAAAAATCGCTAAAAGTAGGTGTAAAATAGCTCAAAATGAGTATACAAGAGCATATAGTACTTGAAATAGCTGAAAATAGGCAGTTAGACGCATGAACTAGTGATTTTGGAGGTGAAAATCTATGTATAGGTATGAAAAATAGCGATTTTGAGCGAATATTGGGGTATAGTTTCTGAAAAATCGCTCCAGATAGGTAGATAGCTGGGCGATTTGGGGGGGGGGGTTTAGGGGGTAGTAGCCCAAAATTTTGCCCCCGGGATAGATAGATAGCTGAGCGGCCTCCGGGATAGATAGATAGCTGGGCGGTTTGGGGGGGGGGGGTAACCCCCCCCCCCCAACCCCCCCCCATTCGAGACCCCTGCTGAGCGGCCCTGAAGATAGATAGCTGGAGCGTTGGAGGAGGTGGGTAACCCCCCCCCCCCAACCCCCAACACCGTCCATATTGAACCTATTTGAGCCTTATTTGAGCTCTATTCCATGCCCTACTAGAGTCAAATGTTTGACAAAAGGTGGTGTATGTAAAATGGTGTAAAAAATGAGTTGCCAATAATGTGTAAATATTGAAGCAAACCTATCGCCAGCCTGATGATGCGTGATTTACACATCTGGCACGGGAAAAGTTTTTTAAAATAGTTTTCTTAAAAATCATTTTAAAAAACCTACCTAGTTTCTAAACAACTGCACTGGCGCCCTCACAGACGTTCACGACTCACATAGCGGCGGAGCACTCGATCACGGAACTGGTCTGCGAGCGGCACTCTGCCAGACTTGGCTCGCTGCCAGGGGACGACCCCCTGGAACTGGTCGGCCCCGCTGGCGTCAAGTTGACTGTGCAGGTGGGGCTGGGGGGGGGGGGGGTTGTGCTCGTTTAGTGTGAGAAAACTTCAAACAAAGAAACCTTGGGTTTTCAACCATCGTTGGGGTGGGAGTAGGGTTCAAACGGGATGCCGATCCCGATTCTTGATAATTTTCTGAATTTAGCGATTCCGAGGTCCCGATCCCGAGCTTGATTAATTTGCAAAACCGAGCCCGAAATACTGCCCCCGATCACTTAAAAATTGCCAAATTCTATAGTGAACGATGAGAAAATCACTTGTTTGTGCTGAGATATGTTCGTGCGGTTAAGATATTGTAAGAGAAAACCGCTCCACACACAGCGATTTTTAAAACAAGTTCGAACGTTTTTTTGGCAAAGTATGAATACCGTATTCCTTCTAATAGACGGGCGCCGTTCTATTTTCTTTCGTCAACCTCCAATAGAACGGCAGGTAAACAAGTTGACAAAAAAAAGAACGGCGCTGTTCTATTGGAAGAAATACGATATTTGTACGTTCGAACGTTTGAACTTATTTTTAAAATCGCTGTGTGTGGAGCACCAAAAAGGTTGTAAGAGAAGGCTGCTTGTTTATGGAACCCGGAGAACAGGGGGGGGGGGGGGCTCAGCCCCAGGAAAATTTTCCCTGTACAATGACGAAATTGCGCCATGGCGCTGGCGCCATTCGTATGCGCCACGCCATGGCGCCATTGGCGTTGGCGCTAGCGCCAGAAAGCGCTGTAGATGTATGTAAATATACATACATCCACAGTGAAAGGTACATTATTGGGTGCATTTTCTGGTATGTGTGACGCGGGGACCTATATGCTAAAAATACCATGTGTTTAGGGGCAAATGCGCGCTTGCGCGCAAAAATTTTGCATACACTGTCGAAAATTTCTACTAAGAATTGCATTTTCGGTGGGTTTTCATGTCTCACCCCGGGAAGGGGGGGCTGCAGCCCCTCCCCCCGCCCCCCGTGGATACGTCCTTGGTAGCATGAAAAAATGGAAGCTTTTACACAAAAAATGACCCAAAACCCATGAAACACTACTAATCGTAATGCGTATGGGAAATTGCGTACTTGCGTGCAAAAAAATTGGAAAATACCTAGTGCAAGTCAACCAGTAATTTTGCTTTATGATTTAAAAAAAATTTAAATCGGTTTCCACCGTGTGATTTAAAAAAATCAAGTGCCAACCCTACCCATACTAGAAATTTTCGGCATCTGGCCGTCCCATGTTCATCCCCAAAGCTCACTCCCGATCCGGAGATCTCAAAAAACGTGTCTCCACGCTAGTGCTCAAGATTTTCAAATACGTATCCCCTAGGGACGTAGGGGCGATTTTTGAGGGGTTGTAATGAGAGCCGGGCGAACGGGGGGGGGCCCTCCAGTAAAGGAATGGGGTTGTGGTGCTGCGCCATTTGTATGCGCCAGCGCCGCGGCAGTATTCGCGTTCGCTTTGACGCCAACATCTACTATATAGCTATCTATTTATATGAAGGGTGTGCTTCTAAATGTACCGATCTACAAAAATTGATTTTGAGATAATCGCAATTGAAAGTTTGGAGTATGCAATACCCATACATGGGTATTGGGTATGGGAATTTTGGGTATGGGTATT
Source organism: Sphaerolaimus hirsutus (assembly GCA_964036195.1). NCBI lineage: Eukaryota > Metazoa > Nematoda > Chromadorea > Monhysterida > Sphaerolaimidae > Sphaerolaimus > Sphaerolaimus hirsutus. The sequence continues at coordinate 25,715,049 of OZ038457.1, forward strand.
TCGGCCATATTGTTTGGTATCCACATGCATGGGTATAATCATTGTTTATACACATAACACTAGCTATATAACATTTAGTGAATCGTATTTTTTGTATTACAGTACATTTTAAAGGAACAAATTGCTAATAGCATGTAGATTGGTACCTTTTAAAGCACAAAATCAGATAGATGTAGATTGGTACTTTTACCCATAGTAAAAAAGCACAAATTGAGTTTCTCTGCTGATGATGCCGAGCTGACATCGGTACTTTTAGAAGCACAAAAAATAAAGTGCAGATCGGTACATTTAGAAGTACAATTTTGAAAAATGTGTGTAGATCGGTACTTTTAAAAATACAAAAGCTGAAAAAGCTGGTAGATCAGTACTTTTAAAATTTCAAAAACTGTATTTTGCGATTTTTTTGCCTTTTTCGACCCCCCATATCTCAAAATTGAATTTCGCACCCCCCACATATTATATATATTTTTGAAGCACATTTTTTTGGGGACCCCAAAAATGGTCCCAACTCAAATTTGAAAAATTTGTAGATCGGTACTTTTAGAAGCACACCCTTCATATCCTACTAAGACCATCTTCGGTATTTTGTAATGCCGTCTAGACTCCTGAGACAGGTATTTCGAATAAAATGGTGGAGATTTGCGCGTAAAATTTTATAAAAGGGGCCTTCAGAATGGTTTTAGGAATGTGCCATTATGCCAAATTTCATGTGCAGCCTGCTATGAGCTTGCTATTTCGATCCCAAAACACGTAGTTGTAATGAACATTATCGGGTCCCGTTTGAACCCTACCACTGCCTATTACAAACATCCAGTTTCATATACGATGCAATTGTGCACAATATTTCTCCTGTTTTTCTCCTAAGACCCCGTTTACACGGATTTTTTGTGACGACTCGACAGAAATAAAACGTTTAATAAGTTCAGTAAAAATGTCCCATATTTATGAGAAAAAGTGGTCAATTATACATCTTACCTAGGCGAATATGCATGTCAAATTGCACAATCGTGCTTGTAGCTCATGAGTTTAAGGCGTTTGAAAACTTTTGCAGTTGTCGGACAGTTGTCGGACTGTCTCCGACAGCCAGCGACAATAGCAAACTTTTTTCGAACGTTATAAATCTTGAGCTACAAGCACGAGTCTGCAATTTGGCCTACATATTCGTTTAGGTAGAAGGTATACTTGACCACTTTTTCTAATGAATATGGAACCTTTTTACTCAACTTATTGAACGTTTTATTGTTGTCGAGTCGTCACAAAAAATCCGTGTAAACGGGGTCTAAGGGTAAATATATACCGTATTGGCTTGTTTTGAGTACCATGCTTGAATTGAGTGCCCCCCCCCGCACCTAAGTAAATAGAAGCAAACGTGATGTGGGAAGCGCAATACGTAAATATAAAACGTTGCTGCACGCGAGCGGCACAAGCGCTTCTGTTGGTCAATGTTTAGGTGTTGTACTAATTGTCGCAGCTGTTGCATTTACATCATAATTGTCGCAGCTGTAATCGATATATCTACTAAAGTATGTGTATCGGTATCTATAATAGAATCGTAATATGTACCGAATGTCTTATGAAATAATACAATACCATGCTCGAATTGAGTACCATGCTTGAATTGAGTCCCACTGTAAGAGCCTTGTGAAAAAATACAACCCCCGGGGTTCAAAACAAGCCAATACGGTATACAGATTGTTTATATTTGAATTCCAAGTTCACAATTTCACATCAATTTCCAGCGAAAAAGTACCCAGTTTGTGCTTTTCAGAGTTATTTATAGAGTGATTTCGATAAATTCATAATTGGATTCATCATTAAACTGATTTCATTCAAAGTATTTTATTTGAATGTAAGTCAATTCAATTTCAACTGCCAAGTGAATTTAATTTGAATGTATTTATTTCTTTACGAGAAATGTTTGGCACGTGAAAATTTAGATGTTACGAAACTTCTCACGTTTGCTCAATATAATAAATTTAGATTTTGATTAGATTATAAATAATGTAAAAAATCATCTTTTTTTGCGTTTTTCCGCCAATACGCAAGTGTTTCATTTGCAGCGTGCAAAGTCATAACATGAATTTTTAGCAGCAATAGCTTTTAATTTCCCATGTGTTACCTAGCTACTGTAAGACTTGCTCTGATCACACAAGCAGCTTTATTACGGCTTTTCACCTGAACCTTTCCTAGATTTGCTTAGCTCCAGACTAGAGATGGCGAAAAAATGTTTTTTAAACGAGCATGTTTGTTTAAAAAAACGTTGTTTAAATAAAACGGTTTTTTTTAAAAGCTCCCAGATATGGTTATGGGTCAACTTATACAGGTATATCTAGGGTTGGAAAAAAACGCTTTTTTTAACTCGGATGTTTTTAAAAAAAAACTTTTTTTTATAAAAAGAACGTTTTTTAAAAATTTTCCCAGATGTGACCTTGTGTCAACATATATAGGTATATCAGACAGTGGCAATACTCTGTGATGTTATATATGACCATATAATGGCTTTAGAGCCATGGGATAGCATTATAAGTGGTGATTTGTGTCAAAAATATCCATTTTTAGTCGACATGTTCATATATTGCCTTATAGTCAAATGTTCGTGACTTTAGGTGAAGTTTGGCACAGTGGATTAGTGATCAAACAAGGTTATAAAAGGATGTTGTTACTTTGGGAGTGAAGTTACACACTGTGGAGGTACATGGAAGCACATTACCTCAATATTATATACTACAGCAACATATGACAGCTTATTAACCCATGGTAGCACATAGAAATGGATGCTTTGATACTAAAAATGCCACAAAACCAATGAAAACAACCACCAATGTCAATTTGTGTGTGAAATTGCGCGCTTGCTCGCAAAAATTTTGCAAAATACCTAGTGATTAGTACTAAAAATTTTGGCCGATGTTTTTTTTAAACTTGTGAACTCAGTACTTTGTGATGTTAAATATAGCCATAGAATAGCTGTGGAGCCATGGGATAGCATTATAAGTGGTAATTTTTGTCAAAAATACCCATTTTTTGTTGAGTTGTTGTGTATATCACCTTTTGTCGAATGTTCGTGACTTTAAGTCAATTTTTGCATAGTGCCTAAATAAGGTTAAAAGGCTAATAGGGCTAATAGGGTTGGAATAGTGCCTAAATAAGGTTAAAAGAAAGGGCTAATACATTGACAGTGATTTTTCACACTGTAGAAGTAAGTGGGAGCACATTGGCTGGATATTTATATACTATGCTAACATATCATGGCTTATTATTACACAATAGCATGAACAAATGTAATCTTTCACACAAAAATGCCTCAAAACCAATGAAAACAACCACCGATGGTAATGTGTATGTGAAATTGCGTGTTCGCGTGCAAAAAATGGCAAAATACCTAGTACTTAGTACTAAAAAATTTGGCTGCTGTTTTTTTAAAAAACGGTATCGATGCCTGTTTTTTTTAAACAACGTTTAAAAAAAAGACAGTTAAAAAAACACGTGCCATCTCCAGACACATAGTTTACTTGCTACACACTTTGCACCGAATAATCCTACCGTATCCCAGCTGAATAAAGGACCAAAATAGTATACAATTTCTCAACACAGTAGGTTAAATTTATGGGACTATGTGTGCTGGCATATTTTTATCATGGGAAACATCAGAGTGAATTCAAAACATCAGTTTAGTCATCTATTTAAGGCAAAATCTGTGCAAAGCATTCGGTTCGCTCACTGTAACAATCCATTAATAGCATGCTTTTTCATCTTAAAAAAAACAACTTTTTTTCAAAAATCACCCAGAGCAAAGAATGCGAAGCTCAAATATGATGAAACAACGCGCCAAGGATATTATATCGAAAAAGGGTACTAGCGGTGCGAAAAGTTTGAAACCGAAAATGCCGTCGAAAATAATGGTTAGTTTTTCAAGTTTTTTTTTTGTGTTACGTTTTAAGATATTTGTCTGCAGATTTGAGGTTTGCAGTGGGCATATTCTGCTAGGAGGGTGTAGCGGCCGTAATGAAAACCCGGCCGTAATGAAAGCCTGGCCGTAATGTATGCCCACCCGGCCGTAATGAAAGCCTGGCCGTAATGTAGGGGATGCTACATTCCGGCCGGGCAACATTCCGGCCGGTTTTACATTACGACCGGGTCCTAGGGGGGGGAGGGGAGTAGATGATTTCGTGTGACGTTGATCTGTGTACATCACCCCCCCCCCCCCCCGCAGGCAGCCAAATGTGCGCTTCCCGACATGCTTTCATCTGCACCGCCCAGCCCTCGCTTTACACAACGCTAGTATTAGAGATTGTTCACTCGCGGCAAATATTTGTGCTAGCGATGTGAACAGCGACCCGGGTACCAGTGCCCAACGCTAGGGCATGTGACTGTCATTGTTTCACATTGTTCCGCTGAACAGTGTGCAACAATGACAGTGGCGTGCACTAGCGTTTGGCACTAGTACCCGGGTCACTGTTCACAACGCTAGCACAATGCCGCGAATGAACAATCAGTTTATTTGTGCTAGTGTTGTGAACAGCGACCCGGGTACCGGTGCCCAACGCTAGGGCACGTGACTGTCATTGTTCCGCTGTTCAGCAGAACAATGTGCAACAATGACAGACGCGTGCACTAGTGTTGGGCACCGGTACCCGAGTCGGTTTTCATATGTTGTGCTGGCGTTGTGAAATGCGACCCGGCTACCGGTGCCCAACGCTAGTGCACGCGTCTGTCATTGTTGCACATTGTTCCGCTAAAATAGCTCAAAGCCAAAATAGCAAAAAGCCTTGACAAAGCCAATCATGCTATCATTTGCTATTTGTCATCGTGCGCTGGGCGGTGCAGATGAAAGCATGTCGGGAAGCGCACATTTGGCTGCCTGCGGGGGGGGGGGGGGGTGATGTACACAGATCGACGTCACACGAAATCATCTACTCCCCTCCCCCCGTAGGACCCGGCCGTAATGTAAAACCGGCCGGAATGTAGCATCCCCTACATTACGGCCAGGCTTTCATTACAACCGGGTAGGCATACATTACAGCCAGGCTTTCATTACGGCTGGGTTTTCATTACGGCGAGGCCCCCGCCGTGTAGAGTATAC
>OZ038457.1:25720328-25746183 GCA_964036195.1 Sphaerolaimus hirsutus
AAATACGAGCACTAGTCAACTAGCGCTTGTATTTATGACCTGAAAAAAATATCGTCTCCGGGTAACATTCCGGGCTGTGAAGATGATCGCAAGTGAACTAGCATTCATGTTCACAACCCGGAATGTTACCGGGACTCGACGGACCCGGACGCGGGTGTCCAAGTAAAAATCCGCCCGGTGCCCAAGTAAACATCCGCCCGGTGCCCAAGTACAGGCACTTTACTTGGGCACGGGGTATTAAAACTTGGGCACCGGTAGGGTTCAAACGATATGACTTTTCGATATCGATATTCGATATTCGATATTTTTTTCTGAAACTCGATATTCGATATCGATACGATATGAAACCTCGATATCGTTATTCGATATTCGATATTGAAAAATGGTCGATATTCGATATTTCGATATTTTCGATATTCGATATTGCGATATGCTTTTGGTATAGCAAGGCATATTTCAAGTGGCATATTGTATTTTCATGTAGTTGCACACATGTTTAATCATCTCTTTACTAAAATTTGAATGATGCAAGTGATTTTAACAAGCTTTACATCACTCAATGGTGGAAAATAGAAGAAAAACATGATGAATCAAAGTGTATCAGACAAATAACAATTGGTAGATATTACAGTTCATCCTAACCTAATTGCTTAAGGGCATGTTGCAAAAAAAGTATAGCAGCGTTTTCTGGCTTCAAATTTAGCACTCCAACAACAATGACATCATCAATGTATTTACTTTTACTCATCAAATACAATACTAAACACCTTCCCAGTCACGTCCGGCAGCCATTTTTTGAGTTTACTTCTTATATCCTATCCCCAGTTCTACGGCGCCCCCGAGGCTGAATTGGGGGGTCGCGGCGACCCCCCCAATTTATACGAAGTAGAGGGGGGTTGCGACAATATCTCCCCCAAGTTTCAGCCTCGGGGGCGCCGTAGAACTGGGGATAGGATATAAGAAGTAAAATCAAAAAATGGCTGCCGGACGTGACCGGGAAGGTGTTTATAAGCACATCAGATCAACCATAAACATCTCAAAATGAAAATGATTAGTAAATTTGGGGACACAATACAGGTTCGATATATCGAAAAAATGGTCGATATTCGATATTTTTTCAAAATTTTCGATATCGATATTCGATATTCGATATTAAAAAATGGTCGATATCCGATATTCGATATTCGATACGATATATCGTTTGAACCCTAGGCACCGGGCGTACTTTGGCACCGGGTTTACTTGGGCACCGGTCTTTTGCCCAGCCTGCTGTGAGCTTGCTATTTCGATCCCAAAACACGTAGTTGTAATGAACATTATCGGGTCCCGTTTGAACCCTACTACTGCCTATTACAAACATCCAGTTTCATATACGATGCAATTGTGCACAATATTTCGCATGCTTTTCTCATAAGGGTAAAAATATATACAGATTGTTTATATTTGAATGCCGAGTTCACAATTTCACATCAATTTCCAGCGAAAAATTACCCAGTTTGTGCTTTTCAGAGTTATTTATAGAGTGATTTCGATAAATTCATAATTGGATTCATCATTAAACTGATTTCATTCAAAGTAATTAATTTGAATGTAAGTCAATTCAATTTCAACTGCCAAGTGAATTTAATTTGAATGTATTTATTTCTTTACGAGAAATGTTTGACACGTGAAAATTTCGATGTTACGAAACTTCTCACGTTTGCTCAATATAATAAATTTAGATTTTGATTAGATTATAAATAATGTAAAAAAATCATCTTTTTTTGCGTTTTTCCGCCAATACGCAAGTGTTTCATTTGCAGCGTGCAAAGTCATAACATGAATTTTTAGCAGCAATAGCTTTTAATTTCCCATGTGTTACCTAGCTACTGTAAGACTTGCTCTGATCACACAAGCAGCTTTATTACAGCTTTTCACCTGAGCCTTTCCTAGATTTGCTTAGCTCCAGACTAGGGATGGCCAAAAATGTTTTTTTAAACGAGCATGTTTGTTTAAAAAAACGTTGTTTAAATAAAACGGGTTTTTTTTAAAAGCTCCCAGATATGGTTATGGGTCAACTTATACAGGTATATTTAGTGTTGGAAAAAACGATTTTTTTAACTCGATGTTTTTAAAAAAACAACTTTTTTTATTATAAAAAGAACGTTTTTTATAGAATTTCCCAGATGTGACCTTGTGTCAACATATATAGGTATATCAGACAGTGGCAATACTCTGTGATGTTATATATGACCATATAATGGCTTTAGAGCCATGGGATAGCATTATAAGTGGTGATTTGTGTCAAAAATATCCATTTTTCGTTGACATGTTCGTATTATAGTCGAATGTTCGTGACTTCAGGTGAAGTTTGGCACGGAATAGTGATCAAACAAGGTTATAAAAGGAGGTTGTTACTTTGGGAGTGAAGTTACACACTGTGGAGGTACATGGAAGCACATTAGAAAAGTACATTAAAAGTAGGTATATCAGTACTTTGTGATGTTAAATATAGCCATAGAATAGCTGTGGAGCCATGGGATAGCATTATAAGTGGTAATTTCTGTCAAAAATACCCATTTTTTTGTTGAGTTGTTGTGTATATCGCCTTTTGTCGAATGTTCGTGACTTTAAGTCAATTTTTGCATGGAATAGTGCCTAAATAAGGTTAAAAGAAAGGGCTAATACATTGACAGTGATTTTTCACACAGTAGAAGTAAGTGGGAGCACATTGGTTGGATATTTATATACTATGCTAACATATCATGGCTTATTATTACACAATAGCATGAACAAATGTAATCTTTCACACAAAAATGCCTCAAAACCAATGAAAACAACCACCGATGGTAATGTGTATGTGAAATTGCGTGCTCGCGTGCAAAAAATGGCAAAATACCTAGTGCTTAGTACTAAAAAATTTGGCTGCTGTTTTTTTTAAAAAAAACGGTATCGATGCCTGTTTTTTTTAAAAACAACGTTTTAAAAAAAAGACAGTTAAAAAAACACGTGCCATCTCCAGACACATAGTTTACTTGCTACACACTTTGCACCGAATAATCCTACCGTATCCCAGCTGAATAAAGGACCAAAATACCGTATTACCTCGAAATACCCCCATGGGGGTTTATTATTTCGCCAGCAAAATTTGAGGGGGGGTTAATTCGAGGGGGGGGTTTATTCGAGGGGGGTTTTATTATTTCGTCAGAAATTTTCGTAAGGATCGTAGTAAATAGTAGGCATTTGCGTACCCAAAATCGGTAATAAATGTGTCCAAACAGGATATATTTGGACATAAAAACGTTGATAGCTACACAAACTACTCTATGTGTAGCTGCAATACAAATTAACAGTAATATACATCATATACATTGCGTACATGATGTATTTATTATGTACATGACGTACATCATTCCAAAGGGGGGGGGTATTTCGAGGGGGGGTTTATTATTTCCCCAGCCCATATTGAGGGGGGGTTAATTCAAGGGGGGGGTAATTCGAGGTAATACGGTAGTATACAATTTCTCAACACAGTAGGTACAATTTATGAGACTTTGCGTGCTGGCATATTTTTATCATGGGAAACATCAGAGTGAATTCAAAACATGAATTTAGTCATCTATGTAAGGCAAAATTCTGTGCAAAGCATTCGGTTCGCTCACTGTAACAATCCATTATTCTTTTTCCATCTTTAAAAAAACAACTTATTTTTTTTCAAAAATCACCCAGAGCAAAGAATGCGAAGCTCAAAATATGATGAAACAACGCGCCAAGGATATTATATCGAAAAAGGGTACTAGCGGTGCGAAAAGTTTGAAACCAAAAATGCCGTCGAAAATAATGGTTAGTTTTTCAATTTTTTTTGTGTTATGTTTTAAGATATTTGTCTGCAGATTTGAGGTTTGCAGTGGGCATATTCTGCTAGCATGGGTCTCCAAGATTTTGATCCTCGCTTGGGCTCGATGGATAGCAAATCGTCCCTCAACGGGGGGTAGCTGAAAATCTGTCTGGGGTGGGGGGGGGCAAAATATAGGCTTTCGAGGAATAGAGGGAAAAATATGTTGGAAATATTCAAAAAGGGGTTAAAATAGCTGAAAACAGGCATTTCACCACGTACATAGCGATTTTGAAGCTGAAAATTGGCGAATTGGTGCAAAAATAAATAAAAAATTGTGGGAAAATCGGTCGAAATTTGCTCCGCACAGGTGGTTAGATAAGCTTGGAGGACAGATAGCCAAAAGTTTTGCTTCGGGATAGATAGATAGATAGCTGAGCGGCCTCCGGGATAGATAGCCATCGATATCGATATAAGAGCTTTTGGGGGTATAGAAGAAAGAAAAGGGAGAAAAATGGCTCAAGTAGGTGTATAACAGTTGAAAAAAGGTCTAGGATAAGATGTGGCTGCAGTGACTTGAATGTGCGAATGCAGCCCAAGTTCGCGGCGAGTCTGAGCAGGCCGCAGTCGGCCAACTCGAGCCGCGCCGCCACGCCCACGCCCAGCTCCGGCCTGAAGACGTACGTGCTCCTGCACTCCGTTCCGCCGTGTTTACACTCGATTTAGTCACGATGCGACTAATTTTTTAGTGTCGTATCTAGGGTTGGAAAAAAACGGTTTTTTTAACTCGATGTTTTTAAAAAAACGTTTTTTTTTAAAGCTCCCAGATATGATCTTGTGTCAACATATATAGGTATATCAGACAGTGGCAATACTCTGTGATGTAAAATATAACCATACAATGGTTGTGGAGCCATGGGATAGCATTATAAGTGGTGATTTGTGTCAAAAATATCCATATTTGTCGACACGTTCGTATATCGCCTTATAGTCAAACGTTCGTGACCAGGGTTGGCAAAATCTCAGAAAAAAAATAAAAATAAAATAAAAATAAAATGGAATATTCAAGAATAAAATAAAATAAAATAAAATGGAAAATTTAAGAATAAAAATAAAAATTGTATAAAAATTCGAATTTTTGTAAAATTTTTGTAAAATTGTATAAAAATTCGTATTTTTGTAAAATTGTATAAAAATTCATATTTTTTGTAAAATTTTGTCTCATTGCTTGAGTCTCTACCTGTTTATTCATGGATCTGGAGGCAGTCCCAAGCATTGCAAAGTGTCAAATGTCATGTAAAATGTCATGCAAAGTGTCAATTGTCATGACAAATGTAAAGTAAAGTGTTAATTGTCATGACATGTAAAAATTAAAGTATCAATTGTCAAGCAAATTGTGTTCAAATCTCATGTTTTATTTCGAAATCTTATGTTTTGTATCCAAATTATGTTGTTGTTGACTACAAATCTTATGTGAACATTTGGATACAAAACATAAGATTTGGATATAAAACATACTATGGATACAAAAACACAAGATTTGGATACACAATTTACACTTTGCATGACATTTGTCATGACAATTGCCACTTTGCTTAAAATTTTACATGACACTTGACATTTTGCATGACAATTGATACTTTACTTTACATTTGTCATGACGATTGACACTTTCCATGACATTTTACAAATGTGCCCAGCACACTCCAGTAGTCCTTCTACTGAAAATGCAAACCATTCTTATCAATAATTGTAACTTCACCATTGCAGCTACCTCACAATACATACTGCATGCAACTTTTGAAAAGTAACGGTGAAATTTGTCACAGGTTTTTCATGTATAGGTCTAATTATAACATTTTCCTGGCCTTGCATGCATGTTTCAGATTTTTTGTAAAAAATTTTGTACAATTTTTGTAAAATGTGTCATTTTATTTTATTTATGAATTTTGGGAATAAAATAAAATAAAATAAAATGAAACAAGAATAAAATTTAAATAAAATAAAATTTTTATACAATTTTTATACAATTTTACTAAAATGAATTTTTATAAAACCAACCCTGTTCGTGACTTCAGGTAATGTTTCGCATGGAATAGTGATCAAACAAGGTTATAAAAGGAGGTTGTTACTTTGGGAGTGAAGTTACACACTGCGGAGGTACATGGAAGCACATTACCTCAATATTATATACTACAGCAACATATGACGGTTTTTTTACCTATGGTAGCACATAGAAATGGATGCTTTGATACAAAAAATGCCACAAAACCAATGAAAACAACCACCAATGTCAATTTGTGCGTGAAATTGCGCGCTTGCGCGCAAAAATTTTGAAAAATACCTAGTGCTCAGCAGAGTTGGAAAAACGTATTTACGTTTACCCGAAATACCCGGTTATTCGGGTATTTATATTTACGTTTACGTTTACGTTTTCCAAAAATACCGTTACGTTTTGTTACGTTTTCCTGACCAAAATACCTGGGTACTGGGGAAAACGTAAAAATTCTGATATTTAGTAGTTTCTTAGTGGCCGCGCCCTCAGACGGAACTGCGTATTTCCATGAATTCTCCACAGATTTTGATCGTTGACCACTTAAAATGATCAGAATGATGTGGCGATCACTTTAGTGCAGCGATTAGGATGATTACAAAAGATACTAGGTAACCATTTTTGAATGTAGGTAACTGTATTTTGTAATAAACTGACAACAAATTATGAACAAAATAGTGAAAGAAATCTCATATCTATGATTTAAAATTCAACACAATTCCAGGTACCCTCTTTCTATTTCACAGTATATTTGATGGAGTGTTTTTCAAAAATAGACTAAAAACAGTTTTAAAAGTTTCAATGCACTGAAATTACTGTTTGTGTTTACTGTCATGGAAATCAGCGATTGACCCATCCAAAGGTGAATATAATGGTATTTTCCAAACCAAAGTGGCAAATACGACACATATGACATTTTTACGTTTACGCTTTTTTTTATGTATTCCTTGGTATTTTAAAAATACCTTACGCTTTAGTATTTATACTTTTGATTTGGAAAAGGTATTTACGTTTACGTTTACGTTTTCTAAAAATACCAGTATTTGTACAACTCTGGTGCTCAGTACTAAAAATTTCGGCCGATGTTTAAAAAAAACACATTACGGACGTCATGTTTAACAAAAACGTTTAAAAAACGTTTAAAAAAACATCGGCCAACCCTAGTCATATCTCAATGGAAAAGTTCCGTATTTTCGTGAAAAGGCAGTGAACTATAGATACTATAGGAATATAAATACACAGGGACGTATCCAGGATTTTTGAGCGGGGGGGCTGCTTGTTTACGGAGGCCGGCGAGGGGGAGGGCTGAGCACCCCCCCCTTAAATTTTAGCTACATAGTGGCGGAATGGCGCCATGGCGCTGGCGCCATTAGTAGGCGCCACGCCATGGCGCCATTGGCGTTGGCGCCAGCGCCATGGAATGCTGTATATGTATGTAAATATACATACAAAACAGCAAAAAGCACAAGATTGAGTGTATTTATGACAATTTGCGGCCACATGCATGTAGAAAATCTGATGATAATACCTTATCTCTGGTGAAGAATGCGCGCTTGCGCGCAAATTTTTTTACGCTGACGTTGAAAACTTCGCATTTTCCGGTCACTTTCTGGTCTCAACCTGGGAAGGGGGGGGGGCTGCAGCCCCCCGCCCCCCCCCCCTGGATACGGCCCTGTAAATACATGCGTGCAAAGTTTCAGGTGATTTATTCTAGTCGTTCGTAAGTTGCAGGACTTAAAAGCAAATTCATCGTGGCAAACCGTGACAAATTTGCCCGTGTTCACACGAAAATTGGTGACGACCAAATCGATTTTTTTAAAGTTACTTATTTCAAGGAAAATGTTCGGTATTTGTGAGAACAGGCAGTGAAGTATGCGATATACATACCAGGGGTAGGAAAAGGGGGGGGTTACCCGCAAACTGCCCAGCTATCTATCTATGCCGGAGGCCGCTCAGCTATATATCTATCCCGGAGGCAAGATTTTGGGCTATTATCCCCTAACCCCCCCCCCCCCCAATATGCCAGCTATCTATCTGGAGCAATTGTTCAGAAACTAGACACCAAATTTCACTCAAAATCGCATTTTTCATACGTTTATATAGATTTTCACCTCCAAAATCACTAGTTCATGCATCTAACTGCCTTTTTTCAGCTATTTTTAGTACTATATGTCCTTATATACCCATTTTTAGCCATTTTTTTCACCTACTTTTAGCGATTTTTCTTCTTTCCCCGCCCCCCTTCTATGCCTATATATTGAACCCCCGCGAACCCCCCCCCCCCACCAAACCCACCCCCGCACACCCCCCCCCAGAAAATTTTTCAGCTATGTATCCATCCGGGGGAGCGATATACTATCTATCCAACCCCCCGGAGGGTCAAAATCTAGAATACCCCTGATACTATTTGAGTTGTGTGTCGTCGCAGCCCAGTCGATTAATGAAATTAATTTTAAAATTTGTATTTCTGCATTTTAGACCACTTTTGAGCCAAAAATACTCATGATAATTTGATAATTTTAAGTGTTTTTGCAGGGGTGAAAGACAAACTCGAAAAGTTCAAGAAAATTGAAAAATTCAAAACGTTTATGAATTGTCTAATTTTTGTTTGCCGTTGTTAAGTGTGACACCGCTAATTCCCCGCCCATCACACATCTAAGCCCATCCCAAATCTAAGCCCATCACACATCAATGGGGGTTTAGATGTCTGATGGGCTGAGACGTGTGGTGTGTATAATTAGATGTGTGCCGGGTCGGTGATGAGTTTTTGATGTGTGATGATGGGTTTAGATGTTGATTGGCACAGTGTTCTTCTGACAAATACGGCACTTATTCCTTGAAATATGAAACTTTGAAGATATCAATTCGTCAATCATTTTTCCTGTAAACACCGTAAATGTCCTTTTCAAAACGCAGACATCGAGACAGGTTTTTAACCGAGTTCATCGAAATATGTATTTTTTCCATCTCGAGTGTACTTCACTTTTTAATTGACACAAGTCACTTTGAAATTGAAATTTCAGGTGCTTTTTGATGGATAAAGTAAATAAGTTTTTAAACAAATGGAATCCATCCAATTCGATTCAAAGTTTAGACATACTGGTACGAAATGGCGTAGCAAAAAGCCACCCAAGTATAAACACATTGGCGCACCGCACCTTTTCAAGAAGTGCTCTGCGAAAAGGGCGCAACGTTTAGTGCGAGTGTTTTTGTGCTTGCGGTGGCACTTAACGTGCACTTGCTCTTTGCAGCGGGTCGCAGCTGCGGCCGCTGAGAGAGCGGCTGGTGCACATGCTGGTGCTGAAGCCGCTGAGCAGGGACGACCTGCTGAGCAGACTGGCCGCCGACGGGCTCAGCACCGACGACGCCGCCTGCCTGGACGCCCTGCTCGCTCAGGTTCACTACCTGTCTTTGACACTTTGCCATTGCAACAAGTCTCCACTGCGGGCTACATTTTTGCACTTTACCTAGTGCATGAGTACCAAAACATCTTCCCAGCGATTTAAAAAAAAAATCGGTATGGGTGCTGCGATTAAAAAAGAAATCGGATAAAAAAATCTTTTGCCAACCCTAGCATAATTACTTATTGTAAAGTTGTGCATAAAATGCCATTCGCTTGTGCACATGCAAAATCTTAATAAAACAAACAAAAAGCCGAATACCCGTAAGCGACGAATAGCGACGACGACACACTCGCACTCAAAGTTTCTACATTTACCTAACATTCCCTCCCCGCAGCTTGGAGACCCCCAATCGCCGGGCAGCTCAAAATACACCCTCAAAACGACATTATACAGTCAAGTCGATCAAAATTGGTCATTTTACGGCGACCTAGATCGAAAAGTGGTGGTTGCTAAATTGAAAAATCAAGTTGGCAGAAAGCCAAAAGCGCCGGCGGTGCCGATCCCCGGCAGCGGGGCGGACGCGTTCGCGACGGCGCTGGGGGCGGGCGAGCCGGGCGACAAGCCCAGCGTGGACAGCAGGGCGGCCAGCGTCGGCGCCGCGCCCAAGGTGCGTGCCCACTGCCGCTACCACTAGCTTGTCAAATTTACATTTTCCGCTTTCCGCGGGCTAATTTTTTCCGTTTTCCGGCAAGTGCAAAATTCTTTCCATTTCCGTTTTCCGGCAAGTGTAAACAATTTTCCGTAAAAAATTTTTTTGTTGAAACCCTAGGTGCGACGCACGGCTGCGCGCACCTCTCGGAGGGGGCCTTGATATTCAGAGTTCAGTGGCCTTGATATTCAGAGTGGGCTTGTGTCGGAGGTTTTGCGATAGCCTCGGTGAACTACACTTGACCGAGGTTTATGATAACATAACACCGGTAAACTCAGGGGGGTAGGCCTGATACGCACATCTGCCCGATACGCACATTTGCCCATTTTTTTCACTTGACACTTTTTGAAGTGATTTTCAGATATGAGTAAAGTGAAAAAAAGTTGCGCAATGACATTAGTGAACTTTTTTCACTTCACTCATATCTGAAAATCACTTGAAAATGTGTCAAGTGAAAAAAAACAGATGTGCGTATCAGTGCACCCCCAACTCAGGTGCGCTCAGAAGCTAAAAAATGAGTTTACCGAATTCTTAGTTTACCGTAAGTCTACGTCAGAAGCCCACTCTGAATGCCAAGGCTACTGAACATAAATCAGTGGAATCCTCTTCCAGCTAGGGTTCAAACGGGATTGACTTTTCGGGATCGGGATCGGGATCGGGATTCACTTTTTGAGATTTCGGGATCGGGATCGGGATCGGGATTGGGGTTTCGGGATCGGGATCGGGATCGGGATTGGTTTTTTGAGATTTCGGGATCGGGATCGGGATCGGGATTGGCCGGGATTGGGGTCACGGGATCGGGATTGGGATAGGCATTTTTCCGGGATCGGCATTGGGTTCTAGGGATAAAGATTTTGGCCATTTTTCTGGCATTCACAGTTGTTCATAAAGGTCTCAAAACACTGTTGGATGCCAGAAAAGTGGCATAAAATTGACGCTGGGGGTTTGCACCCACTTTTTTGCATGCAAAAACGTCATTATTTCACTTTTTATAATTTCCACTAATTTTTCCGGGATCGGGATCCCGGACTTGGGAGTTTCTCGGGATCGGGATCGGGATTTGAAAACTTTCGGGATCGGGATCGGGATCGGGATTGGTATTTTTGAGATTTCGGGATCGGGATCGGGATCGGGATTGGGGTTTCGGGATCGGGATCGGGATCGGGACTCGTAAATCCCGGAATTTCACGGGATCCGGGATCGGGATCGGGATCCCGTTTGAACCCTACTTCCAGCCCCACCCCCGCACGCCCATAGCTTAAATCGAGGGTAGTAATTTCAGGGGGGGGGGGGGGGGTCGGCCCCCCAGCGCGTGCTTATAACTTGGGAACCGCTTGGTGAAAATTGTTGATATTTGGGTATAGTATGGTTTCAGGTCGGGGCTAACATGAAAATCGACGGCATCCTTGAATAGTCCCCCCGTCTCGAGATAAGGGGGGTCTATAGAAAGGTGGTCATTTTACATGTCTGATCTGGCATATTGAATTGAAAGCTTAATAACTCAACCATTTCTGGGCCGATTTAAATCGTTTGACAATTATAATGATAGGGAAAACCTGCAGATTCCATTTTTGTAGTCGTCTTAGTGATGTATAAATCCCGTATCCCGATTTGACCCGGTTTTTCAACACAAAAATAAAAATTTTTATGAACATGTTATCATATACTTCACGCAACGAGGATTCATATAAAACAAAAATGGGTTCAATATCTCTTTCCAATCAATAGTTATAGCGCTTCAAACTTTCGCCTCCCATCCACATAAATAACCGAATGAAGAATGATGCATGCAACTTCAAAACTCCATATCTCGACCATTTCTCAGCCGATTTTCACCGACGAACACTTAAAATGATCAGAATAACACGTTTTTATTCTCATTTAAACTGTATGCATTTTCATTATGATAATTTAACTCACTAGAACGCATTATTTTTTTGTATCAGAAATCTAATTAAATATACAGATAGTCTGCGAATAAAAATAGAATCTTCAAGTAATTTGATCATTTGAAATGTTCGTTGGTGAAAATCGGTTGAGAAATGGTCAAGATATGGAGTTCTGAAGTTGCATGCATCATGCTTCATGTGGGTTTTTTATGTGGACGGGAGAGAAAGGTTTGAAGCGCTATAACTTTTTATTGGAAAGAGATATTGAACTCATTATTGTTTTATATGAATTCTCGATGTCTGAATTATATGATAACATGGTCAGAAAAATTTTATTTTTGTGTTGAAAAACCTGGTCAAATCGGAATACGAGATTTAGATATCACTAATACGACTACAAAAATGGGATCTGCAGGTTTTCCCGATCATTATAAGTTTTAAACGATCCAAATCGGCCCAGAAATAGCTGAGTTATTGAGCTTAAACTCAATATGCCAGATCGGACATGTAAAATAACCACCTTTTTATAGACCCCCCTTATCTCGAGACTCGGGGACTATTCGAGGATGCCGTCGATTTTCAAGTTAGCCCCGACCTGAAACCATACTATACCTAAATATCAAAAAATTTCGCTGAACGGTTCCCAAGTTATAAGCACGCGCTCGGGGGCCGACCCCCCCCCCCCCCTAAATTTACTACCCCCGATTTAAGCTATGCGCACGCCTCTCCCGGGACAGTTTCAACAAAGCTACGTGCTAGAAAATGCGACATTTTGAGAGAAAAATATTTCATGAAAATTTTTCTAAACATTCACTAATTATCAGGCCCAGGGACGTATCCAGGATTTTTGAGCGGGGGGGCTGCTTGTTTACGGAGGCTGGCGACGGGGGGGGGGCTCAGCCCCCTCCCTAAAATTTGTGGTACATAGTGGCGGAATGACGCCATGGCGCTGGCGCCATTAGTAGGCGCCACGCCATGGCGCCATTGGCGTTGGCGTCAGCGCCATGGAACGCTGTATATGTATGTAAATATGCATACAAAACAGCAAAAAGCACAACATTCAGTGTACATATTTATAATGATTTGCGGTCACATGGAGCAAATCTGATGGTAATACCTTATGTCTGGTGAAGAATGCGCGCTTGCGCGCAAAATTTTTTACGCTGAAGTTGAAAAAGTCGCATTTTCCGGTCACTTTCTGCTCTCGCCCCGGGAGGGGGGGGGCTGCAGCCCCGCCCCCCCCCTGGATACGGCCCTGATCAGGCCAATCTAATGCGATGGGAGAGGAAAATTATTCTTAATTCAGATTAAATACGCTAGGTCCCATCGTAAACTGCGCAGTTATACTATTTCCTCGCGAAAAAAAATTACCCGATTTTTAATCGCGAAAAAAACTTTGCAGATTGAGCCCGAGCCATCCCCACCGCCCTCGAACATCGAAAATGAAAATAATCAAAATAAAAAGTCAACAAAATGCGAGCAATTACCGGATGAATCGAAATCGAAAGCGAAATCAGCGGGAAATCAGTTTGAAAGTAGCGAATTGAATGGGAGGAAAAGGCGGGCCCACAATGGCACCGGCGTTCCTGAGAAAACCGAACCTGTGCCCAAAAGAACTAGTCAAGGTTAAGTTTTTCATTTTAGCTTGTTGTTTATGCCTGGATCGGAGCTCGTGGTGCAAAAAGAACCAGAACTTCCTTGACATGCCGTTTTCCAGACATCTAGCTTCTTTGAATGCTGCTATACCGTATTACCTCGAATTATTCCCCCTTGAATTAACCCCCCTCGAATTAACCCCACCCCTCAAAATGGGCTGGGGAAATACTACCCCCTCCGGCATGATGTGCATCATGTATGCAATGTACATGATGTATTTATTACTACTAATTTGCATTGCAGCTACAATTATGTATGTATATGCTCATTTGTGTAGGTACAGATGTACATCTATAGCCCCGATATGACTTATTTTCGCTCGTTTAACCCCGTTTTTTTGTATGCAAAAGCGTATTCTTTACTATGAATTTCACGAAAATTTCTGTCGAAATAATACCCCCCCTCGAATTACCCCCCCCCCCCTCAAATTTTGCTGGCGAAATAATAAACCCCCATGGCGGTATTTCGAGGTATGTAATACGGTAAGTACTTAGTGAATTTCGCAAGTGGAGAGAAGTGAAGAAAAACACATTTTTTAAGTGAGACGTAAAGTGAAATGGCAACTAAAAAGTTAAAACGACATAAATTTAGAGGTTTAAAAGTTACTGGAAAGTTTAAAAAGAACGAAAGGTTGAAAGTTTATGTAAAACAAAATTACTGGCTTAAAAAACTTTACCTTTTTGAACCAGCAGCAGGGAATACCTCTGGTATCCTAGATTTTGACCCCAGGGGGTTGGATAGATAGCTGTTTTTTGGGGGGTGGGGGGGGGGCGGGGCGCTGTTGTGTTTAAATATATAGGCTTTTTCAAGGTGTAGAAAGCAGAAATGTGTGAAAAATCGCTAATAGTATTTTTTCGGTATGTGAAAAGTAGGTATATGAGAAAATATAGTGCTTAAAATGGCTGAAAATAGGCATCTAGACTCATGAACTAGTGACTTTCTGGCGGTAATCAATAAAACGGTATGTTTCAGGGAAACTTTGTGTATAATATCTCAGAAATCACTCCAGATAGCCTGATAACTGGCCGATTTGGGGGGGGGGCGTCAGGGAAATGTCGCCAAACAATTTGCCTCTGGGATAGATAAATAGCTGGGCGATTTTGCGTGGGGGTTACCCCCCCCCCATTGGAGACCCCTACTTTACGTTTACCTTTTTTACTTTTCAACTCACTTCTAACTTCTCATTTTACTTCACTTTTTACGTCTTACTTATAAAATGTTTTTTCTATATCTCATCTCCACTTGCAAAAATGAGAACCTGGCCCCAAATTTTATTAGGTAGGTATCATAACAAATACAGTTTGAAACGTTTTTAAGTTTCAAAAATTTTCAATTTGGTCTCATTTTTAATTTTTTCTGTGCATGATTTTAATTTTTTTCAGTTGAACCGCAGTTGAATAGCAGTCATAAAAAGGGGTCGAAATCGGTTAAAGCTGATAATTCAAAGAAAACTGATTCGACGAAACGTGAAGATTCTGGTGGGAAGAAATATTCGAAAATGGTTGAAAATAAAGTTGACCAAGAGAAATCTTCCAGAGATAAGGTTTGCAATTTTTTGTTTGGACATTTTCATCTTTATTTACTAACGTTTTATCCAAAAGTGTCCCAAAAGTGTCAAAATGTAAAGTTTGGAACGGAGCACATAACGTTGGAAAAAATGCAAAATGGTGAAAAATGTGCGGGGCCAATACTAGATGCCAATGCTAAACTCAATTTTCGAAACGTTGGAGTTATCGGCTTTTAGAATTTTGTGCATCACAATTATAGGTATTTCCATCTAAAGAATTTCATTTTCCATTTTTCCAGCAACGATCACCATCCGTTCAAAAAAAGGAAACAAATGTGGCAAAACTTGACAAAAGCAAATCTATGCAAAATGCATTTGCAAATTCCGCCGATATCGATCCCATTACGGCCGCTTTAAAACCGATAGAAGTTCCTGATTATCAAATCGAATTTCCTCCATGCGCGAATAATGATGATTATGTTCGATACCGGAAAATGTTTGAGGTTGGTTTTTTACTTCTAAAAGGAAAATGTTGAATCAAACATATTTGGGAGCTATTTTTTATAAAACGCCTTTTCCACCCCTAACCTAGTGAATAGATAAGTAGTAGGGATAGGGTTGGCCGATGTTTTTTTTAAACGTTTTTTTTTTTTAAACGTTTTTTTTTATTAAAAAAACATGACGTCCGAAATGTTTTTTTTTAAAAAAAAACATCGGCCGAAATTTTTTTGTACTAAGCACTAGGTATTTTGCAAAATTTTTGCGCGCAAGCGCGCAATTTCACACACAAATTGACATTGGTGGTTGTTTTCATTGGTTTTGTTGCATTTTTAGTATCAAAACATCCATTTCTATGTGCTACCATGGGTGAATAAGCCGACATATGTTGCTGTAATATATAATATTGAGGTAATGTGCTTCCATGTACCTCCACAGTGTGTAACTTCACTCCCAAAGTAACAACCTCCTTTTATCACCTTGTTTGATCACCATTCCGTGCCAAACTTTACCTGATGTCACGAACATTCGACTATAAGGCGATATACGAACGATATGTCGACGAAAAATGGATATTTTTGACACAAATCACCACTTACAATGCTATCCCATGGCTCCACAGCCATTATATGGTCATATTTAACATCACAGAGTATTGCCAGTGTCTGATATACCTATATATGTTGACACTAGGTCATATCTGGGAGCTTTTAAAAAAAACGTGTTTTTTTAAAAAAAAAACGTTGTTTTTAAAAAAAAACGTTGTTGTTTTAAAAAACATGGAGTTAAAAAAAAACGTTTTTTTTAAAAAAAAAACATCGAGTTAAAAAAAAAACGTTTTTTTTCCAACCCTAAGTAGGGATGGCCTGGGTTTTTTCAAAGGTTTAAAAAAACCTGACCATAGAAACCATTTTTTTTAAAACTCAGCCAAAATTTTTAGTGCTAAGCACTAGGTCTTTTGCTGTTTTTGTGATGGTTTTTCGTGGTTCGGGTTTTTGTGATCACCATACCATTGGTGGTGGTTTTCATTGGTTTTTGAGGCATTTTTTAGTGTGAAAACTTACATTTGCTCATGCTATTGTGTCATAATAAGCTGTGATATGATAGTGTGGCACATCCAATCAATGTACCTCCATTTACTTGTACAGTGTGAAACATAACTGCTTATAAATTGTCACCTAATTTAAACACTATTCCATGGCCAACTTCACTTGAAGTCACAAATGTTTGACAAAAGCCAATATAGGTAATAAGTCAACATAAAACTAGGGTTGGCCGATGTTTTTTTAAACGTTTAAAAAAAAACGTTTTAAAAACAACATGACGTCCGAAATGTTTTTTTGTTTTTTTAAAAACATCGGCCGAAATTTTTAGTACTAAGCATTAGGTATTTTGCAAAAATTTTGCGCGCAAGCGCGCAATTTCACTCACAAATTGAAATTGGTGATTGTTTTCATTGGTTTTGTGGCATTTTTAGTATCAAAGCATCCATTTCTATGTGCTACCATGGGTAAATAAGCCATCATATGTTGCTGTAGTATATAATATTGAGGTAATGTGCTTCCATGTACCTCCACAGTGTGTAACTTCGCTCCCAGAGTAACAACTTCCTTTTATAACCTTGTTTGATCACTATTCCGTGCCAAACTTCACCTGAAGTCACGAACATTCGACTATAAGGCGATGTATGAACATGTCACAAAAAATATTTTTGACACAAATCACCATTTATAATGCTATCCCATGGCTCCACAGCCATTATATGGTCATATTTAACATCACAGAGTATTGCCACTATCTGATATACCAATATATGTTGACACTTGGTCATATCTGGGAGCTTTTAAAAAAAACGTGGTTTTTTAAAAAAAAACGTTGTTTTTAAAAAAAAACGTTGTTGTTTTAAAAAACATGGAGTTAAAAAAAAACGTTTTTTTCCAACCCTACATAAAACGGAAATTTTTGACAGCAATCACCACTTATAATGCTATCCCATGGCTCCACAGCTATTATGTGGATTATTTTCGCCATTAAATTGAGCGTTGCTAAAAGTTGTAGAAAACAGTAAAAGTTAGCCCATGTTCACAGTGAAAATTAGTGATGACAAGATTTTTTATTTTCATATTTCAAGGAAAACGTTCCGTATTTGTGAGAAAAGACAGTTAAGTATAAATATGTTGTCTGAATTATCCACCAATTAAGTATATAATATGATAACCCCCCCGGTCTTGCAACCTTATCATTATGAGCCAAATAGCAACACCTTGGACAATGTCCATTTCCGTCAGAACCCTCAACGATGCGCTCATGCAACCCATCCTGCCTAATTACGCCAAATCTACAGCACCTAACAGGGGACTTGGTTACCTTCTGCACGTGTGGAACGACAAACGATGGCAACACGCCAACCAAATAATCACACAATTCTGACAATTCAACGAGTGACATGATGTCCACTGGACGCTCAACAACTGCCCCACCAGCCCTACGCTTGCCGCGTGCGCGGGGAACCTGTCTACCAAACTTCACCAGCTTGGTGCCTTTCGACCTAGCTATTCCGAAGGACGTAGGCTTCGGAACTTTTCGGTCTACTTGGTTGCCACAGCTAACAAAGTCCGGTCGCGCAAACTGCAAAAGCTTGCGGCGAATAACGTGCGGCTGTAATTTCCCTCTCTTACCCACCAAATACCAAAGGTTTCTAGGCTGCACAACTTTCTTCAGCCTTTCAGCAGTCCTCTCAAAAACACCACAAATTCTGGGTTCAATAAAAGCTGGCTCCATGATCAAGTGATCAAGCAACCACTGCTGAGAAGCATCACAAATCACTTCGCCATTGGGCAGAACAGAATCAACCACAAAATCACCAGCGCCCTGAACCTTTTCCGCATACGTGGCCCGTCGCCGAATTTGAAACATTTCCGACACGGGTTCAAAACCATCAAAAACAGGGCCCGATTCCAAATCATCAACCTCCCAGAAACCTTCAGAACTTGGCGCGCCTTCAGAAACAGAAACAAGATTTGCCCATGCTTCGAAAACCGACAACTGAACATCACTCGAATGCAAACAAATAAAAGCAACTTCCATCATGATTTCATAAATTAGAATAGGAGTAATTAGATCCACTAGCTGGAATGAGCCAATAGACTAAGTAGAGAATAGTTGCACCGGAGTAAGCTTGAACTACACTAATTGAGTTTCTCGAATAACGTTACAAATAAAGTTTCCAAAGTATTTAAATATTTCCAATTTGCCTTTCCACTTTCCAGATCAAAACATTAATACAAAAATGACTAAATAACACTCAGGGTCATATAAGCTAAACCAGACAGGTAGGATAGCAGTACGATGCACTGGTAAGAGACCACACAAGACCAGGTACTTAAATCCTAGCTTGGCACAGCACCACTATCAAAAGTAATCTACGACGATGTAGCACAACTGTTTGGGCCCTTACGAAAGCCTAGAGCGAGTCAATAGGTGTACAGCCTACTTCAGCTTATACTACTCCTAAAACAAGTCCACAGAGGTCCAGACGTACAGTAAGCATCACAGATGGTGGGTTCTCCCCATACAACACCCTATCTTAGCTATACCGGCAGCTCCGTGTGGCCACTCCTGCCCCTGTGAACCTAAATGTCACCGTGCAGAGGGAAGAGAAGGCCTATGTCAGAGTTAGCAGAGAATGAATAACCAAGGGTAGGCTCATTTCAGCTGGTAAATCACTGACTTAGTAATTAGAATTGGATTGAATAGACTGATGATAATCACAAGATTGGGGCTCTCTTTTATAGGTTTAAAATGCCCAAAACCGGTTTGCAGCTGGGCGGAGCCAACCAATCACGAGAGTGCATTTGAAAGTGTAACCAAAATAAGTGACCTCAGCTGAACAGAGCCCTGTACCACAAGGGTTACTTTTTAATGAAACAGAGGGAATGGTGACTTGACATTCAGGAACACCTTTCTTCTGGCACTCAGCCAGCTAATAAAACCAAACCTGGAACTGTGCCAAACTAGAAGATAAAATACCTACAGTAACCTACCGAATGTAAACGCACAAACTAGCAGCTTAAAAGTACCTAAACTGAGCGAGACTCTCAAAACTAAACATGATACCATTGGAAACGTGCCAAGTAAATCCACAGCTACTCGAACACTGCAAACCAGTGCAAAAGGACCAAAACACAAAAACAACCGTGTTTGCTCAAACGTGAGCTCGTCCAAAACCAGCGTACCAATCGGCCAACGTGCAGCTAAACACAAAGTGCAAAAGTGCAAAACACAGAACTAAGTGCGAAACATAGAAACACGTGCGAAACACAGAAATAAATGCGAACGTAAAACACAATCACAAAATACATGCAATTATCACAACTAAGGGGGGGGTAAGTAGGTAATTAGGTACAAATAAACACAAATCTACACGCTGTAAATCACAACCCGCGGCACCTACCGCGAACCTACTCCCTAAACCTACTCCTACACCCTACAAAATCACAAAACTCCTCCCTGTGGCAGCAATGGCTACGGGATATGTGCCAATTCACACACAAAAACTGCCTTTTTGGCATTCTTCCAATTCCTTTGGGATTGGCCCGTCTCTACTCCGAAGGACGTAGACTTCAGGAGCTATCAAGGCCGCTCCCTATTTTTACTATTCTTAGCCTAAGGCACATACCCCTCCAGAAGGGTTGACCCGTCTCTACTCCGAAGGACGTAGGCTTCTGGAGCTATCGGGGCCCTCCCTTCCGGTGGCCACTCCCACCAAAACTCCCTGAGCGGCCGAAGCTCTATCGTTCCGCGGACGTTCCGGCGGCCAACGCTGTCGACGCTCGCGGGGACTGGGTAGGGGTAAATTTACGAGTTTTGAGCGATAAACTGTCGCAAAACACGGCGACAGCACTTACCCCCCCTCAAAAACACGCTCGGTGCCATTTTTCAGAAGTTGGCACTCGGCCAAGAGTGGCCGATTTGACACTCTGCGACAACTCCCCAAAACACCCAAAATCCCCCTCTCCCGGGTTCCGGCGGTCGGCGGGTGTCAAATGGCGGCGGCGCGGCGCTGTCGCGGCCGTCGAAGTCGTTCGCCGGTGCTTGTTTGACCGCCACACTCGGGAAACACAGTTTTTACTCGGCGCTGCTTTTCTTTTTAGTGAAAGCGCCGTAAGTTCCACAAAAGTTAGGTTCCACTCCCAGTTGTGTCGAATGACGTCACTCGGGCTTTTCACGACTAAAGGCAGCTAATTAGGCCGTTCCACTAATTAAGGCCGGCGGCATAGCGCCATCGATTTGCTGTTCTATGGTAATTCGCGCTTAATCACCGTCCCAGAGGCGTAGGTCTGGCACTTTGGTGATCTGGCGCCAATTACCATAGTTGGCGTCCGTTGCGCCGTAAGTTTCCTATAAGTTAGGTTTCACATATGGCGACGTCATAATGACGTCACTTGGCCTGAAAGGGGTCAATATGGCATCCCCGGCGGCTAAAGCGCCATAATTAGGATTCAGTAAGCGTTAATTGACGCTGGGTCACCGTCCCAGAGACATAGGTCTGGCACTTTGGTGGCCCGCCGTCGATTCTCGCATTACAAGTATATATACTTCACTGCCATTTCTCACAAATATGGAACGATTTCCTTGACATATAAAGCTTGAAAACATTCATTGTTGCTAACTGTTTGGCTTTGTTGTGTCAACAGTAGAAAAGAAGAATAGAAAAACCATCAGCAGTTTGATATGGGTCACCATGTACTTATGCATAATGGAAAAGTGTGAATTGAGTCAAATATGCATCTTGCGTATTTTGTCACCGTACTGTATTATAATACATGAATTATATGCAATAAGTATTTGTACACGTGCAGCATGTGCGATGTAATATGCGAATTACACCTGGAACTGGTGCATTGTGTGCATTCGAGTTGAGGCGTCCGATTCTAAAAGTCGATAAGTCCAAAATATGGAAATTTTTAGTTAGGCCCGGAAACGTTATCTGGGGCTACTCCCGCACATTTTTCATAATTTTCAAAAAAATGTTTTGACCTCACATGCCCATATGGCATAGTACCGAATTTGATATTTTTTTGGGTAAAACTGGACAAAAATTTGTACTAAAAGTGGACAAATCCACCTTCCGCGGCCTGTTTTGTAGAAAAAAACGCAAGAAATGTGATAAGTCCATCATGGACACCAATTTCTAAAAGTCGACAAATCCATAAATTTCCCATAAGGCAGGCTCTTCTTCCCCGGGAACAAAAATGTGCTCGAATGCAAGAAGTCGACAAGTCCATTTCCCTCCCCAAAACAGTTTTGTTCTGTCCGAGTAGAATTTTATGGGCAACCAATTTTTCACATATACGTTGAGAGCAGGGCCTAAAAATTTGACACTTTGTTTGTTAACATTTGGAACTTAATGTTGAGCATGAGAGGGCGCAATTGGACACGCACCACGGACCTGGAATTGGAAATGAAACTCAAAATGCGATTAACTCAAAATGGCGTTTTGTGGACTTGTGGACTTTTAGAATTCGATGCCTCAGATGTATTTGAGGCCCCAGACCAGCGGGTGTCATCTGGGCTACTAGTCTCCATCCAGATTTTAGTTGCTGGCTCGCAACCAACGTAAAGTGCACCTCTCAATGTTGATTCCTACCACAGTTGTTAATGCATATACTTACTTTTACTCAAAATTACGCATACACACTTTGAAAAGGTGCGCTTATTTTTTGACAGTACTCTAATACAATAGAGTAATTTTTCCCAGTACGGAAAAAGTAATTTCCATTATTTTTTACAAATTTGAAAAATGTTTGGCCTTTCATTATTGCCGCATATACACTCGAAAACTGTGATCTGACCCGTCAACTAAAATCTGAATTGACATGGAAACAAGTTGACACCCAGTGTGCGTGGGGCCAAAGTCCATCACTTTACGAAAAAATTTACCATATGCCACCTGAATAAAGAAGTGCAACGAGAAAATATTTATCACCGTAATATTTACGTACATTGGTAGCACATACTTTATTACATACCTTTATTCACTAAATTATAAATAGTAACATACTTCTCAAAGAATGCGGCCCAGTCGAATATAAATACATAATTGCACATTACATGTACTATCGTTTCGTGAACAACTGCACCAGTTATTCACGTGTGTGTGTGTGTGCATTTTGAGTGTCTGTGCAAGTCGGGGACTGGCAATTGTAATTCTGCAATTAAATGTCATTAGAATCGTTTTTCTTTCTAATTTATGCTGTGATAAAGAAGATATAATTGAAGGCAATTAGCCAGTCCTGCAGCCTGTAAATGTAGCACCAATTTGTATGTAATATGTTAGAAAAAGTTTGTCAAATGTGTCAAAGTTTGTACTTTAAAAACCGTGATATGCTAGTGTAGTATATCCATGGTCGGGCTGAAAAGTCCCCGGGCAGTGCTCGCCATTCGCGCTAGGGGTAAGCTATGGTCATAAAATTTTAACACGTTAACATATGAGGTGTTTTGAGTTTTCACCCAAAATTTCACCCCTCTAGCTCCACCCACTGCGGAACTGTGGGGGTTACAATTTCGGTCATTTTGTACTGATGTACAAATGGTGCTCTAGCTCAACGCTGCTTTAAGTTGTGATCATGAAACTTTGGCTAGTGTAAGCCACCAGTGCTGGCAATGTGCCAGCACTAAACAACATTAGCTATGATATCATAAGTCTAGTCCATATTGCCATGTCTGTCACTACTCTCACTACCAAATTCATCATTCTGCCTCTTTTGTTGGTCAATACAGGTTAATACAGGATGCATTTTGCATGCACACTGCTGTCGAACACAGGTTATGTGTCCACTACAGATTAGTAATGAAACACAAATGAATTGACGTAATTATTTACTGCACATTTCAAAACAACATTAAAATCGCTGCAATACAACATGATCTCAGATGATCACCAAAAACATCCATCACAGTTCCCACGTTTCTTGCACATCACCCTGATCTGCATATTAATTTTACATTAATAGCAATGATGTTGATGAAAGTGTTGGAAAGTCTAGGGTTCAAACGGGACCGCGGTCCCGGTACATGGTTCGGCAAAAAGTCGGGACTGGGGTGGTCCCGGTCGCGTTCCCAACACCCCAGGCCCTGTCCCGGTCCCGACACCTAAGAAAGGCCAGTTCTGGTCCCGACCACCCGGTCCCGGTCCCGGAATTTTATAGCGGTCCCAACAAGTGCTCGTCAAAACGTATTTTTCAATGACCTGGGTTTAAAGAAAAAATGTTTTTAATGAAACAATTGGAAAAAGCCAGTCCCGGTCCCGGCATTAGAAAATTTCTGGTCCCGGTCCGAAAGACTGGTCCCGAACCCTAATACTATCAGCACATTGCCAACACACTGGTTTACACTAGCCAAAGTTTCATAATCACAACTTAAAGCAGGGTTGAGCTAGAACACCATGTGTACATCAGTACAAAATAAACAAAAATGTAATCTATCTATCTGGAGTGGTTTTTGAAAAATTTTGCCCCAATTTGCTCAAAATCACTAATTTTCGCACCTTTTTATAGTTTTTCACCTTCAAAATCGTGCTTTCCGGCTATATACATGGTTATATACCTATTTTTAGCCATTTTAAACCTACTTTTGGCTACTTTTAACAGATTATTAGCGATTTTTCCCCTTTCTGCCTTCTTAACCTTGAAAAAGCCTATATATTGTGCCCACGCCAGCCCCCCCCCAAGCCCCCTCCCCCAGCCCCCCCAGAAAAATTTTCTGCTATCTATCCCTCTGGAGGAGCGATTTGCTATCTATCCAGCCCCCGCGAGGGCCAAAATCCTGGAGACCCCTGAGTCAGGCAAAAACCTCGAGTCAGGGCCATATTTTTCCCGTCAAGTCGGCTGAGTCGAGTTGGTACCCGATTTTACCCTCAAGTCACGAGTCGAGTCGAGTTCGAGCCCTACCTGATATGTTAACGTGTTAAAATTGTTCTGACCGTAGCTTACCCCTAGCGCGAATGGCGAGCACTGTCCAGGGTGGGGCTCGAAACTCGATTTTTTTCTAAACTCGAGTTCGAGTCACAGCTGCCAAATTTTTCCGGTCGAGTAGGCGAGTCGAGTCAGGCAAGTCAGTGAAAATTCGAGTCGAGTCTCAGCAAAAATCTCGAGTCTTGAGTAGAGTCGGATGTGCTTGGTATAATCCTTGCAGAAGTTTTTACGGGCCTGTGCCTCTGTGCATGTTTACCCGCTGTGCATGTCAGGAGTATTCAAGACTTTGACCCTCCAGGGGCTTGGATAGATGGGTAATCGCTCCTCTGGAGGGATAGATAGCTAGAAAAATTTTTTTTGGGGGTTCGTGGGTGTTCATTGTATAGGCTTTTTCATAATGAGGAAAAAAAGTAGAAAAATCGCAAAAAGTAGGTGAAAAATTACTAAAAATGGGTATATAAGCACATATACTACAAAAAATAGCTGAAAATAGACAATAAAACACATGAACTAGTGATTTTGAAGGTGAAAATGTATAAAAGGGTATGAAAATGAGCGATTTTGTGTGAAAATTAGGGTCTACATGCACAGCGGGTAAACATGCACAGAGAGCCTCAGTCGTTTTTACTACTGGTTTCTTTACCAATGTTTTCACACAAACTTAATGAAGTCTAAATGACAACAGTTCAGTTTTATATAAAAATAAAGCAAAAATAAATCTTTTTTCACACAGTTTACTTTCTTGATGTTGTCCCACAAATAACGTAGACAAAAATGACCAGCCTAGGGATGGAAAAAACCACATCTCTTTATGAAATGGTTTTTCAAAGAAACAACATTTTGAAGAAAAATGATGGAAAAAATTCCATCGCTAAACCAGCCAGTAAATTACATCTTAGAAACAAGTATTTTGTGTATTTTCATGAAGAAGACAGGGACACTTATCATATGAAGATCATCAGCTACAACCAGGGATTTATCCAGTATCTGCTGATGGGTGGATCACATAGCACATACAGGCACATATCACAGTATGTCTCTGTGCACATGCCGCAGTGCTCATATCACAGTTTGTCTCCCTGCACATGCCCGAGGCACAGATCACATGTCGCTGTGCTCATTGCACAGACACGCGGGGCGGTGTTGTCGAAATGTGTGTGCGCGCGTGAATGTGTGTACATGTATTTATCTCTATACAGGGGTGGGCATTTTCAGTTACCGCTGGAAAAACGCGATAGCTTGAGCTACGGTTGAGCTATCACAGTGAAATTTTAACACAATATAGTAGACTCCATAGGACACCTATTCTGAAGTTTGCAACCCAAATGGCCACATTTTGTGTGAGTTGTGGAACACACAGTTTTTAGTGTAATTTTGTGACTTGACCCCCCCCTTATCTCGGGCTGGGGG
>OZ038457.1:25746383-25799582 GCA_964036195.1 Sphaerolaimus hirsutus
TGGGCTGGGGAAATAATAAACCCCCCCCTCGAAATACCCCCCCTCCTGAATGATGAACATCATGTATGCAATGTACATGATGTATTTATTACTATACTCGGCGTACATGATACTCTGCCGTCGCACTAATTTATGTCTCGTGTTGGAAGCGTGCCAATGATTGTTAAGTCATGCGATTTCCATAAAAAGATGAAAAAATTCATCGTTGTGAATATGTTAATGAATAACATTACAACAACAATCAATTTTGTCATCTTTTTTATGTAACTCGCATGTGCTAACCATCGTTGGCACACTTCCAGCGGGAACCACGCGTGCAGGGTGTAAAGTAACCGGAGTATACTAATTTGCATTGCAGTTACACTTATACGCTCATTTGTGTACAGATGTACACCTATAGCACAGATATTACCTATTTTCTCACGTTTTTTCCGGTTTTTGTGTATGAAAAAGCATGTTCTTTACTATGAATTTCACGAAAATTTCTGACGAAATAATAAACCCCCCCCTCGAATAAACCCCCCCCCTCGAATTAACCCCCCTCAAATTTTGCTGGCGAAATAATAAACCCCCATGGGGGTATTTCGAGGTAATACGGTAATTTGATAATTTTAAGTGTTTTTGCAGGGGTGAAAGACAAACTCGAAAAGTTCAAGAACATTGAAAAATTCAAAACGTTTATGATTTGTCTAATTTTTGTTTGCCGTTGTGAGGTGTGACACCGCTAATTCCCCGCCCATCACACATCTAGACCTATCGCAAATCTAAGCCCATCACACATCAATGGGGGTTTAGATGTCTGATGGGCTGAGACGTGTGGTGTGTAGAGTTAGATGTGTGCCGGGTCGGTGATGAGTTTTTGATGTGTGATGGGTTTAGATGTTGATTGGCACAGTGTTCTTCTGACAAATACGGCACTTATTCCTTGAAATATGAAACTTTGAAGATATCAATTCGTCAATCATTTTTCCTGTAAACACCGCCTAAAAGGTCCTTTTCAAAACGCAGACATCGAGACAGCTTTTTAAACGAGTTCATCGAAAGATGTATTTTTTCCATCTCGAGTGTACTTCACCTTTTAATTGACACAAGTCACTTTGAAATTGAAATTTCAGGTGCTTTTTGATGGATGAAGTAAATTAGTTTTTAAACAAATGGAATCCATCCAATTCGATTCAAAGTTTAGACATAAGTATTATATTTAACTGGTACGAAATGGCGTAGCAAAAAGCCACTCAAGTATAAACACATTGGCGCACCGCACCTTTTCAAGAAGTGCTCTGTGAAAAGGGCGCAACGTTTAGTGTGAGTGTTTTTGTGCTTGCGGTGGCACTTAACGTGCACTTGCACTTTGCAGCGGGTCGCAGCTGCGGCCGCTGAGAGAGCGGCTGGTGCACATGCTGGTGCTGAAGCCGCTGAGCAGGGACGACCTGCTGAGCAGACTGGCCGCCGACGGGCTCAGCACCGACGACGCCGGCTGCCTGGACGCCCTGCTCGCTCAGGTTCACTACCTGTCTTTGACACTTTGCCATTGCAACAAGTCTCCACTGCGGGCTACATTTTTGCATTTTACCTAGTGCATGAGTACCAAAACATCTTCCCAGCGATTTAAAAAAATCGGTATGGGTGCTGCGATTAAAAAAGAAATCGGATAAAAAAATCTTTTGCCAACCCTAGCATACTTATTGTAAACTTGTGCAAGAAATGCCATTCACTTGTGTGCATGCAAAATCTTTATAAAACAAACAAAAAGCCGAATACCCGTAAGCGACGAATAGCGGCGACGACACACTCGCACTCAAAGTTTCTACATTTACCCGAACATTCCCTCCCCGCAGCTTGGAGACCCCCAATCGCCGGGCAGCTCAAAATACACCCTCAAAACGACATTATACAGTCAAGTCGATCAAAATTGGTCATTTTACGGCGACCTAGATCGAAAAGTGGTGGTTGCTAAATTGAAAAATCAAGTTGGCAGAAAGCCAAAAGCGCCGGCGGTGCCGATCCCCGGCAGCGGGGCGGACGCGTTCGCGACGGCGCTGGGGGCGGGCGAGCCGGCCGACAAGCCCAGCGTGGACAGCAGGGCGGCCAGCCTCGGCGCCGCGCCCAAGGTGCGTGCCCACTGCCGCTACCACTAGCGGGCAGTGCACTATTCCGCATCTAAACCCATCCCGCATGTTGACCCGGAACACATTTAATTATACCTGGCATGTTGAAAATAGGTAATAAAACACATGACCTAGTTATTTTGAAGGTGAACATCTATAAGAAGTTGGAAAATTAGGGAATTTTGGTGAAAATTAGGGTAAAATTGCTCAAAAACGCTCCAGATAGCTAGATAGCTAGGCAATTTGCGGGTGTGGGGGTGTTCAAGGGAATGTAGCCAAAAAAATTTGCGCCAAGAATAGATAGATAGCTGGGCGGTTTGGGGTGGTGTTACCCACCCCCTTTCTTACCCCTGCAGGCATAATGTGTCTATAATGGGTCTACATGCGGAATGGGCTTTGATGCGGAATGGGCCCTAGCCGCACTGGCGCGTCAAATTTACATTTTCCGCATTCCGCGGGCTAATTTTTTCCGTTTTCCGGCAAGTGCAAAATTCTTTCCATTTCCGTTTTCCGGCAAGTGTAAACAATTTTCCGTAAAAATTTTTTTGTTGAAACCCTAGGTGCGACGCACGGCTGCGCACACCTCTCGGAGGGGGCCTCGATATCAGGGACGTAGCCAGGATTTTCGAGCGGGGGGGGCGGATTGTATACGGAACCCGGCGAACGGGGGGGCGGCGCCCCCCCCCCCTAAAATTTTACCTCTGTAGTAGGGTAATGGCGCCATGGCGCTGGCGCCATTCGTAGGTCGTCAGCAGACAGCAGTATACGTCTGTATTTTACAGGCATAAAGTGCGACATGGACTGGAATTGCGTCCATTTTCACTGGTTTTGAGGCCGCGGAGACTGGTCAGCCGAAAATATATGTTGTGGAGGGAAAATGCGCGCTTGCGCGCAAAATTTTTTCAAGCTGTCGACAAAATCGTCTTCTGAAAGTGTCATTTCTGGCACATTTTTTGGTCCGGCCCGCCTTTTTGCCAAGGCTACTGAACATATAACTCAGTCGAATCCTCTTCCAGCCCCACCCCCGCACGCCCATAGCTGAAATCGGGAGTAGTAAATTTAGGGGGGGGGGGGGTCGGCCCCCGAGCGCGTGCTTATAACTTGGGAACCGCTTGGTGAAAATTGTTGATATTTGGGTATAGTATGGTTTCAGGTCGGGGCTAACACGAAATTGACGGCATCCTTGAATAGTCCCCCCGTCTCGAGATAAGGGGGGTCTATAGAAAGGTGGTCATTTTACATGTCCGATCTGGCATATTGAATTGAAAGCTTAATAACCCAACCATTTCTGGGCCGATTTTAATCCTTTGGCAATTATAATGATAGGAAAAACCTGCAGATTCCATTGTTGTAGTCGTCTTAGTGATGTATAAATCCTGTATCCCGATTTGACCCGGTTTTTCAACACAACAATAAAATTTTTATGAACATGCCACGCAGCGAGGATTTATATAAAACAAAAATGGGTTCAATGTCTCTTTCCAATCAAAAGTTATAGCGCTTCAAACTTTCGCCTCCCATCCACATAAATAACTGAATGAAGAATGATGCATGCAACTTCAAAACTCCATATCTCGACCATTTCTCAGCCGATTTTCACCAACGAACAGTTAAAATGATCAGAATAACACGTTTTTATTTTCATTTAAACTGTATGCATTTTCATTATGATAATTAAACTCACTAGTTTGCATTTTTTATTGTATCAGAAATCTAATTAAATATACAGATAGTCTGCAAATAAAAATATAATCTTCAAGTAATTTGATCATTTGAAATGTTCGTTGGTGAAAATCGGTTGAGAAATGGTCAAGATATGGAGTTCTGAAGTTGCATGCATCATGCTTCATGCGGGTTTTTTATGTGGATGGGAGAGAAAGGTTTGAAGCGTTATAACTTTTGATTGGAAAGAGATATTGAACTCATTATTGTTTTATATAAATTCTCGTTGTCTGAATTATATGATAACATTGTCAGAAAATTTTTATTTTTGTGTTGAAAAACCTGGTCAAATCGGAATACGAGATTTAGACATCACTAATACGACTACAAAAATGGGATCTGCAGGTTTTCCCGATCATTATAAGTTTTAAACGATCCAAATCGGCCCAGAAATAGCTGAGTTATTGAGCTTAAACTCAATATGCCAGATCGGACATGTAAAATAACCACCTTTTTATAGACCCCCTTTATCTCAAGACTCGGGGACTATTCGAGGATGCCGTCGATTTTCAAGTTAGCCTCGACCTGAAACCATACTATACCTAAATATCAAAAATTTTCGCTGAACGGTTCCCAAGTTATGAGCACGCGCTCGGGGGCCGACCCCCCCCCCCCCCCCTAAATTTACTACCCCCGATTTAAGCTATGCGCACGCCTCTCCCGGGACAGTTTCAACAAAGCTACGTGCTAGAAAATGCGACATTTTGAGAGAAAAATTTTTTCTAAACATTCACTAATTATCAGGCCAATCTAATGCGATGGGAGAGGAAAATTATTCTTAATTCAGATAAAATACGCTAGGTCCCATCGTAAACTGCGCAGGTATACTATTTCCTCGCGAAATAAAATTACCCGATTTTTAATCGCGAAAAAAACTTTGCAGATTGAGCCCGAGCCATCCCCACCGCCCTCGAACATCGAAAATGAAAATAATCAAAATAAAAAGTCAACAAAATGCGAGCAATTACCGGATGAATCGAAATCGAAAGCGAAATCAGCGGGAAATCAGTTCGAAAGTAGCGAATTGAATGGGAGGAAAAGGCGGGCTCACAATGGCACCGGCGTTCCTGAGAAAACCGAACCTGTGCCCAAAAGAACTAGTCAAGGTTAAGTTTTTCATTTTAGCTTGTTGTTTATGCCCGGGGCGGAGCTCGTGGTGCAAAAAGAACCAGGACTTCCTTGACATGCCGTTTTCCAGACATCTAGCTTCTTTGAATGCTGCTGTACCGTATTTCCTCGAGTTATTCCCCCTTGAATTAACCCCCCTCGAATTAACCCGCCCCCCCCTCAAAGTGAGCTGGGGAAATACTACCCCCCTCGAAATACCCCCCCCCCTCCGGCATGATGTGCATCATGTATGCAATGTACATGATGTATTTATTACTACTAATTTGCATTGCAGCTACAATTATGTATGTATATGCTCATTTGTGTAGGTACAGATGTACATCTATAGCCCCGATATGACTTATTTTCGCTCGTTTAACCCCGTTTTTTTGTATGCAAAAGCGTATTCTTTACTATGAATTTCACGAAAATTTCTGTCGAAATAATACCCCCCTCGAATTACCCCCCCCCCCTCAAATTTTGCTGGCGAAATAATAAACCCCCATGGCGGTATTTCGAGGTATGTAATACGGTAAGTACTTAGTGAATTTCGCAAGTGGAGAGAAGTGAAGAAAAACACATTTTTTAAGTGAGACGTAAAGTGAAATGGCAACTAAAAAGTTAAAACGACATAAATTTAGAGGTTTAAAAGTTACTGGAAAGTTTAAAAAGAACGAAAGGTTGAAAGTTTATGTAAAACAAAATTACTGGCTTAAAAAACTTTACCTTTTTGAACCAGCAGCAGGGAATACCTCTGGTATCCTAGATTTTGACCCCAGGGGGTTGGATAGACAGCTGTTTTTTTTTGGGGGGGGGGCGGGGCGCTGTTGTGTTTAAATATATAGGCTTTTTCAAGGTGTAGAAAGCAGAAATGTGTGAAAAATCGCTAATAGTATTTTTTCGGTATGTGAAAAGTAGGTATATGAGAAAATATAGTGCTTAAAATGGCTGAAAATAGGCATCTAGACTCATGAACTAGTGACTTTCTGGCGGTAATCAATAAAACGGTATGTTTCAGGGAAACTTTGTGTATAATATCTCAGAAATCACTCCAGATAGCCTGATAACTGGCCGATTTGGGGGGGGGGCGTCAGGGAAATGTCGCCAAACAATTTGCCTCTGGGATAGATAAATAGCTGGGCGATTTTGCGTGGGGGTTACCCCCCCCCCCCATTGGAGACCCCTACTTTACGTTTACCTTTTTTACTTTTCAATTCACTTCTAACTTCTCATTTTACTTCACTTTTTACGTCTTACTTATAAAATGTTTTTTCTATATCTCATCTCCACTTGCAAAAATGAGAACCTGGCCCCAAATTTTATTAGGTAGGTATCATAACAAATACAGTTTTAAACGTTTTTAAGTTTCAAAATTTTTCAATTTGGTCTCATTTTTAATTTTTTCTGTGCATGATTTTGATTTTTTCAGTTGAACCGCAGTCGAATAGCAGTCATAAAAAGGGGTCGAAATCGGTTAAAGCTGATAATTCAAAGAAGAGTGATCCGACGAAACGTGAAGATTCTGGTGGGAAGAAATATTCGAAAATGGCTGAAAATAAAGTTGACCAAGAGAAATCTTCCAGAGATAAGGTTTGCAATTTTTTGTTTGGACATTTTCATCTTTATATATTTATAACGTTTTATCCAAAAGTGTCCCAAAAGTGTCAAAATGTAAAGTTTGGAACGGGGCAAATAACGTTGGAAAAAATGCAAAATGGTGAAAAATCTGCGGGGCCAATACTAGATGCCAATGCTAAACTCAATTTTCGAAACTTTGGAGTTATCGGCTTTTAGAATTTTGTGCATCATTATTATAGGTATTTCCATCTAAAGAATTTCATTTTCCATTTTTCCAGCAACGATCACCATCCGTTCAAAAAAAGGAAACAAATGTGGCAAAACTTGACAAAAGCAAATCTATGCAAAATGCATTTGCAAATTCCGCCGATATCGATCCCATTACGGCCGCTTTAAAACCGATAGAAGTTCCTGATTATCAAGTCGAATTTCCTCCATGCGCGAATAATGATGATTATGTTCGATACCGGAAAATGTTTGAGGTTGGTTTTTTACTTCTAAAAGGAAAATGTTGACTCTAACATATTTGGGAGCTATTTTTTATAAAACGCCTTTTCCACCCCTAACCTAGTGAATAGATAAGTACTAGGGATAGCCTGGGTTTTTTCAAAGGTTTAAAAAAACCTGACCATAGAAACCATTTTTTTAAAAAACCTCAGCCAAAATTTTTAGTGCTAAGCACTAGGTCTTTTGCTGTTTTTGTGATGGTTTTTCGTGGTTCGGGTTTTTGTGATCACCATACCATTGGTGGTGGTTTTCATTGGTTTTTGAGGCATTTTTTAGTGTGAAAACTTCCATTTGCTCATGCTATTGTGTCATAATAAGCTGTGATATGATAGTGTGGCACATCCAATCAATGTACCTCCATTTACTTGTACAGTGTGAAACATAACTGCTTATAAATTGTCACCTAATTTAAACACTATTCCATGGCCAACTTCACTTGAAGTCACAAATGTTTGACAAAAGCCAATATAGGTAATAAGTCAACATAAAACTGGGGTTGGCCGATGTTTTTTAAACGTTTAAAAAAAAAACGTTTTAAAAACAACATGACGTCCGAAATGTTTTTGTTTTTTTTTAAAACATCGGCCGAAATTTTTAGTACTAAGCACTAGGTATTTTGCAAAAATTTTGCGCGCAAGCGCGCAATTTCACTCACAAATTGAAATTGGTGATTGTTTTCATTGGTTTTGTGGCATTTTTAGTATCAAAGCATCCATTTCTATGTGCTACCATGGGTAAATAAGCCATCATATGTTGCTGTAGTATATAATATTGAGGTAATGTGCTTCCATGTACCTCCACAGTGTGTAACTTCGCTCCCAAAGTAACAACTTCCTTTTATAACCTTGTTTGATCACTATTCCGTGCCAAACTTCACCTGAAGTCACGAACATTCGACTATAAGGCGATGTATGAACATGTCACAAAAAATATTTTTGACACAAATCACCATTTATAATGCTATCCCATGGCTCCACAGCCATTATATGGTCATATTTATCATCACAGAGTATTGCCACTATCTGATATACCAATATATGTTGACACTTGGTCATATCTGGGAGCTTTTAAAAAAAACGTAGGTTTTTTTAAAAAAACGTTGTTTTTAAAAAAAAAAACGTTGTTGTTTTAAAAAACATGGAGTTAAAAAAAAACGTTTTTTTCCAACCCTACATAAAACGGAAATTTTTGACAGCAATCACCACTTATAATGCTATCCCATGGCTCCACAGCTATTATGTGGATTATTTTCGCCATTAAATTGAGCGTTGCTAAAAGTTGTAGAAAACAGTAAAAGTTAGCCCATGTTCACAGTGAAAATTAGTGATGACAAGATTTTTTAATTTTCATATTTCAAGGAAAACGTTCCGTATTTGTGAGAAAAGACAGTTAAGTATAAATATGTTGTCTGAATTATCCACCAATTAAGTATATATACTTCACTGCCTTTTCTCACAAATATGGAACGGTTTCCTTGACATATAAAGCTTGAAAACATTCATTGTTGCAAACTGTTTGGCTTTTTTGTGTCAACAGAAAAGAAGAATAGAAAAACCATCAGCAGTTCGATATGGGTCACCATGTAATTATGCATAATGGAAAAGTGTGAATTGAGTCAAATCTTGCGTATTTTGTCACCGTACTGTATTATAATACATGAATTATATGCAATAGGTATTTGTACACGTGCAGCATGTGCGATGTAATATGCGAATTACACCTGGAACTGGTGCATTGTGTGCATTCGAGTTGAGGCGTCCGATTCTAAAAGTCGATAAGTCCAAAACATGGAAATTTTTAGTTAGGCCCGTAAACGTTATCCGGGGCTACTCCCGCACATTTTTCATAATTTTCCAAAAAAAATTGTTGACCTCACATGCCCATATGGCATAGTACCAAATTTGACATTTTTTGGGTAAAACTGGACAAAAATTTGGGCTAAAAGTGGACAAATCCACCTTCCGCGGCCTTTTTTGTTGAAAAAAAACGCAATAAATGTGATAAGTCCATCATAGACACCGATTTCTTAAAGTCGACAAATCCATAAATTTCCCATAAGGCAGGCTCTTCTTCCCCGGGAACAAAAATGTGCTCGAATGCAAGAAGTCGACAAGTCCGTTTCCCTCCCCAAAACAGTTTTGTTCTGTCCGAGTAGAATTTTATGGACAACCAATTTTTCACATATACGTTGAGAGCAGGGCCTAAAAATTTGACACTTTGTTTGTTAACATTTGGAACTTAATGTTGAGCATGAGAGAGCGCAATTGGACACGCACCACGGACCTGGAATTGGAAATGAAACTCCAAATGCGATTAACTCAAAATGGCGTTTTGTGGACTTGTGGACTTTTAGAATTCGACCCCTCAGTTGTATTTGAGGGCCCAGACCAGCGGGTGTCATCTGGGCTACTGGTCTCCATCCAGATTTTAGTTGCTGGCTCGCAACCAACGTAAAGTGCACCTCGCAATGTTGATTCCTACCACAGTTGTTAATGCATACTTACTTTTACTCAAAAATTACGCATACACACTTTGAAAAGGTACGCATATTTTTTGGGAGTACTCCAATAAAATAGAGTAATTTTTCCCAGTACGGAAAAAGTAATTTCCATTATTTTTTACCAATTTGAAAAATGTTTGGCACTTTTACAACTCTGATTCCTTTCATCATTGCCGCATATACACTCGAAAACTGTTATCTGACCCGTCAACTAAAATCTGAATTGACATGGAAACAAGTTGACACCCAGTGTGCGTGGGGCCAAAGTCCATCACTTTACGAAAAAATTTACCATATGCCACCTTAGGGTTGGCAAGCGATTTTTTTAAGCGATTTTTTTTTTTTAATTTCGATTTTTTTTTTAAATCGCAGCACCCGTACCGATTTTTTTTAAAAAAAATCGCTGGCTAAAAATTTTGGTACTCGAGCACTAGGTAAAATGTAAAAATTTTGCGCGCAAGCGCGCACTTTCATGCAAACAATCCATCAGTTACTTTTTTCATTGCTTTTACAACCAATTTGGGGGTGTAGTATGCATTTATGTGTGCTTTTAAGCGTGTAAGGTAGGCTGTAAATCATTTTAGGAAGTATTCATAGGTATGCTTTGTGTTGTCACATCAAACATTTATGCAAATGCATCCATGTTCACTTCCAATATGATTTATAGTTTGTTCTGAGCAAGAACATGCTATTTCTGCAAACAAAATTGCAAATGGTCGATGAAATGTGATTCACATCACAAATATAACAATTTAATTACTTTTACACTTAAAAATAACTGACTTTCAAGTTTTTCCGAACCTCTACAGTACTTATATTAGCACAGAAAGCATAAGTGTGCACTCTCTATCAATTTTTATGGCTTTTATCACCCCCGGAGGCGAAGTTAGGCAGAAATGGGGCTAATTTTGACCCCAGTGATTTTTATTTAAAAAAATCGATTTAAAAAAAAAATCGGGGTCGTTAAAAAAAATCGATTTTTTTCCAACCCTATGCCACCTGAATAAAGAAGTGCAACGAGAAAATATTTATCACCGTAATATTTACGTACATTGGTAGCACATAATTTATTACATACCTTTATTCACTAAATTATAAATAGTAACATACTTCTCAAAGAATGCGGCCCAGTCGAATATAAATACATAATTGCACATTACATGTACTATCGTTTCGTGAACAACTGCACCAGTTATTCACGTGTGTGTGTGTGCATTTTGAGTGTCTGTGCAAGTCGGGGACTGGCAATTGTAATTCTGCAATGAAATGTCATTGGAATCGTTTTTCTTTTTAATTTATGCTGTGATAAAGAAGATAGAATTGAAGGCAATTAGCCAGTCCTGCAGCCTGTAAATGTAGCACCAATTTGTATGTAAAATGTTAGAAAAAGTTTGTCAAATGTGTCAAAGTTTGTACTTTAAAAACCGTGATATGCTAGTGTAGTATATCCATGGTCGGGCTGAAAAGTCCCCGGGCAGTGCTCGCCATTCACGCTAGGGGTAAGCTACGGTCAGAAAATTTTAACACGTTAACATATCAGGTGCTTTGAGTTTTCACCCAAAATTTCACCCCTCTAGCTCCACCCACTGCGGAACTGTGGGTGTTACAATTTCGGTCATTTTGTACTGATGTACACATGGTGCTCTAGCTCAACGCTGCTTTAAGTTGTGATCATTAAACTTTGGCTAGTGTAAGCCACCAGTGTTGGCAATGTGCCAGCACTAAACAACATTAGCTATGATCATAAGCCTAGTCCATATTGGCATTACTGTCACTACTCTCACTACCAAATTCATCATTCTGCCTCTACGGTTGGTCAATACAGGTTAATACAGGATGCATTTTGCATGCACACTGCTGTTGAACACAGGTAATGTGTCCACTACAGATTAGTAATGAAACACAAATGAAATTTATTTGACGTAATTATTTACTGCACATTTCAAAACAACATTAAAATCGTTGCGATACAACATGATCTCAGATGATCACCAAAAACATCCATCACAGTTCCCACGTTTCTTGCACATCACCCTGATCTGCATAATTATTTTACATAAATAGCAATGATGTTAATGAAAGTGTTGGATACTATCTAGGGTTCAAACGGGACCGCGGTCCCGGTACATGGTCCGGCAAAAAGTTGGGACTGGAGTGGTCCCGGTCCTGGTCCCGACACCCCTGTCTCGTTCCCATCACCCCAGGCCCGGTCCCGGTCCCGACAATTAAGAAAAGCCAGTCCTGGTCCCGACCACCCGGTCCCGGTCCCGAAATTTTATAGCGGTCCCAACAAGTGATGGAAAAAAAACGTATTTTTCAATGACCTGGGTTTAAAGAAAAAATGTTTTTCATGAAACAATTGGAAAAAGCCAGTCCCGGTCCCGGCATTAGAAAATTTCTGGTGCCGGTCCGAAAGACTGGTCCCGAACCCTAATACTATCAGCACATTGCCAACACTGGCTTACACTAGCCAAAGCTTCATAATCACAACTTAAAGCAGCGTTGAGCTAGAGCACCATGTGTACATCAGTACAAAATAACTAAAATTGTAACACCCACAGTTCCGCAGTGGGTGGAGTTAGAGGGGTGAAATTTTGGGTGAAATCTCAAAGCACCTGATATTAGGGCTCGAAACACGATTTTTTTCAAACTGGAGTTCGAGTCGCCACCCCAAAATTTTTCCGGGCAAGTCGAGTTGGGTGAGTCAGTGAAAAGTTGAGTCGAGTCAGGCAAAAAACTCGAGTGTCGAGTAGGGTTCAAACGGGACCGCGGTCCCGGTACATGGTTCAGCAAAAAGTCGGGACCGGCGCGGTCCCGGTCCCGGTCCCGACAATTTAAAAAAGCCAGTCCCGGTCCGATCCCACAGTCCCGGTCTCGGTGCGATCCCCCAGTCCCGGTCACGGTCCCGGAGTTTTCTAGCGGTTCCGACAAGGCATTAAAAACAATGTTTTTTTCAATGACCTGGGTTTAAAGAATTACGTTGTTTTTTAATAAAACGTTTTTTTCTTAGGCTCCCAAATATATGTAAACTGGTGGAAAATATAAATGAGAAAATCACTTAATTGTATTTCACAAATCCCACATGCAACCTGTTAGGCTCTCATCTTGTGTGAGGGTGCCCCCAAGTATTTACTACATATACCCTAGGGGGCACCCCCCTCAGGCTGCCCTTGCTGCAGAAAAAAATTTTTTTCAACATTTTTTCTGGAAAATATAAATGAGAATTCATACAAATTTTTGTTCCTGAAGAAATTTTTATTTTTAAAATCTTTTTTTCTGGATATTTGAGACCAAAAAGTTTTTTTAACATTGGTAGATTGTAAGTATGTTTAACTTTTCTACCCCCTCAGAACCCCCCAAAGCCCCACACAATGATGGCGTTGTTGATCAAATCCAAAAAAATTTTTTGAGAAAAACATAGGTTTGAAAAAGTGGACAATCCACTATCCCAAGCTATTCATGGAGCACATGGGGGCCAGAATTGGCTCGCTCACT
Organism: Sphaerolaimus hirsutus; assembly: GCA_964036195.1. Classification (NCBI taxonomy): domain Eukaryota; kingdom Metazoa; phylum Nematoda; class Chromadorea; order Monhysterida; family Sphaerolaimidae; genus Sphaerolaimus; species Sphaerolaimus hirsutus. The sequence continues at coordinate 25,759,401 of OZ038457.1, forward strand.
GTCAGGGGCAACATATGTCTGCTCCTGGGCCCCGTTTTTGCACTCAAGTATTTTTTATAGCAAATGATAAAAACAGCCCTGTGTAAAGAGGGCACTTGCATGACAGCGTGTCCAGCACCTGCAGTGTCGTGATGCAAATTACAAAATACTTGTGCCCATTCAATGTGGGCACTAATTATCTGATAAAAACCTGTAGGGGCCAATGGGCAATGTGCCCTGTATCTAGTGTGAGTGGGCCAGACAAATAAAGAGGTCATGTCCAGAAAATCAAAAATCACAGTTTTTTAATCACAACCACAATTTAGGTAATCACAAAGTTTAAAATCATTGTTGACATGGCTCCGTGGCACATGTCTGTATATTGGGAGTAATTTTTGTGAGGGGGAGTGGGCAGGGGGTCAAAATATACCCCCTAATTACCAGTGGGTCAAAAGATGGCTTTGGGCAAGCCACAAGGACTTTTAATTTTTTGAAAAAGAACCAACACAAGTGTATTCATCACTTGTGTTGTCACCACACCAAAAAATATCTGCACACTTCACCACAGCTATTTTTTGTGTGGTTTTTTTAAAAATTCTCATTTATATTTTCCGGGAAAAAATTGGCAAAAATTTTTCATCAATCTGTAGCAGCAGAACAGGGGGGTGCCATGGGGTGCCACTTGGCATATATGTAGGCAAATGTTGTGGGCACCCCCACAACAAATGGCAACCATATGGGACTGCATGTTCTCCTGTGAGATTGTTATGAAAAATGAGGTACCTGATTTCTCATTTAAATGTGCCACCAGTTTAGTTACAATGTTGTCAACATATACATGTAAATATGTCAGACAAATAGCAGTATCTTATGATGTCATATATTTATATAGCAATATAATGGTTGTGGCGCCATGTTGTAGTATTATACGTGGTGATTTCTGCCAAAAAAATCTATTTTAGGTGTTGTTACAAGTGCCTTGTTGAACTTGTTACATTAATACATTGCTTTTCATCAAATATTCACAACTTCAAGTGACGATGGGAATGGAATAATGTTATAAGAAAATGCTCATACATTGAAAGTGTTCCTTCGCACAGTGGGGGTGTGTGGAAAAACACTGGCTCGATATTACTTACCAATCGGCTTCAAACGAGACCGCGGTGCCGGTACATGGTTCGGCAAATCCCAGTCCCGGTCCCGACCCTCCAGTCCCGGTCCCGGTCCCGACAATTGAAAAAAGCCAGTCCCGGTCCCGCTCCGACCCCCCAGTCCCGGTCCCGGTCCCGACATAAGAAAAATTTTGGTCCCGGTCCGAAAAAGTGGTCCCGTTTGAACCCTAGTCTTGAGTCAAGTTGGATGAGTTACTTTTTGGTATGACCTTGCAGAAATTTTAGATACTGGTTTCTCTACCAATTTTTTCACACACACCTAATGAAATCTAAATGCAAACAGTTTATTTTACCATCAAATTAAAGTGAAAATATCACTTACATGTTCAGTTTCTTGATGTTGCCACAAATAAAGTTGCAAAAAGAAAACCAGTTTAGTGATGGAAATACAACATCTTGTAATATATATAAATATATATATTTCATTGCAGCACGATTACCCGCAATATTTGGAAGCTTTTGCAGTGATGAAAAAAGTCGCCGACGAATTTCGCGATTTCGAAACGCAGATTCAAAGCAGACCGAATGATTTCGACCAGGTTCACAAATATTTATTGTTCTTGCGTGTGAAAATTTTCCGCCGGATGGGTAACTGGTGCGGCCAGCATAACGTATCCAGGGTACCGTATTTCTCCGATCAAAGCACCCCCCCCCGTTCAAAGCTCCCGGGGTGCTATGCTGTGTATTTTGTTCCGTATAAAGCACCCGGGTGCTTTACATTTCACAAAAAAAAATTGGTGATCATCTGTTGCCTCACCTAAATGATATTGCTGAGAAGAAAGTTTGGAAGACCATCTGTTGCATAAAGGTTTTTTCGCGTGGCGCGCGGCGTTCTTTTGTGTGCTGCGGCGAAATCAAACACTTGAAGTGGTGCTTGAGTTCAAAGATTTGTTGAGTGTGGGATTGTTGCAAAAGCATTGCAACCTTACTAATCACAGATTTGCAATACATAGATAGGTAGATACAACTTTAAAAAGGAAAAAAAGAGTCATGGTGAATGTAAATGATCGCGCTTTCCTAAGTATTTATCGGTGTCAAACAAAACATAGCATAGCACCCGGTGATTTGCATTGCACCAGGGTGCTATACATGGCACTTCAAAAGTAGTTTGAAAATAGCTCCAATTTTGTAAAGCACCAGGGGTGCTTTGATCGGAGAAATACGGTAGGGTGTCAAAAAGAAATTGAGGCCTCTACTTCTGAAAGTTGACAAGTCCACAAAATGTCAGATTTTGAGTAAATCGCATTTTAAGTTTCCGATCCAATTCCAGACCCGTGGTGCGTGTCCAATTTGGCTCTCATGCTTTCCATTAAGTTCCATATATTGACAATAAAGTGTCAAATTTTCAACCCCTGCTCTCAACGTATATGTGAAAAATGGGGTGTCCATAAATTTCCATTCGGTCAGAGCAAAACTGTTTTTGGGAGGAACATGGACTTGTCGACTTCTTGCACTAGAGAACATCTTTGTTCCCGGTGAAGGCGACTCTGCCTTATGGGCAATTTATGGACTTGTCGACTTTTAGAAGTAGCTGTCCATGACGGACTTATCACATTTCTTGCTATTTTTCCCATTAAAAACGAAGGCGAAGGGTGGACTTGTTGACTTTTAGCCCGAAACTAAGTGGACTTGTCGACTTCTTGCCCGAAATTTTTGCATTTTTGCCAAAAAATGTCAAATTTGACACTTGCCATATGGGCATGTGAGGTCCAAAAATTTATGGAAATGATAAAAAATGTGCGGAAGTAGCCCCATATGATGTTTCCGGGCCTAACTCCAAATTTACAATTTTGTGACTTGTCTACTTTTAGAAGTAAACGCCTGAATTGTTACGGAAAACTGAAACAGAAAAAAAATTTCAGCAGCTGGAAAACGGAAAAAAATTGCACTTGGCAGAAAACGGAAACGGAAAAAATTCAGTGGCCGGAAAACGGAAAAAGGTGCCGGAAAATCGGAAAACGGAAAAAATGAAATTTGCATTGAAACAGAAAAAATTTCCTGATATTTTGCCAAAAAATGGATAAAATTTGCCGAAATTTTGCTGGAAGTGGAAAAAATTTGCAGAAATTTTGCTGAGAACAGAAAAAATTTACATAATTGACAATCTGTGTGAATTTTTCCCCAGTTTGGCTGGAACAGAAAACAGAAAGTTGAGCCAAAAAAAGTAAAATGAGGCGGAAAAACAGAAAATTGAGCCAGAAAACCGGAAAAAGGCGGAAAAACTGGAAATTTAGCTGGAAAATGGAAAATGAGCCGGAAAAACGGAAATGGAAGAAAAAAAGTTGGCAGAAAACGGAATGGAAGCGGAAAAAAATTTCAGCAGCCGGAAAACGGAACAGAAACGGAAAAAATTTGCCCACGGAAAACGGAAATGGAAAACAGAAAATGGAAATTTGACACCCTAATCCAGGGTTCGGGTCACCCCGCCCACCCGCAGTGCTACTGGCACCGCAACCGGTGTTCCCTATATGAAGGGTGTGCTTCTAAATGTACCGATGATCTACAAAAAATCGATTTTGAGATAATCGCAATTGAAAGTTTGGAGTATGCAATACCCATACATGGGTATTGGGTATGGGAATTTTGGGTATGGGTATTTCCGCCATATTGTTGGGTATCCACATGCATGGGTAATCATTGTTTATACACATAACACTAGCTATAAAACATTTAGTGAATCGTATTTTTGTAGTACAGTACATTTTAAAGGAACAAATTGGTAATAGCATGTAGATCGGTACCTTTTAAAGCACAAAATCATATAGATGTAGATCGGTACTTTTACACATAGTAAAAAAGCACAAATTGAGTTTTTGCTGCTGATGATGTGGAGCTGACATCGGTACTTTTAGAAGCACAAAAAATAAAGTGCAGATAGGTACATTTAGAAGTACAGTTTTGAAAAATATGTGTAGATCCGTACTTTTAAAAATACAAAAGCTGAAAAAGCTTGCTGATCGGTACTTTCAAAATTTCGAAAACTGTATTTTGCGATTTTTTGCTTTTTTCGACCCCCATATCTCAAAAACGCCGTTTTTTAAAAAAAAGAGCAAGCGTCCCAACATAACAAATTGAACTGCGTGTCCGGTTTCATCCGTTGTCACCGCAATTTATCTATAATGTTATATTTTTTCATTTCTAGACAATAAAAATTATTCCTCGAATTACGCAGCTAGCAACCATAGTGAACGATCGCTTCGCACATTACGCAAAATCGGAAACTTTTTGCAAAGCGAGGCAAAAACACGATACTCTGCTGGCGAAATTGGCCGTTCTGAAGAGGCGCGTCGAACATCACGAGAATAATTTGGTTGGTGTGGGTGCAGCTGCAATTGGGGGGGGGGGCGGCGGCGCCCCGGACGTGTCTGCGGTAGCGATGTAAAGGCACCGGTACCCCGGTGCTGGGCACCGAAAGGCACCAGCACCTATGCCGGTGCGGTACGGTGCCGTATTTCGAGGCTGGCCTACCGGTGCCGGTGCCATTTTTTTAAAGAATAGCACCGGTGCCGGTGGGGTGCCATTTTTTTGCCGGTGGCGAAGGTGCCAGGTGCCATTTTGACGCTATGGCACCGTGCCGATGCGGTGCGGTGCCATTTTTTCCGGTACCTTTTCCATCACTAGTTGGCGGCACGCACTGCCGCGCACGTGTCCACGCGCAGTGTCTCCACTTCAGTCACGAGTCTTTCCTACTGCGTTTTGATGGGCGCTTGATGGCACCGGCAGGGCACCCTCGAAAAGGGGCACTGCACCAGCACCGGTCCTGGTGCCCTTCGGTGCCCGGCACCGGGGCACCGGTGCCTCCGTGCCTTTCCATCACTACAATTGACACGGCACTTCATGGGGTGCGCGCTGCCCCCAGGGTTACTTTCGAACCCTGTGAAATGCCGGGTAAAATGACAAACGTCAAGCAGTGTCGGAGGACCTGTAGAATGTTACAAAAGCTGGCAAACGCTGAACGCTGCTTTAAGAATTTTTTTTGCATTTTACAGGTCTTGGGAGTGACACCAGAGTGACTTATTATTTACCATGAAATTTAGGACGAGGCTAGATACGAATACTTATGTCTAAAAACCGAATTTCATTGGACCTATTCCAGTCGCTTTTTTCCATTAATTAGCACTCCTTTTAGCAATAAATTTTCATTGCAGAATGGTAAATCGCCAAAATCGGGCCATAGCTGACATGGGTTACCGTAGTATAAAAGTGATACGTAAGTACCCACCAAATGTTATTACCATATAATTCTCATGTTTTTGAATATTGTGAGACAAAATTTTTCACAGGTTTTGAGGTTTATTTTTTTCGCCTGTATTATTCGATGCCAAATCGGTGTTACTGGTCATTATTCATTGAGGGTACATAAGTATTCATTTTTTAGAAGTTTTATTGATACTAGTTAGTTTAAATTTTAGGTAGACATAAGTTTGAATATACTCGTTTTAGAGAGTCCTTTGTAATTTTCCAAACCTTTACATTTGAAAAACATTGAATCCACCAATTTATACTTCGTCGTGTTTCTGACAACTTTGTTTTACTATCGCGATGCAGTATTCATAGCAGCGTTGTTGAAAGTATTGAACTTTTATCAAAGTAAACGTAAACGTAAAGTAGTTTATTTTCACGCACCCCTGAGTACAGAAAACGTAAAGTAAACAATTTTTACTTTTACTTTTATTTCGATCATTTCCTAATGTAAAAAAAAATTACTTCTATTATTTCCGCTGCCGTTTTTGCAGTTGTTTGAGTGGTTTTTGCTTTTTATAGACTGCAATTTTTTCCTCACTTACGCTTTCTGTACTCGCGTACGCGAGTAAGTGCGTACCGATATTTTTTCGAGAGGAAACGTAAACGTATTTATGTAGTACTCGAGTATACGTATTTATCGAGGTAGAGCTATGAATGATGCAAATGAATTGTTGATTTTCCGTTTCCTTCACATTTTTCCTTCCTCTTTGCTGGTGCTTTTTCGATAAACTAAAACATTTTTTCATCAATTTTTTACCATTATGCCATGTCAAAAAAGTCTTGAGCCCATAAAGTTTATATGATACTGCATCATTGTGACATCGTTTTTTGTGATAATTTATATCCAAATTAGGGTAAAAAGTGCTTGTGATAAAAGTTACATTTTGAACAACCTAATAGCCTTGTTACCGATTTGCCTCTGTTACCGTATTAAACTGTTGTCTTGAAATCGTATTTAGAAGTATTTGTGAATGTTTGGATTGAATTTTATTGTTTTTGTTTTCGTGCCTGCTGGAATTTGTAGTTTAGTTTTGAATGTGTGGAGATTTAGGACATCCAGGTTCCAAATCCAATAGACAAGTCTAGAGTTTGACAGACTTTTTGTAGCCATTATTTTTTCTGGCACTCTATATTCGATATCGGTATGGGCACTATATCGAGATTCAATGTGTCTGCGCACACTATTTTTAACACGAAATTTCGAAAACTCACATATCAGCTTAGAACGCATTTGAGTTTTCTAGAATGAGGAGGCCGTCGACTACATTTGATGGAGATTTGAGATATTTTGAGTTGATTTTGAGTATTCACCGTTGTTTTGGAGATATACCGTACCGTAAAATTAAACATTTACCGTAACGTCGATCAAAATTTTAGTTATGTATACCCTAAAACTTCGAATAAGACCCCAGGGTCGATTAAATTTTCGTCAGATGTTTTGGAGGGGGGACTTATTCGAGGGGGGGAGTTATTTTTTCCTCAGAAAACTTGAACTCAAATCACTGCAGATGCAGTCTGTCAACTCATGTTAGTCAGATATTTAACTGTACACAATGACAAAAAGATGTGTATACACTGCATACACATCATTTATTTATCTGCTCTCGCTGCTGTTGGCTCATATTCTTATGTATTTTGTATTGTATCCTTTTCATACACATGGGGAGTTATTCAGGAGTGGGGGGGGAGTTATTCAAGGGGGGAGTTATTTTTTCCTCACCTCGCCAACAGGGTGGGGGAGTTATTCGAGGGGGGTGGGTCTTATTCGAAGATTTGCGGTAGTTGGAACAACTGGAGTTTCAGAACATTTAAATTTCAAAAATTGACTGGTCTGACAGTTGTTACAGTCTAGATGAAATCAGATTACCGTCACTTAAAACAGCCAGAGATATTGTATTTTTTCCACACATTTCAAATGAAAAAGATTATTTTTCAGCATGTGCAGTGCCATTTTTAGCTTGTTCATTTATTCAGCTATTTAGAACTATTACAAGAATGGTTAAGACATTATTTTTTGACAGTTCAATTTTATTTTCTGCTTGTTTTTTTTTGGTGTTGAGCATATTATCTGACACTGATTTTGCGGCTTGAAAAATGACAGTGAAATGAACTGCAAAACTACTTGACAATACTGTTAGAAGTGTAAAAAGTGTGATGGAGTCAATTTGGTTGTATTGGTCCTACTGAGCCAGTCGGCAATGGCATTGGGTGTCAACTGGTGCCGGTTCCGCAAGTGGAAAAGTTAAGAGTTAAAAGTTAAGAGTTGAGTGAAATGATAAATGATAAGTTAAGAGTAAAGTTAGAAGTTAAGAGTTGAGTAAAATCATTTGTCGTTTTACTCAACTTTTAACTCTACTCATAACTTGTCATTTGTCATTTTACTCAACTCTTAAGTTTTAACTCTTAACTTTTCCACTTGCGGAACTGGCACCTAGGCGGCTGCTTTCCATTCACATTTAACTGACTGTTCGCGGAGCCGTGTTCAAATGCACATTCCGATTAGGCTCCAAGCGGCATTCCGATCACCAACCCCGAAAAATTCCGGGATTTTGCAGTCCCGATCCTGAAATCTCAAAATCTAAATCCCGACCCTGAACTTTTGAAAATCCCAATCCCGGAAAAATTGATCGCCCACACTAGGCATGAAAAATGCGAGCCCTTCCATTGTGCATCGCCATGAATCCATTCTGTTGTTTCCGGGCGAATTTTGTTTTACTTATCGGATATCCAAGTGTGTTTAAATGTCTTAGTAAAAGATCCCGTAAACAGGGTTGGTTTTATAAAAATTCATTTTAGTAAAAGTGTATAAAAATTTTATTTTAATTTTATTCTTGTTTCATTTTTATTTTACTCCCAAAAGTCATTAATAAAATAAAATGACACATTTTACAAAAAAATTTACAAATTTTTTACAAAAAATCAGAAACATGCATGCAACGCCAGAAAAATGTTATAATTAGACCTATACATGAAAAACCTGTGACAAATTTTTCCCTTACGTTTCAAAAGTTGCATGCAGTATGTATTGTTAGCTAGCTGCAAGTGTAAAGTTACAATTATTGATAAGAATGGTTTGCATTTTCAGTAGAAGGACTACTGGAGTGTGCTGGGCACATTTGTAAAATGTCATGCAAAGTGTCAATTGTCATGACAAATGTAAAGTAAAGTATCAATTGTCATGCAAATTTTCAAGTGTCGTAAAATTTCAAGTAAAGTTGCAATTGTCATGACAAATGTCATGTAAAGTGTAAATTGTGTATCCAAATCTTGTGTTTTTGTATCCATAGTATGTTTTATATCCAAATCTTATGTTTTTGTATCCAAATGTTCACATAAGATTTGGAGTCAACAACAACATAATTTGGATACAAAACATAAGATTTTGAAATAAAACATGAGATTTGAACACAATTTGCTTGACAATTTATACTTTTAATTTTTAGATGTCATGACAATTTACACTTTACTTTACATTTGTCATGACAATTGACACTTTGCATGACATTTGACACTTTACAATGCTTGGGACTGCCCCCACATCCATGAATAAACAGGTAGAGACTCAAGCAATGAGACAAAATTTTTCCAAAACAAATGAATTTTTATACAATTTTACAAAAATTCGAATTTTTATACAATTTTTATTTTTATTCTTAAATTTTCCATTTTATTTTATTTTATTTTTTTCTTGAATATTCCATTTTTTTTTTTCTGAGATTTTGCCAACCCTGCCCGTAAAGATTATCCCTTGAGAACCAGATGTTTTGGTCAAAATCCCGATCCTGAGAAAATGCCAATCCCGGTCCCGAAAAGTCAATCCCGTTAGAACCCTAATTCCAATATGAAATAGTTCCTCTTCGATGTGCTTCTATTCTCATGTGCAATTAAAATTGTCCTTTGACCCGTCAACTCAAATGTGAGTTGACATGGAAGCCAGTTGACGCCCAGTGTGAGCGCTATTGCCATCCCTTTGCTGAGCAGCTAGAGTTTCTGTCAACTGCGATATCGTTGTCGCACTGCACCCATTCACATAATTGGCAAATGTGCATTTACTGCATTTCCTCGAAATACCCCCCTCAAAATGGGCACTATGATATTGTGGTCCGGGAAATGCATAACAGACTGTCAAAACACTTACTGTGTTACGTTAGAACATCATTTATACCATCTACCGCCTTATATAAGGCTGTAAAAACTTATAAATGGTGGTTATTGTTGCATTTTTCACGTTTTTCTCTCAAAATTTTCACTCTGAAAAAATAAACCCCCGGGGGGTAATTCGAGGAAATACGGTATGCATGTTACCTCGAACAGACATCACAAGATTTTCTAATCAGAACCTGCTAACGTTTTGGTCAAATTGGTCAAGTTTTTCCCGTAAGATTATTCATCAAAATATGGTATACTCCAGCGACATTACACCTTACAATGAAATCTACCATATCCCATCTGAATAAAAGAACAAACAAAAAATTCTTTATCATATTTATCAAAGCAATTTGATGAATATGATTTAAAAAAAATTTTGTGTTTTTTTTATTCAGATGGGATACGGTAGATTTCATTGTAAGGTGTAATGTCGCTGGAGTATAGCATTGATTGTATAGCGTTCTGTCCGTCCCCTATATCCAAAATTAACGAATTAACGTAACGTTGTCCCCGCTTGCGACGTAACTGAGATTCGGGTAAAGTTCTGTTTACGTAAAAATGTTCATTCCCGGCACCATCCCCCCTTCCCATCGATACTAAAACTTCTCGTAAATAATTTCAGTTTACAAAAATGTCCGGCAGCAAGCGCGTATTCAGACCGAATTTGACGGCTGCCAACAAACGAGCGGAGAAAACTGAAAGTGCTAATTTGGGCTCAAATGACAAAAAGGGCGGCGAGAGGGGCGGGGCTGGCGGGCGCAGGGGCAGGTGCGCTGGGGCCCGACCCAATTTGAACGCAGCGCAATTGCTAAGCCGGGTGAAAATGTACCATTCAATAGTAGTTCACTGTATAGGTAATATTGTAGACATTTTGATATGTTGGAGCTAAATTGAGTGAAAATTGAGGAAAATCGCTTAGATTTGGCAGCACACATGCAGATGGGGGTGCCAGTAGTTTCTGACAGACAAACTTTGTTGGCAATTTTGTCATGTCGCTTCTAGTGATGGAAAAGGCACGGGACAAATGGCACCGCACCGCACCATTGGCGCTTGGCGCTAGTGATCGGAAAGCGCCATGACGCTTTTGGCGCTCGGCGCCAAAGTTCTGGCGCTTTTCACATCACTAGTCCAGCATTTTAGTCACCGAAAAAAATGGCACCGCACCGGCACCGGTGCTATTCTTAAAAATTTGGCACTGGCACCGGCAGCGGCACCCTGGAAAAAGGGCACCACACCGCACCATCACCGGTTCTGGTGCCGTTCGGTGGCCAGCGCGGCGGCGCCGGTGCCCCGGTGCGTTTGCATCACTAGTGGAGTGGCTTTTTTACTCGTATGCCGCTTTTCATTGCAGGGGGCGCGGCCGCGGCGACGGGCGGGGCGGCTCCAGGCGAGTGCATTTCCTCTTTCATTACCGCCGAAATTTGCATGCGCGCAACCGAGTGTGCAAATCGCGGCGCAGTATACTCGGCAGACACAACTTACTCTACAAACAGATAGGAGTTATGTCTTCGGCTGGCAGACGGCCAGCCGAAAACTTATGGAAGGCGTGATGACGACGAAGCGATCACGTCATGAAGACGACGTGATGGCGAGAGATGATGATGGCGACCAAAGTGATCACGTCATGATGGAGTGTTTCCTCCGGAAAAATGTACGGCGTAATGTCATGTCCGGTGCCAATGTAGACCTGGAGCTTAGGTATGGCCCCCCATAATCAAGGACGTAGCCAGGGGGGGGGGCGGCCGCCCCCCCCCTTCCCGGGCCGGACCAAAAAATGTGTCAGAAATGGCACTTTCAGAAGACGATTTTGTCGACAGCTTGAAAAAATTTTGCGCGCAAGCGCGCATTTTCCCTTCACAACATATATTTTCGGCTGACCAGTCTCCGCGGCCTCAAAGCCAATGAAAATGGACAATTCCAGTCCATGTCGCACTTAATGCCTGTAAAATACAGACGTATACTGCTGTTTTGGCGCCAATGCCAACGCCATTGGCGCCATGGCATGGCGCCTACGAATGGCGCCAGCGCCGTGGCGCCATTACCCTACTACAGAGGTAAAATTTTAGGGGGGGGGGGCGCCGCCCCCCCCCCGTTTGCCGGGTTCTGTATACAATCTGCCCCCCCCCCCCGCTCGAAAATCCTGGCTACGTCCCTGCCCATAATTGAGCAATGGGTCTTGATGGGCACTGCAGGGGTTCAGTATGGGGGGTTGGAGGGGGTCGGGTTACCCCCCACGCTACAGCTATCTACATATGTAAATATCTAACGATTTTTCTGCCTTTTTCCTTCTAAAGCTTGAAAACCCCATATATTGAACCCCTGCGACCCCACCTCCAAAAACATCAAATATACACATGATTAGTGATGGAATGGCGCCTGTTGAGGGCGCCAAAGTAAGCCGCACCGTGGCGCCCTTGTACTACTTTTGCTACTTGTGCACCGGGTTTACTTGTGCACCGACACACCCCCGCAAATCGCTCCCGTGTAGATGGATATCTGGCTCTCAGCCGATACGCCATGCTCTCGCGTACAGTCGTATCGTAGACTGTGCACATAATTCAAATGCTTATAGAACAGGAATACACTGCCACAATTCATGATAATCTACCATTGACCTTTTAATTATAAATACATTCGAAGCGTCCTCTTCCGAAAATCGATAAGTCCAAAATTAGCAACAAAAAAATTTGAAGCACGGAAACGGCTTTACCTAGAGTTGGTCCCACCCATTTTTGACCATTTATAAATTTTGACGCTTTTTATAACAGTTATAACACTTTTCAAAACGTCCCCAGCAAGAAGTCGATAAGTCCACTTGTCAGTGGTCTCCTGGATTTCGACCCTCCGAGTGGTTGGATAGATAGCAAATCGCTCTACCGCAGGGATGGGTAGCTGAAAAAAAAAACATTTTGGGGAGGGGGGTCGTGTCGGTAAAGGAAAACTGTGTATAGGAACACTTACCTCCAACCTCCCCATTGGTGACCCTGCAACTTTTCCACTGGACATTGCAATTTATTGGAAACGATATTTAAAATTCAATTTTCACGACTTTTTCAAAATTTCCATTTTTCAAATTCTATTTGAAAAACCAACAGAAACCACGGATCCTGCTACCAATTGCTGGCACCTTTCCAATTCTAGGGGCCGCGGAACTTCCAGCATAATCATCCAAAGCGAGAGTGTCTTCTCACTGGGCCCGGGCGAACTACCCGGCGGCTTATCGGGTACCCGATTGAAATCGGAACCGGAAGTGACTATTAATGCGGTTCCGTCAAATACACCGGAAGCCAGAGAGGCCAGGATTAAGGCGGCGGCAGAGCGACAAAAACGAGTGGTTATAAGCGGGGTTCATTTGAACTGGGTCGAGCCGGGATCGGGATTAATGTCCCGACTTTCATAAGTGTATCGGTAGACATCGATCATTCCTGGACACTCTACTATCTGGACGATTTGGGGGGTTGGAGGTGGGGGTTAGGGGATTGTAGTCAAAAAATTTGCCTCCGGGACTGATAGCTGAGCAGCCTGCAGAATAGATAGATAGCTAACCCCCTTTAAGCTATCTAAGGGTGGTAATCCGCCCTAACCGCCCCCCCCCCTACTAAACCCCATGGGGTATTTCGAGGAAATACGGTACATGCACATTTTACTCTAATTAGATATTTTCTTCTCATAAATCAAATATACCATCAAGGGTAGGAAAGGAGGGGGGATTGTCAAGGGGGAAGGGGGCCCCCAGAACCGCCCAGCTATCTATCTATGTTGGAGACCGCTCAGCTGATTATTTTTTCGGCTACTATCCCTTAAACCACCACCCCCCAAACCGGCCCATCTGGAGCGATTTTTGAGAAACTATACCCCAATTTTCGCTCAAAATCGCAATTTTTCATACCTTTTTATAGATTTTCACAGATTTTCACATCCAAAATCACTAGTTCGTGTGTCTAACTTCCTATTATCAGCTATTTTAGTACTATATGTACATATATACCCATTTATAGACATTTTTCACCTACTTTTAGCGATTTTTCTGCATTTTCTCCCTTCTACACCCTGAAAACCCCTTTTTATCGAACCCCCGCAACCCCCCCCCCAACCCTTGCGGTGAGGGTTTCCGCCGGTGCAGTCCCAGGAAGTGCCGAATTGCCAACCAAGAACAGTATTCCAAATGAGGATTGCAATGCCACCATCTCAGGCTACGAGTGAGGTGTTACCTGGCGACGAGGGTGGGGGCACCTATGAAACTGTGGAAGAGAATCAGCTGGCTGACAGGGAAGCTTTGGATCAACTTTTCGATGTCAAGGTCATTCTCGGCTTGTTTTTCCTTTTTGGGGTCATGTAAAAAGTGTAAGTTGGAGACTAGAGTCAAATGAAAAATGGAAAGTGAAGAGTAAAGTAAAAATTGAAGAGTAGAGTAAAAATTGAAGAGCAAAGTAAAAAGTGGAGTAAAAATTGAAAATTAGAGTAAAAAATTGAAAATTTATACCACATGTACTCACCCAAACTGTGAAATCAAAAAATTTATGGTAATTTAACTAAAACACCATTTCATGCCCAACTTCACTTGGTCATGAACATTCAACAAAATGCGCTATAGGTACATAACAAGTTGACATAAAACAGATATTTTTGACCGAAATCACCACTTATAATGCTATCCTATGGCTCCACAGCCACCCGTACTTTCACGTTTTTGTGTCAAAATAACGCTGCATCAGCAGGACATGATGGTAGTACACCTGTAAATAAATAGAACATTTTTATCAGCCAAATTTGATGTTCAATGATGCTAACAACGATGAAGATATGAAACCGGTTGTTTTGAGAGTGAACGATCCCAAAGAATGCCACAGTTCGGCCACGCATCGGGCTGACTTACTCCCGCATGCAGGTTTGTGAAATTGGCCCCACACACGCTAGTTGACATCGACATCAAATGTCAACTGGTTCCGTTCCTAATTCAAAGATTGCGTTTGAACGTCGTTCGTCCACTCTGCAGCAAGCTTTGAATCGGGATCGGCACCAGTTGACATTTAGTGTCGATGTCAACTAGCGTGTGTGGGCCCATTGTCACTCTTTTGTTAAGGTCTACCAATGTGTAAATAAACGTGTAACAGATTGCTTTTGTAAAATACCCCGTTGAAAAATTGCGCAGTATTAGCTTGGCGTCAAAAAGTCGGTACTCTGCTTGAATAGCCCCCTTGCAGGGACGTATACTCGGCGGACCTCATGCTACCGCATTTTTCTGAAAGAAACACTCCATCGTGACCTTGATCACACATTTACGTTTCACACTCGCAGACAACACGGCCACCTTGAACGAGCACATGGTGCTGGTCGAGCTGCCGCCGGGGCTGCGCAACATGCTCAAGACTGTGCACCCGGTCAAAAGTGAAATCGACCCCGATGCGAACGCTTCCTCGACTTTGAGCGGCGATGGCGGCACACATGCAAAAAGTGCAAAAAGTGGCAATCTGCATTGTTTGAGCGGTTACTTATATTACATTTTCCAGAGAACAAAATTGGCAAAATTTTATTAAAGCTGCGTTCAGACTGCATTATGTGCCGACAAATAAAAAAGTAAAAAAGTTCCATAAATCCGGAATTAAGTTCCATATCTGCAAGAAAAAACAGTGAAGTATACTCACTAGTTCAGTGTACACACATGCCAAATTTCAGATAAATCGGGCTTTTCGTTCCATAGTTATAAGCATTTGAAAAATTTGACTTCACTATTTTTTCTTGCAGATATGGAACTTTATTCCGGATTTATGGAACTTTTTTACTTTTTTATTTGTCGGCACATAACGCAGTCTGAACGCAGCTTAACGATTTCCAGTGGCAGAATGGGGAGACTCTGGGGGGCTGCCACTTGGCTGTAATTGACTCATTTAAATGTTCCACCAGTTTACACTCAATTGTGCACTCACGAAATCACGCTAACTTTTTTTAAAACACCATCAATCGTGTGTGTTTTTTTTGCTTCAAAATTTTGAATCACACAGACCTGACGCCCGCTTCAAATTGCAAAGTTGAAATTCTGAAATCGGGCAAATGTAGACTGAGATTTGGCGATTTTGTTTTACCCCTGGAGCCGTTGGCATCCAGCCAAAATGAGGGCACTTTGGAAGAGGCGGCTAATCGAGGCAGCAAAAGGGAGGTTTGTCTGTGTCTTGTGTTTTAAATGTGTTCTGTTGTGGTTGTTATTTTGTAAGGAAACTGGCCGTGGGTACTGCTAACTGCACCCAGCGAGAACTCAAAACCTGTAAAGTCAAGTGTCATGCAAAGTGTCATAAAATACAAGAAACTTAGTTTACACCATAATATTTACGATCAAAAATAAATTTGTGTTCAAACTTACCTCCCCCAATCAGGAACTTATGTCCCTGTATTTACCCCCAATTACCGACGAAAGTGAGACGCAAAAATCGACACCGGATAACGCTACCGGAGCCGTAATCCAGCTGGGGCAAATAAAAGCCCGCGCTGCGGCCACCGTAAATGTTACCGGTTTGGTGGATAAAATGCTTCAGGATTCAGGGCAAATTCAGGATTTTCAGGGCGAAAATAGGCTTTTGGGGGCTGTGGGTAAGGATAAACGAGGTGCCTAGTTTTTAGCATTGTTATTTTAAGGATTTTTTGTTGTGAAATATTGGCCTTTGTTGAATATTAGGGGGTTTTATTGCCTGAGAGTATTTTTTGTTAATACTTTACCATCCATTATGCGTTCTGAATTATTGTTCCTGTTTTGAGGAGATGTGATTCTTGTCATAACATTGTATTTTTTTCAACCTTTTATTACATTTTTTGCATATAAATAGTCCAAAAGTTCCAAAAAATTACATTGAGATAAAATTTATTATATTTGTGATCAACTGAAATGCAATAGGTTTATATATCCCATTTTGCACAGTTCTAGACGTTTTTAGTACATCACCGTTTTTGTTCAATGTTGTGGATCGCTGTGATTTTACTACCTAAATATATGAGCTCGTATATTTTCCACATGCAAAACGGCCTGCGGAAAATCATAACTGTGCGATAAAATATTTTGCCACGAAATACTCACAAAAACTCATGTTTTGGTGTCAATGCCAAGTGTGGACGAGCGACAAGAAAGGTGGAAGGAATGTAATATTTAGCTACCAAAGTTAATGTCTAGGTGAAGTGACAAGTAAATTGACATTTGAGTGATCAATTAAATTTTTTAATTGGACTTATTAAATTTTTTTACTTTTCACTTGACATACAAATTGATCATTTTTCCTGCAACTTGTCTACTTGCCTGCTACAGGTGGCAGTCTCTCACTCTGAAATGTGTAATATAAAGTGTCAAATGTCACGTTAAATGTTATAAAAATTTGTTAATACAAATAAAACTTTGTCAAATATTATGCAAAACGTCACAATATCACTGATAATTTTCCCTCCTTTTTATATAAATTTACATTTGACATTTGCACGTCACAGGATGCGGAATACCCCCCTGATACAGACAATTTATTTTGACACAGTTATAATTTTGCTTACAAGTTTGATTTTGCATGCGCAAATGTACGTAGTTGCGATTTATATTCACCTATTCGCTTGGAGGCATTCGCTCAGTATTATTTAGCTACCGTATTTCCTCGAAATACCCGCCCCCTTGAATTACCCCCCCCCCCCGCTCGAAATACCCCCAGGTGTTTTCGAGCTGGGGAAAAAATAAACCCCCCTCGAAATACCCCCCTCTGAAATGACGTACATCATGTATGGAACGTACATGATGTATTTATTGCTGCCGGTTTGCACCGCAGCTACACATATACCCTGTGTGAGTAGCGATGTACGTTAATATGCCCATATATATCCTACTTCATCGCATTTATTACCACTTTTGGGCATGTTTTCACGTCATCTTTACTACCCATTTCACGAAAATTGCCTGACGAAATAATAACCCCCCCCCCCTCGAAATACCCCCTCCCCTCGAAATACCCCCCTCAAAATTTCCACTCTGAAAAAATAAACCCCCTGGCGGTATTTCGACGAAATACGGTAAATACTTCTGCACGGGTGACACAGATTCGCACTTGCTTCCTACTTGTTTCCATAAAATTTGTTGATTCTTCAACGTTTCTATTGTTGGTTGTAAAAAAATTATTGAATAATGAAAAAAAACTGTTTAGAAAATGTTTTCTCAACTTATAACAGCAATTTGTCCTCCACAAAGATTTTCTTTGTGATGATAACGACAACATACGACAACTTTCACATGTGAAAATTTCCGTATGTCTAGTGAAAAGTTCCATTTTCGTGGGAAAGTGTGGTGAAGTACGGTATATTTTCGAAGTACCCCCCTCGAAATACCCCCCTCAAAATGAACACTATGAATTTATAACCCCCCTAGAAATACCCCCCAAATTGAGTGTAAATGATAGAAGCTGCCGTTTGTGATCCGGGCAATGCAGAACACGCGTAAAAACAATACTGTGTTACGTTTGAACATGGTTGATAATTGCCGGGGCTGTGTGCGTCTGAGTAACCCACATGTTCACCCGAATATGAAACGTTTTATTTGACACATTGAATTTTTTCAAACTCGTCGTCACGAAAAAATCCGTGTGAACAGCCTTTTCTCCGTGTGACACGTGTGAACGTCCTATTTTTTCCGGTAAGTAACGATGGCAAACCTTCCAGAAAAAAAGTATTGAAATTTTTAAGTGTTTTTTCTAAAGTGAATTTTCGAATTTTCGAATTTTTTCCCAATTTAATTTTCGAATTTTCGAATCTTTTTTGGGAATTTTTGAATATTTTTAGAAAAATATTGAATTTGTAGCTTAAAACACAGTATTTGGACTGTCTTCATGTTTGGAGCCCCTTTTAACCTTAATTTCACTGTAAGTGAAGCATGACATGACAATTTCACTTCACTTTAACATGACAAATGGTAGAAACACTTATGTGGATCAGTTTTCACCATTTTCGCTGGGGCTGAATGCCTTTCAAAAACGTATTGTGACTGCCCCTCGGAAAACCCGCAAGAGATTTTTTTGATGGACCGGAGTCTGTATCCGCGGAAGTAGAGCGCCGCGGTTCTAATTGTTTGGGCGGCTCCGTGCATTCCTAAATGGATGTGATTGAGTCAGCCGCCGCTGTAATGTTTGTTATTTCATTACATGAGACATTTTCAGACCCACCGCAGACCAATTGTCACTTTATTTAGCACTCTGAACTTAAAACTGCGTTTTGTCACCTTGAATTCCCTGAAAAATTCGAAAACTATTTTCGAATTTTTGAATTTTCGAATTAAAAAAAAAAATAGATTTTTAAGTGTTTTTTCCAGGGGTGAAAAAAAATTCGAAAATTATGAAAAAATTCGAAAATTTGAAAATATTTTCGAATCTTTTTTTGCCATCGTTACCGGTAAGTAATAAAATACATAAGCTCAATTTATCCGCACAGCTGCGAGCTGAAAAACATCTCAGCTGATTCTGTAAAAAGTGCAGATTGCATCTACCGTTTTTCCTCGAAATACCCCCCCCCCGTCTAAATACCCCCCCCCCCCTCAAAATCGGCACTATGAATTTGTGGTCCGGGAAATGCATAACAGATGTTCAAAACACTTACTGTGTTACGTTAGAACATCGTTTATACCACCTACATCCTTATATAAGGCTGTAAATACTTATAAATGGTGGTTATTGTTGCATTTTTCACGTTTTTCTCTCAAAATTCTCACTCTGAAGCAATAACACCCCGGGGGGTATTTCGACGAAATACGGTAACTACATTTTTATGAGAGAACGACAAATGGCTCCATTTAAGAACTTCGTTTTTGGGACCATATTTCACATTTTTTTGGAAGGCGACCAGAAAAAGTTAATGGATCGTTTCAACAGTGTCGGTGCAACAGTCTCACTGGATACGCGGTGGGTCGTGTTTTTTATTTTTGGTTCCTTTAGTTTCCGCTTTGTTACGATGGTGTTGATGCTTTCGATATCGCTATTTGTGGTGTAGGTCTAAACCGTGTGCATAAAATCGCGGTATAGAGTCTAAATCCGATGTCGTTTCGAACTTTTCGATGTCCACGCAGTCCGCGGACAAGGCTGCCGCTTGGCATGTAACCCGTTCGGCATGTAGACATCGGATCAGGGGTTTGCAACGTTTTGACCCTCGCTGCGGCATCATACCTACATAGCAAATCTCTCCTTTGGATAAATGGATCGCTGACAATAATTCTGTGGGCTCGCTGGTGCAAAATATATATTTATGATGTACGGCAAAATTGAAAAAGTGGAGCAAAATTTATTGATTTTGGGTGAAGGTTGGGAAAATTTTGGAAAGAAATTTGGGGGCGGGGTTCAGGGGATAGTAGATAGCTGAGCAGCCCCCCATGGGACCCCTGCAACGGGTCTACATGCCAAACGGGTTAGATGCCAAGCGAGCCTCCGCCTCCGGGATAGCGCGCTTCACAATCGAATCAACCGGGTTCCATCAGAATTTTTTTCATTTTTCACATCACGTTTCTCTCACTATTGGTAAATGGTAAATGTTACAAATATGTGAAACAATTTTACACCTGACTGAATTTTCTAAAAAAAAGCCTGTAACATTCTTTATGTAGAGTTCAATCCCGATCAGCCAATACTCTATTATTAAAAAAGCTCGATTGTTGAAATCCTTTGAAAAAGCCTGCTGTCTGATTTTTGAGTCACTTTTCAGCTGACAAATTTTGACACGCGGCAGTCATCAGCGACAAATTGTTTCTGGCGTTTCGAGTTACATGACACCTATTGCATAGTACATGCCTAGGGAGTGCGTACATTTGAAAGTGCAAAAGGCTCTTCGCAAAATCATTACTGTGTTTACGTAGGAGATTTCGACAGCACGAATTCAAGTCAAATTCGACGAAACACCGGGTGCTGCCATTTAGACCAACGCTTAAGATTTTAAATAACTTGACACTGGGTCGCCGGATGAAAGTCAAATTTTGGGTGAACACTAACAACTAAATAGGAAAGCTTTCCACAAAACATGGCTACAATCGTTTTACTGGTTCAAGAGTTATCCAAGCAAACACCAATAATCGTCGCTTAACGAGCACCTTGCTTGATAACCATTTACTCACCGGTCTACCGGTTTCCTAATCGGTAAAGCGGATTAGTGGCGGCCGCACGCATTTAGGCACGCCGCTGCGAATATAAAGAGGCACAGAAAAAAACCTGAGAAAAAACAAACCCCATCCTATCCCGGTCCCGAAAAGTCTATCCCATTTGAAGCCTATGATGAGGTCTTGGTAAAGTGACAACTATGTGTTTGCATGAATAACTTGTGACAAAGTTAACCTATTGCAGCCATATTTTGTGGAAAGCTTTCCTATTTAGTTATTAAGGTTCACCTAAAATTAGATTTTCATGCGGCGACCCAGTGTCAAGTTATTCAAAATCTAAAGAGTTGGTCTAAATTGCAGCACCCTGTATAAGTGTGGTGACTATTGATCGAAATGTTAGAGATCATGCAAAATGTGGATTTAAATAAGCAAAAAAGCTTTATTACTATTACTGAACTTTTGGCATTTTACATGCATTTGACACTTTAATCAACACTTTACAGGGCGCGGGACTGCCCCTGGATTGAATGCATAAAGTATTCAAAAAGTGTGTCCACTATCCAACGATGGAAAAAACACAGAAATTGAACACAGAAACTCATTTAGTTTCTGTGTTTTTGTTTTACACAGAAACACGGAAACTCACAAATTTTGAAAAACTCAAAACTCAAATGAGTTTTTTTGTGTTTTTTTTGAGAACTTATCCGTCGTTGCCACTATCTTTAAGGTTATCAACCTGCGAATGTATTTTTGCGTATGCAGGCGACATATTTTTCAACATTTTTACGTATCCATTCATGCTATTATGTTTTTCTGTATCAAAATAATTTTGGAAATTTTATTTTACATGCGCAAAAGTGCAAACTCACTTTCGTTTAAGCTTTTCAAGTATTTAGCACTTTCCAGTTTTCACTTTTTGCGGAAAATTTTCAATGCGCTGCGAGTGAAATCGGACCACATCGCAATAAGAGTTTGCGCAATTTTTGAGTTCGGTACTCAGCGAAAGGTCATTTTTCTTAGCCGTGCGAATCATATGGCTACCGTAACCGTACGAATATAAAGGTGGTAGCTATTGGGCCGTTTGTATGAATATTAGCTAAATTTTGTAGATTTTCCTGTGAATTATGATGAAGAAAATGCATCTACCGTATTTCCTCGAAATACTCCCCTCGAAATACCCCCCCCCTCGTTTGACCACCCCCTCTCGAGACCACTATGAAACAATTACCCCCCCCCTCGAAATACCCCCCCCAGATTGAGTGTAAAGAGAACGTACATGACAAATACTGCAGTTAGTGTTCTGTGTAGTGCAGAACACACGTTAAAACAATGTCGTAATAAGGTTAGAACAGTGTTTATACCATGGTGAAATAATAACCCCCCCCCCCTTGAAATACCCACCCCCCTCGTTTAACCCCCCCCCCCCCCCTCGCGGGAGCACTATGAATCAATCACCCCCCGGGGGGTATTTCGAGGAAATACGGTAATCACAAAATTCCGTCAGTGCAAGCGTTAGTGATGGAAATGAGGCGCATAGTGCTTTTACCGAGTTTCATCAAAACTTAGAATTGACTATACCTCGCTATGCATTTGTCTGAACGATACACTCCACCTTGACGTCATCATGAGATTCTAGATTTTGACCCGCTGGTGGTTGTATACCGTATTTCCTCGAAATACCCCCCCTCGAAATACCCCCCCCCCCCTCGTTTGACCCCCCCCTCTCGAGACCACTATGAAACAATCACCCCCCCCCCCTTCGAAACCCCCCCCCCAATTGAGTGTAAAGAGAACGTACATTACAAATACTGCAGTTTGTGTTCTGCGTAGTGCAGAACACACGTTAAAACAATGTCGGAATCACGTTAGAACAGTGTTTATACCATCTACGTACTACTATTAGTCTACATGAGTCTTTACATGTCAGTTATTGATGCATTTTTCTACCCCAGCGCACATCACAAACAACGATTCTGTACTACCATTTCAAAAAAGTTCTTGTGAAACAATAACTCCCCCCCCTCGAAATACCCCCCCCCTTGTTTAACCCCCCCCCCCCCCCTCTCGGAGCACTATGAAACAATCACCCCCCGGGGGTATTTCGAGGAAATACGGTAGATACCAAATCGCTCTTCTGGAGGGATAGATAGCTGGATAAAATTTTGGGTGGAAAATTTTTTCTCACGTTTATTACCAGTTTTGGGTGTGTAAAAGCCCATTTTTTTATGATCTGTCTCAAAAATTATTGGAAAGTAATACCCCCTTGAATAAAGCCTTCTTGCATCACCCCCACTCAAAATTTGTACTTTGAAAAATATACCCCCTTGGGGCAGTTCAAGGAAATACGGTAAATTCAAAAAATAGCTGAAAATATGCAATAAAACACATTAAGAGGTTATTTTGAAGGTTAAAATGTATAAAAATGTATGAAAATTAACAATTTTTGGGTGAAAATTATGGTAAAATTGTTGTTCCAGATAGGTAGATAGCTGGGCGATTTGGGGAGGGGTTGAGGTCAGGGGATAGTAGCCAAAGAATTGTGGCCGCTGAAAATGGGGGATGGTGCCTCCAGGATAGGTAGATAAATAGTTGAGTGGCCACTGGCCCAGCGTTGCGATAGTTAGAGCTGGGCATTTGGGGGGGGGAGTTACCCCCTCCCCCAAGGTTGACACCCATATTGGCCGCGACAATTTGTCCACGGCCAATTTGTCGCGGCCAATATGTCCTCATACCCTCCCCCAACCCCCTTCCCTGGTCATCATGTATAAACTAAACTTTGTTTCATCATAAAATATGAGTTCAAGCACAAAGCATAGTTCGTTGTGCTCGACACCATCTTTTTTCTTTTTTAAATTTTTTTTGTGAAAGTGCATGCATAAGTCTGGCATTGGTGCATTCGCGCGTGAGACATAACTTTTTGCAGATGCCTACTCTGTGTCCAAGGAGTTGTATTTTGATCAATTTAGTCACGTGGAAAAATGTGCATTATATGTAATTGTGTTATAAGAATATTTTTTCAGATTGGAGATGGTAAACTGTAAAGTGTACCGTATTTCCTCGAAATACCCCCGGGGGGTTTATTGTTTCAGAGTGAGAATTTTGAGGGGGGGTTAAACGAGGGGGGGGGTATTTCGAGGGGGGGTTTATTATTTCGCCAGAAATTTTTTGAAATCCCAGTACTAAAATGTCGTCTGAAACGTACGCAGACGTCGACAAATGCAACAAAAATCGCCATTTATACGACTCTAAAGACATTTATAAGTGTGTAGACGTACAAACACTGTTCTCACATAACAGAGTCATCGTTTTTAACGTGTGTTCTGCATTGCCGGGATGACAAACCGCAGCCTTTGTCATTTACGTTCTCTATACACTAAATTTGGGGGGGGGGGGTATTTCGAGGGGGGGGTTTATAAGTTCATAGTGTCCATTTTGAGGGGGGGTATTTCGAGGGGGGGGGTATTTCGAGGGGGGGGTATTTCGAGGAAATACGGTAAGTAATTTCATTCTAAACTCTGCCGTCAGTGAATTGTACCGTACCGGTAATTGTCGGTAAAAACTAAAGTTTCCGAACCGTTTACCGGATTACCCTTTACCGTACCGGAATTGTAATGCAATATAATACCAGCACTAATAAAATCCATAGGATATTCCGCACGCGTTCAATACAAGGAAAGCTAATAACTTCTGTCAGCCCGCCGTTCTGTTTTCTTTGCTAAAACGAACATTTGACAAATGGTCACCCATTTTTTTAGTTTTAAGACATTGCCATTATCTGTTATGGTACAGAGTTTCGGTACTTAAAATGGATAACTTCATTTTGCATTTAATGTCTTGTTGACAGATAAATTTTTGTGCCATTTTTAATTTTCGATTTTATGGAATTTTGGATGATTTTTGATGCGTGAGCATTTTATAATTTTTGGCAGCCGTCGACTGAAAGGATTCGCTTAAGATCATCTATTTTTTTGTAATTTTGAGCCAGCACTGCAAATTGGGTTCAAACAGGATCGATTTTTCGTTATCGGGATTGGTTTTTATATTTTTAGGGATCAGGATCGGGATTTTCAACAAAGTTTCATTTTTAGTATTATTGAGGGTTTTCCCTTTTTTCACAAAAAGGTCGAAAACATGCTGGGATTCCTGAGATTGGCAAAAATGCGCACTGGAATTTTCCATTCACATTTCTCAATAAAAAGTCTTGTAGATTTACCATATTTTTTTTGTATCGGGATTAGGGTAATTTTATCGGGATTGGGATCGGGTTTTGAAAATTTTCGCTATCGGGATCTGCATCGTGCTTCGGGATCGGGACCTCTTTCAACCCTAGCTATGTACACAATACAAAGTTTTTTTTTCACTTTTTTTAAAATTATAGTTTGGAAGCTGAAAAATTTCCAATGTCCCCTCAACTAACATTTTAAATAAATTTTATTGGTAGGCTTGTTTTCCTATAGAATTTGGCTTTTTACAAGTTAGCCTAGTGAAGTGATGCAATATATTTTATTGGATTGTTTAATTCTTTTAGGATACTTGCCAATCCGCTCAATTTATTTTACGCTTCCAAGGACGCTGCAATTTACTATGAATTTTTCATCAATTTTCTGATATACATATCCTAATAACCATTTTTTCGCTCTTTGAATTGTTTGAATTTCTAATTTGTTGTCCGTCGTGTCTGAGTTTGGAGGATTTTTCTAAACATAAATACATCGATCAGGGTTCTAGACTCTACATGTTTTTCGATATAAAACGTTCGTTATAAATAGCTACCGTATTTCCTCGAAATAACCCCCCCTCGTTTGACCCCCCCCCCCTCTCGAGACCACTATGAAACAATCACCCCCCTCGAAATACCCCCCCCCCAGATTGAGTGTAAAGAGAACGTACATGACCAATACTGCAGTTTGTGTTCTGCGTAGTGCAGAACACACGTTAAAACAATGTTAAAACACACGTTAAAACAATGTCAGGAGGAGAAAAAGAAAAAAGAAAAAAGTCGAGAAAACGACCTCCCATCAGAGGGGTGAGTTTGAGGCTTGAAGTTGAGAATAAGAGGGCAGGGTGCATCAGACCAGTCATTTTTTAAGACCGCTGATGACTCGGGCCAGATTGATTAATAACTTGGACATAAATGGCCTGTTCCCAAGGTGTAAATACACCGCTCATAAGAAGCGGGAACAGTGCCAAGAAAATGTCTGCCATTTATTGGCTGGGTATATTTCAAATATGCACGTACGCATTTGCTACCGTATCTCGGGCAAACAAGTACGAGTGTGACATATACCCTAAGAGTTATGGTCTATCTGAAAAAGATACGACATATGAAGTGAGAATTGAAAAAATAGCGAACATATATATTAATAAAGTTCGGAATGCGTTCGGAAATGCTAATATTATAAATTTCCAGTACGCGGATTGGTGTTACCAATCAATACTATTAACGAACAGAACGATTTTAAAATCTAGTCCGTATTACTTTCCGATGATTTGCGTATGTATTCGAGATTATTCGAGAAAAGCAAAATATCGGCGAACGTTGAAGCTGAGCGAGACGGTCGGTAAGGCGGATTTGAGCGATATAATTGGTGAGTGGGTGGTGAAACTGAATGTTTCACATTACGCGGGTCTCTCGTTCGTGCGGGTGCACATACAAAGCCGGTATTTACCGTGCCTTGTGTCCCAAACGAAAACGAGAGTTTTCGTTGGCTTTACATTTCGATTGAAAGGTTTTTTCGCGGTAGAGGTGATTATATCGCGAAATTTTCCGATAGTTCAATTCAATTGGTTGAGAAGAATATCTATCAAACGAAATGCGACGGAGTTTTTAACAGTTATCTCGACATCGAAGAATAAGTATATGTTGGAACTTCGAAATTCCTGGAAAAGATTTTGGGCATTTGAAGCCAATATTCTAAGCCATTCAGTGCCTCTATTTTGTAGGATTATATGGCGCTCGTTGAGGAGGTGGAAAACGAAAACGACGGTTTCGTTGACACTTCACAAGATTCCCAAGACCCTGCGGGCACAAAATCGCAGCCGTTGCGACGTTCGGGTCGCAAATCGGGCAGCTTTCGGGTGCTGGCGAGCAAGGGTAGTGCGGTGCAAAGCGGAGGTCCGAAAAAGCGGAACGCTACCACGGTTAGTGGGACAGTGGGTTAGGCATCTGCGTACTGGTGAGAGGCACTCGAGTGTCAGTTCCAGTTCTCAGATGTCATTGAGTTTTGCGATGTTTTCTTCATTCTATAGAAATTCATGGTTACTGTCTTATGAGTTTTATCCGCCTCGCAGTAGTGGGCGTCATTTGTGGAGCTGGGTATATCGCCAAATGCCGGAAATTAATTATTTATGTACAAATAACCGTCAAAAACATTGGCATTTACAGTGTGTCCATTTAAACATGCTATACGTATTTAGAGTGATTAAATCTAATACGCACTACTGCGAGGTGGGTATGACTGGGCGCACACCTTTGATTGACATGTCCTACATGCGGTCTGTTGTGATGCAGGCGCTCTCGCATAAAACAAAGCGTGAAAAGATTTTCACGGCAAACCGCTCGGAAATGGACGTGGAATTTGAGGGGTTGACAACGTCCCCGATGGCAACCGCGGAAGACACGGTCGCTATGAAGACAAAGTTCGGCACACTGACGCCGCGCGAACGCGTCAGCTTCGTCAATAACCTGGTGGACACCAGGTCGGGCAAGTACGTAGAGTTGGCGGAGCAGATGAACACGATGGAGACGCTGCTGTCCAAAGGTCCCATTAATGTTGGTTACGGGGCATGTTTCTATGATAACAGCTTTAATTTATGCCTGATTAATAGAAATCTAGTTCATATTGTTGGATATCCTATCGGGTCATATTGTATACATCATCTCAAATTACTGCGAAGAAGGAAAAGGGAATGTTTATTTACAGTAATTTTCTACTACGTCATAACAATACCATGTGCTGTAATGTTTAATACACATTCCGCTTTCTCGCAGGCCGAATCCCTGGGCGCTTACACATGCCAAACCAAGGAGATCCTTGCAAAATTGAAGCATGCCATTTATTTAAGTGGTCAGATCGACTTGGGGCAGGCAATGATTGCCGAGACGATGCTGCTCGACTCACAGCGCGTGCAGTCAGAATTATTTGACGAGTTAAAAACGCAGCGCGTGATGATCGAGCGAATGCAAATGAGTTTGCAAGCCAAGGGGGTGGATCTGACGGCCGATGTGAACAACATATTTATGTTGAGTAGCACCGAACCGCAAGATCCGATGTCCTTTTTTTATCGGACTGACTTCCTGGCTTTTGGCATCCGTTGGAAGTGTCTAATGTGCGCGCTAATTTGGCACAAAGGTGAGACGTTGGGTGTGCCGGCTCTCAAAGAAGAAGCCATAAGGTGCAACATTTCCTATACGGAATATGATCCCTTGGCACCCCTAGTCATGGCCAAGTGCTGGGCAGAGTGGCGCAACGAGCAGTGGAAACTGTATTACGACGATACCGACGACAATCAAGCCGTCTCATGGTATGATAAGACAATTTCCAGTGATTCTGCTCGTATGCGAAGTACACCGGCCTACCGCTCCCTAATAGCAGTTTTGCAAGTGTGCGTAAAGGGTAACAAGGCTTTCGCCATGTACCTGAAACTGACAGGGGGGCGGCAAATTCAAAATGCGGCACGCGCGCATCGTTACCTCGGCAACGGCTTTAATAAAACTGCGTGGGATGGCGTGACAAAATCGAGCGACGGCCGGAACATGAATATGTACGGCCTCGCGTTAGAGGAAGTTCGCGCCTCCCCGGAGTTTACCTCTCTGACTTTCACGTCTGAAGAGGAGCAGGCGTACAATGCCGAGTTTGTGGCCCACGAGGCAGATAAAATGTGGACTGTGGGCCCCGGGATATCGGAGCACAAAGAAAGGGCGAAATCCATCCACCAAGGTAGGTTGGGTGGGTTGCATAGTTTCAGTGTGAAACGTGGAAAATGGGAGAATACCATCCTTAGTATTCAAAATTACCTTGAATTCGGTATAAAGGAATCTGAGGTAGAAGACGGTGAAATAGTGGAATTTCAAGTGAAGGATATCGTTATTAAACGCTATAGTAAATGTCCGGAACCAATACGCCACACACATTCCTCTCTCTCGATGGTAACTGTAAACTCCCAATCCCTTTCAGTGAACCAGTTCAATCAGACGATGAACAAGCGCAAAAAGGGCGGCAAGTCGTCGTCTAGCTCCGCGGGCGCCGCGGTCATTGCGGCGGCGGCGGCTGATGCCCCTGAGGAGCTCGGTGAGGCCGTAGATGATGACGGCTCCGTGGACATGGAAAATGAGGTGATTCAGCGTTTTCATCTGGACCATGAAGACAATCCATTGCGGTTGTGGGCTGGTAAATTCGCGGAAAAGAGCGGAAGTTTGACCCCTAAAATGGTGGACATACACTCGCCGGCGGCTATCAACGCTGCCAAAATGGCTGTCACTACTGACGCTATGGGCGGTACCACAAATTGGGACGATAAAGTATTTGTCGCCGATTGTGGATGGTTCACCATTAGGGATCTCTTGCGTTCGTTCGATCATGACCCCTCTGAGTGGCAGCCCTACCTGCAAAAGGATGTAAAAAGACCGATGACCTGGCAAGCGCCTGTATGGTCACTGTCCCCCCTCCCATCGAACTTCTTTTCTGACAAGTTCTCGCGCGATGACAAATACGGTCAGGACCATACTGGTCTGCGCGAAGGTTGGGTGGGCATTTCGGTCGATTTTATCCCTGTGCGAGTTTGGCTAGTAGGGGACAGCACTGCAAGGTCGGTGAGGGTGTCGCTGCTGGACTTTTTGCGAAAAAGTATTGTCCATACTGAGGCGGCGCACCTTCCCCATACGGTGTCTGTGTCGAACGTTGCCAATTGCTACTCGGGTTGTAGAATGGCGACAATGAAAGGGGCGTGTGCGCTGATCGATTTTAGCGAAGTGAAGGTCGTGGTGTGGAAGTCTGTTTTGGACTACATAGACACGGTCTTTTGCACTGTTAAATCGGGCGAATCGGATGGCATTTTCCAGTTCGTGAGGAATGTGTACGTGACTTTATTACAACTGCGTTTCATCCTCTTTGAGCAGGGCTTGCCGCACATTCCGATAGTGTGTTGCGTGACCCAGCCGTTTTTTCCGGCACAAGAGGGGATCGCACACAACGCGTACGCCGAAGCTATAATTTGGAGGTTGGGCAGAGACATCGAATCAGCGTTGTCTCGGGTGTGCGCCAATATACCTGGCGTAACCATCTGCCAACCACTGAATTATATATTGCGAAACAAAAAATCCGCAATAATTCCGCACTTGATGGGGGTGGATACCATGCGCCTATATGAAGGGATTGTAGGCACAGACGGCATCCATCTGAGCAAATACGGGGAGTCGTTCTTTGGGCGCTTATTGGCACGGGAGTGCGCGTTCGCGCTGGAAGGTTACAGCGCGCCAACGCTAGCCAGGTGGGCGAAAGTAGATAACGTGCTAGATATAATAAATAGTCTAGATCACCTGTTATGGATGCATGTTTGTATTAGATCTTATTGTACCCTAACTCCTACAGGTGGCGCCAGATGTGCGGCTCAACCGATCCCGATCTCTGCAAAGAGGGGCAAAGGGCGGTGGCGGACCTGTTCACCAAGGCGAAGGAGGTTTGTTTCTAAGCTACCATGTGTTAACACTGGCCGCTGCGTAAAAGGACCTGACTCGAATAATAATAAATCGGTGCAGGAAGTTCGCATAAGCGTGGCCGCGGTGCTCGTGGAGTCCCGTACGGGCGCGGAAATGGCGGTGCGGCGCAAATTCGTGGCGCCGGGGGTAGCCGAAACAGTTCGGTGGGCAGCGGATCCGAGCGCAGAGGAAATCTGCAGCAGAATAACCGGTCCGGGTGAGTTAGTACCGAGTGAAATTCCGTCTATTCTGCTATTCGTCATAATTTTACTGTGCTCGTTTACATTGGTTACGTATATTCTAGTAATACAATGCATACCTCAGGGGTTCCGCGTCAGCCGGCGCCGGCAACAATCGCGGAGCGAACGGCGGCCGTGGTCGCGGCGGCCGAGGTGGGGGCCCACCAGGAGTTCCGCCTGGCGGCAGCGGCAAAGGCTTGTGGTATGTCTACCGCGAATAAAATGGGAGCAAGCAGCTCGGTTGCAAAGTGATCTGTTTTTTAGGATGTTTCAGCATGCGCGCCTCTGTTTCAGAAGGCGCGACATCCTGAATTATTTTTGCATTGGCTGCGCCACCATGTCACTTTTTTGCTTAGTTAGCAATAAGTTTATATATGGCGTAACTTCACAAGGCGTGGTTACTGGATCATTTATGGCAGTTCCTAAAATGTGCCTTAGGATATTTGTGGATAACATGTTAATATTGGCACTTCTTTGTGAAGAGACGCCTTTTTGCGTTCTGTTCTTATGTCCGAAATACATGGCGATTTGTGCATCAGTCGGTAGAAGACAGTTAATAATATCACTAACTGTTGGGCTGAAGGGTAAAACCATTTTGAACCTGCAACTTGCCAGGCTGGCCATGTATTTCAGACAGATATTATCTGTTTTATCATCTTACAAGACCGGTAATTTAATTACAACTATAAAATGGTTTCGTAATACATGCCATATTATCATCGCGATACGGGATCTCATGTGTAATTTAGTGCTTTACCGACCAACGGCATTTTCATTTATGTCGTTATATAATTACCTCCGGGTGACGTGCATTTTTTTATGTAGCATGATAAGGCCAGTAAATATACATCATGCTGGTCTAACCGGGAGAAATGTGGCACAATGTGTTACGGGCATATCATGTAATGTAAATATGCCAAAAGCTGATACTCTACAAACAGGTACTGATATTCGGCACCAGAGTGTAGGGTTGGCCTTAAACACAGCCACCGACGAGACAGCGAATGTCCGGTGCGCCTCTGATCTCAAAGTTTTTTACCAAAATGTGAACTCAATAAGGCATAAGCATGCGCAGCTTCATAATATTGGGAATATGGACTATGACTGCATTGCTCTTTGTGAAACCAATGCTGTACATAAAGTTCATCTGCCGGATATACAGGGTTATACGCTAAATGCAATCATGAAGCCGATTGATGGCAATGGCGGTATAGCCGTGTATACCAAAGTGCACTTAGAATGTTCCGTTTTGGGAGGTGAATATTGGGAAGACTGTAAAAATGTTTTATGGCTCACTCTGCGATGCCAAAAAACATCAACTTTCATTATGCTTGCAGTAGTATATCTTTTCGATTCAGGAAAAGTATCCAGGAATCGTGCGTATTTAGAGCAAAATGAATGCATTCTATCCCACCTATCGTCTCAGATATCTGAAAATATAAAACAGGGCAGTCCTACCTTACTTATAGGGGATTTTAACGGTCACATTGGGAACACTTATCCTGGGCTGGAGCAAAATAATGCTACTGTAAATGACACAGGGAGACTTGTGAACTCCTTTATTACGTTGAATGATCTCTATGTAGGCACATCTGTCACTGATATATGGTGGTCTTATGAAGCAGGAGCAATACGCTCACTATTAGATATAGCTTTATTCGACTCGAATGCGGAGTGGGTAAGTGAACTCTCGCATCATAGCCCGACCAGTGATAGGTCAATTGCTTCAGATCACTGCTCGTTGCACTTAAAACTGTCTACGCTTCCCTTACATCGTGTACAGCCGACTGGCGATAAATATTCACATGAGTGGGTGGTGAAGGGGGAAGATGTCATCGAGCCATACTCAAACTGGCTTGAAGAGTCTTTGTCATCGTTAAGTGATCAAGAATGTACATATGAAACTGTTCTGAGTCGCTTACAAGATGTTGCCTCTAGACGTTATAGATTAAAAGCTAGTACAATTCAGCCAACATGCGTGGCGGTAAAAATTCGGCGCATGAAGGCAGAAATACAGAAATTACGGCGGCAACTACATTTGGATGCCATCGTATATTCTGAGTACAAAGCTAGGGTGTTGGTTCTACGGGACTGTATACGTTCCTGTGAACAAGAGTATGAGAGGGAAATCAAGCGCAAACGACTTGACATTGAACTACAATCAAGTAGTACTAAGACGGATTTGTACAGCCTGGCTCGGCGATATAGAGAGGCTGGCATTTTATATCCGATGTTAAGATCGAATGTAGGCTTGGCAGATACAAAAGAAAGAATATGTAGTGTACTGCGGGGATTCTGGGATAAAGTTCAAACGGCAAATCCGATGAGCTCATACCCAGATAACTGCAAAACTACACTCTCTGGTATCATCTCAGGTAGCCTTGCGGTCAGTCTCGATGAGGGAATTAGCCCGGTAGAAATAAAACAAGCTATTAAGAGACTGAAACTAGGAAAATCTCCAGGTACAACGGGAGTCTATCACGAAATGTTACGTGGTAGTGGTACTCATTTAGTGAGAGTGCTTAAAATACTTTTCAATGGTTGGTTTGATGGAAATCCTATACCCCATGCGGCTAAAACCTGTAAGCTGTCTTTACTGCATAAGAAAGGCTCTAAATCGTGTATTGATAATTATCGATCTATTGGCCTGCAATGTAACCTATTAAAGCTATACTGCTCTGTATTGAATAATAGGCTACTATCAGCATTCGAGACCGTGGATGGATTCGGAAGTATGCAGGGGGGGTTTAGGAAAAAACGCCGCACCACGGACAATCATGTTATCATTCAGGGTTGCGTAAATGGTAATGCTACCGTTTCCGCATGTTTCGTAGATGCGGTTAAGGCTTTTGATAGGGTACCACGTACCAAGCTATGGCCTAAACTGCTGGATTATGGATATCCGGCAAAGTTTGTGAAATCGATATCAAGCACGTATGACGATCTGCGGTGCGTGATACAATACGGTTCTACGTACAGCCCTGAGTTTATGTATCCTCTTGGCGTACGTCAGGGGTGTTGCCTATCTCCTAGTCTGTACGTTCTCTATTTAGCAGATCTACGTACTGATCTAGAAAGTCTGAATATAGGAGCACAACTGGGGCCTTTAAAAGTACCAGCAGTGTTCTTTGTCGATGATATTGCTCTGCTAGCGAATAGTGCACCCGATCTCCAGATTATAATGGATAAATTTACGGAGTGGTCATGGAGATGGGGGGTAGCAATACACCCGGATAAAAGTAAGATTCTGCACTTCCGTCGTAAATCCAATCCGTCATGCCATTGGGCATTAGGAAAGGATAAGAACGGTAGTCTCCAATACATATCTGAGGTGGACGAGATAAAGTATTTAGGTATTACAATAACGTCAGAAAGGGATATGTTTCGTAGACAGCGTCAGCTGCTGCTCCAACGAGCGCAGACGGCTGCCATAATGGTGGGAGAACTAGGAAAACTGTCATTACGTCCATTTTGGGCAGTGAACAGATTGTGGACACTATACGCAATGACAAAAGTATTCTACGGTGTAGAAATCTTTGGCTTGCCAAAGCAAACTTTGGCAAAACTGGTTGGCATACAAATGTCTGTTTACAGAAAGGTATGTCACTCCCCCTTGCACCTTTCAAACAGGTGCCTAGCTATTGATGGTGATGTTACAACAATGAAGGCCTGGTATACTAGCATAGTTGTTGGTCACTGTCGATACTTGGAGAGTGATAAAGTAAGCTCTACCACTAAGGTAGCATTTAAACTCTGGGGTAAGACAAAGTCGAACCAACCAAGGCGTTTTAGTCCCACTGGGCGGACTTCTGTACTACTTAATGATGCAAATATTGATCCTATGTTGGGCTTGAAGAGTATTAAACTGCTAGCTAAACAACAGGCCTGGATGGATGCATCGTTGGGCTCAGTAAGTCGGTCTCGATCACGGGTAGAACGCTATCTGGGCACATGCCCAGCCCCTTTAAACACCTATGAAATATATATTGATGATCTACCGTGGGTTTTTACTCGACACGGTTTGTTGCAAAATGCGCAACAATTCAGATTAAGTAGGACGGGGAAAAAACAGTGGACCTCATGCAAATTATGTAAAAAATATGGCCATGACTTCTGGCCAACCCTACAACATTATTTGTACGGATGCCAAGATATGAGTATTATATACTGGCGCGAGAAACTGCTAAGGGAATTATGCTGTGAGTGCTGTGAAGAAAAATGTGCACAAGAGATTTGCTCTGTGGATCCGATATGCCGCTTTGCACAGATATCACGAGCTATATGTGCAAAATCGCGAAAATTAATATCGACCAACATCACAGCATTAGATAAGTATATTACTAGCCTCTGATCATGATCAAGTAGGTACTTATATACGTATCAAACTGTTCCCTGTTTTTAGATAAATCTTTGATCATAGTAATGTGTATATTGATATGGCGAAAAGTAGGTTAAAATAGTATTATAACCTACACCGTGAGGTAGAGGACATTGGCATCGCTTATATTCGGACAAAGCATGGGATTTTAACTTCCACATGCAGCCCGATATTTTATTCAGCGATACATACACTCTAGACTCACTGGGCCAAAATCGAATACTACATATACCTACCAATCGTTGTACTGTCGTTTAAGAGTAAAACCAGGGCCCTGGTATATTAGATTCTCTCTCTCTCGTTTATATTTTGTTATAGATCGCTCGCCTTAGTGGTAAATTTATGTTACTAGTATGTTGAACTTCTGTAGGGCTTAGGGTATCTTTGTTTTATATTCGTGGTATCACCTACTATATAGTTCTGTCTATTTGCGTGCAGTGGTATTATGTTAGTCTGCCTTAAATATCGATTGTATTCGAATAATTATTACCGGTATTTTAAAAACAAATGGTTCTCAACTTTTGCTCTTTGTTAAACATGAAATTGTATTTTGACTTCAATATTGCTCTCGACTATTTTTCTTTTGTTGTTAGTACATGCCCGTGACTTGTAGAGCCAGTAGCGGTACGAGTGTTAAATAAATAAATAAAAAATGTTGGAATCACGTTAGAACAGTGTTTATACCATCTACGTACTAATATTTAGTATACAGGAGTTGATACATGTCAGTTATTGATGCATTTTTCTACCCCAGCGCACATCACAAACCACGATTTTGTACCAGGATTTCAAAAAAAATTCCTGTGAAAATAACCCCGCCCCTCGAAATGCCCCCCCTCGTTTACCCCCCCCCCCCCTCTCGGGAGCACTATGAAAGAATAACCCCCCGGGGGGTATTTCGAGGAAATACGGTATCTATCTTCAATACATTGATATATTCGGCAGACATGATACTCTACAAATAGGTAAATAGGTATGATTTATGTCTTGTGCTGGCAGACAGCCACGGGAAAACTTGTGAACCAACTGCCCGCTGCACACGATGCCGACTGTGAACGGGTGCATTCAGCCGCCCGCAGTGCACTGCCAGTGTCTCTGCTCCAGAGTGTTACCTCCATCCAGCACAATGTGGGCTGCAATGTGGGCTGCAACGCTTTTAGTATCCATACCGAAAATTTGGAAAGTGTATTTACGCTTACGCTTTCCAAAAATACCGGTATTTTAACAACTCTGGGGCATTGCGGCATGGCCAGCCGACAGGGCAAGTGAACACTGCAACTTGTGAGTTACACGTACTATCGTATTTCTTCTAACACATTGTTCGATTTTTTCGTCAACTTTCTTAAAGTCGGCGGACATTTCACCCTACAAAATCGGAGAGTTAGAATTCGCTCGTGAATAGAGCGAACAACAAAACTTGTGTCCCACGCGGACGCTAGAAATTGAAAAAGAAAATCATATTAAAAGAAAAATGGACGTTTCGCAGCGTCCGTGCGTGCCACGCCCAAGTTATCTACATTTTCAACGTTGCTCGTAAAGAATTTGACCATTCAAACTACCGTTTTACTGTTCAAACTACCGTTTTTGTTTTTATCAAATTTTTCATTTGTTGGCTCCGTTCCAACAGAAGAGAACTTGGCAGCCGGCCAAAATTTCGAAATCCGCTATTAATATGAATAAAATAGGCTCACAATAGCAATATAACCATGTATATAAACAAAAATAGCAATTATAAAGGTGGAAATTGGCAAAGTGAAGCAAATTTGAACGATTTTTAGCTAACTTTCAGTTTTCACTCTCATTTGTATAATACGCAACTGGTAACTGGGATAAGGGCCAAGTTTTCATACGTGTCCCGATCTATTCCAATGGTTAAAATATTGCGTCACAGTACCTAATGCCGTCATGCACTCTCCACTGGAGAGATTGACGCAAATGTTTGTAGGGCGATACGTCTGCCGACTTTACCTGCCGTCTATTGGAAGTGCCCTTCATCGTTTCTACCAGAGTTACAAAAGCGTGTGTACGCTTACCCCAAATACCCGGGTATTTGGATATTTACACTTACGCTTTTATAAAATACCCATACGCTTTGTTACGCTTTCCTAGGTACTGGATCAGCGTAAAATTTTGTGTACACCGTACTGTTTTAACAAAAATGAAAAATATAATCGTGCACGTGGCAGGTGGCACACGTCCAATAAAAACTTAAAACTGGCCCCTGGTTCACCACTTTGTTACATTCCAGTTTGATAATTGAGGCGTCTAATTCTAAAAGTCGACAAGTCCACAAAATGCGATTTCGAGTAAATCACATTTTAAGTTTCAGATCCAATTTGTGGTCTGTGCAGCGTGTCCAATCTGGCTCTCTCATGCTTTACATTAAGTTCCATATGTTGACAATAAAGTGTCAAATTTTCAACCCCTGCTCTCAATGTTTATGTGAAAAATGGGGTGTCCATAAAATGCCATTTGGATATTTGCAAGAAATCAGCAGCAAAATCCAGTAAACAAAGGTGGACTTGTCGACTTCTTGCTGCAAACACCTTCGGACTTGTCGACTTCTTGCTTTAAACCATGTGGACTTGTCGACTTTTTGCACTTGCAAACATTTGATTTACAAGCACCTGGAAGTTGCGCCATTTTTATGGAGTGGTGCTATCAACTCCAAAATAGCGCCATTTCCATGGCGTTGGCGCCATTTTTATGGAGTGGTGCTATCAACTCCAAAATAGCGCCATTTCCATGGTGTTGGCGCCATTTTTATTGAGTGGCCCTATCAACTCCAAAATAGCGCCATTTCCATGGCGTTGGCGCCATTTTTATGGAGTGGCACTATCGACTCCAAAGTAGCGCCATTTCCATGGCGTTGGCGCCATTTTTATGGAGTGGTGCTATCAACTCCAAAATAGTGCCATTTCCATGGCGTTGGCGCCATTTTTATGGAGTGGCACTATCAACTCCAAAATAGCGCCATTTCCATGGCGTTGGCGCCATTTTTATGGAGTGGCACTATCGACTCCAAAGTAGCGCCATTTCCATGGCGTTGGCGCCATTTTTATGGAGTGGTGCTATCAACTCCAAAATAGCGCCATTTCCATGGCGTTGGCGCCATTTTTATGGAGTGGCGCTATCAACTCCAAAATAGCGCCATTTCCATGGCGTTGGCGCCATTTTTATGGAGTGGTGCTATCGACTCCAAAGTAGCGCCATTTCCATGGCGTTGGCGCCATTTTTATGGAGTGGTGCTATCAACTCCAAAATAGTGCCATTTCCATGGCGTTGGCGCCATTTTTATGGAGTGGTGCTATCAACTCCAAAATAGCGCCATTTCCATGGTGTTGGCACCATTTTTATTGAGTGGCGCTATCAACTCCAAAATAGCGCCATTTCCATGGCGTTGGTGCCATTTTTATGGAGTGGCGCTATCGACTCCAAAGTAGCGCCATTTCCATGGCGTTGGCGCCATTTTTATGGAGTGGCGCTATCAACTCCAAAATAGCTCCATTGCCATGGCGTTGGCGCCATTTTTATGGAGTGGCACTATCAACTCCAAAGTAGCGCCATTTCCATGGCGTTGGCACCATTTTTATGGAGTGGTGCTATCAACTCCAAAATAGTGCCATTTCCATGGCGTTGGCGCCATTTTTATGGAGTGGTGCTATCAACTCCAAAATAGCGCCATTTCCATGGTGTTGGCACCATTTTTATGGAGTGGCACTATCGACTCCAAAGTAGCGCCATTTCCATGGCGTTGGTGCCATTTTTATGGAGTAGCACTATCGACTCCAAAGTAGCACCATTTCCATGGCGTTGGTGCCATTTTTATGGAGTGGCTATCGACTCCAAAACAGCGCCATTTCCATGGTGTTGGCACCATTTTTATGGAGTGGCGCTATCAACTCCAAAATAGCGCCATTTCCATGGCATTGGCGCCATTTTTATGGAGTGGTGCTGTCGACTCCAAAATTTTCAAAAAAATTTTTTCAAATTTTTTTTAGAAATTTTTTTCAAATTTTTTTTCAAATTTTTTTCTTCAAAAGTTTTTTTTTCAATTTTTTTTTATATTTTTCTTTTAAAAAATTTTTTTTTTCAAATTTTTCTTTATTTTTATAACTTTTTTCAAATTTTTTTCTTCAAATTTTATCTTTGAAAAAATTTTTTTGCAAATTTTTTTTATACATTTTTTTTTTAATTTTTCTTTTTTTTCAAAAAATTTTTTTTCTTTTTTTAACTTTTTTCAAAAAAAATTTTTATAAAATTTTTTACAAATTTTTGTATCAATTTTTTTTCTTCTTTTTTTCAAAATTTTTTAAATAATTTTTTTTCTTTTTTATTGTTTTTAAATTTTTTAAATAAAGTTTTAAGTTTTTAAGTTGCTTTTATTCTTCAGTGGAAGAAGTTGGCCCTATTATGTGAATCTTTTTCAGATTTAATTTGAGTTAGCATGCTGCCATGATTTTTTACGGACATCATTGTTCAGGGCTGTATCAAAAACTAGACTAGTTGTACTAGAATGTACTTTCCATCCCTAGATGTTACTGAGATGACACTGTTGTTCATTGTTTAATTTTGAGTGATTCTGAAAAAATATTGTTTTGTTGAAATAATTGATATGCAAAATTGATAAAACTCAATAAATAAAATTATGTATAAGTTGGCAGACGTATCACCCTACAAACATTTGCGTCAATCTCTCTAGTGGAGAGTGCATGACGTCATTTTTGCGTCGCCATATTCAAAGGATTGGATAGGATTGGGTCATGTATCAGAATGTGGCCCTCATCCCACTTATCAGTTGTGTATTATATGAATGAGAGTGAAAACTCAAAGTTAGCTAAAAATCGTCAAATTTGCTCTACTTTGCCAATTTCCACCTTCATAATCTCTATTTTCATTCATATACATGGTTATATATCTAGTGTTGGCCCTATTTTATCCATATTTATAGCGGATTTTGAAATTTTGGCTGGCTGCCAAGTTCTCATACAAGACTCTTGCATTGGAACGGAGCCAAGGAAATGGAAAAATATAAACACAAAATTTGAGAAAAAAAATTTAACAAAAAAAATTTTAAGAAAATTTGAAAAAAAAATTTGGAAAAAAAATTTATAAAAAAAAAATTAAAAAAATGTGAAAAAATTTTTAAAAAAAAGTAAAAAAATAAAACAAAATATTAAAAACAAAATTAAAAAAATTTTTAAAAATAAATTAAAACAAAAAAAATGTGAAAA